>VXBA01001187.1:251819-359248 GCA_013399895.1 Serilophus lunatus
TTAAAAGAAATTTGAGAGCACAGCAGTGGGCTTGGATTACAGAGTATCTAAGATACAAGAGAAAATTATCACTCAAAAACCAAAAAGGATTTATGAGGTAAAAGAGGTATGTAAATGGTCTTTTGCAATTTACAAGAAGAAAAAAATTGTAGTGCATCAAAAGTCTTAGAAAAACAGGTGAAATATTTTTTCATGCTTTATCGTAACATTTTTTTCCCTTTCTGTCCAATAAAGTATATTAAACATGGAAGAGTTATAATTCTTAATTATAGAAATTTATAGAGTGGTTTGGGTTGGACGGAACTTGAACAACCTCCCTACCGTGGGCAGGGACACCTTCCACTAAACCAGGTTCCTCAAAGCCCCATCCAGCCTGGCCTGGAATACTTCCAGAGATGGAGTATTCACAGCTTCTCTGGGTAACCTATGCCAATCTCTCACCACCCTCACAAGAAAGGATTTCTTCCTAATATCTAATCTAAATCTATCCTCCTTTGGATTAAAGCCATTCCTCCTTGTCCAGTCACTGCATGGCCTTGTAAAAAGTCCCTCTCCAGCTTTCTTGAAGGCCACCTTTATCTACTAAAGTGATGAAGTTCATAACTCCTCTTTTTACTGCCTATTGTTATGAGTGAAAACTGGCAGCCGCTGCTTTCATACTATAACCTTTTGCAAGGTGTGAAAGTGGTGTTCCTAAGGAAAATACAGTTGCTTTGGAAGTATCATGGCTCTCTGTGAAGCAACAGCTAAAAAAAGGAAAAACGTCTGAACATCATCAGGAGGAACACAGAACAGAAGATAAGGTAGCATTTGTGACACCACAAAACTTTGGCTACCATGGATGGTTCATCTCTGTAGAGCAAGATGACATATTAAAGAAGGTACAGCTATTAAAATGTCAAAGGAGACATAAATATGGCTTTGTGAGGAGAGACTAAAGAGTTTTTGTCTCAGTTCATCTTTTTTTTCTCCTTTTTCCTTCTTCAGTTTAAGAAAGGAGGGAAATGTGTTCAAGCTTTACGTGTGAAGGTGGTGTAAAAAAAAGACTGCAGAAACATGAATCCTCATCCACACATTACTGCAAACACACAAGGGGCGCTTTGGGAAACTGGCTTAAAATAGATAAAAGGAATCTTTTTTTTTTTTCCACAGGGCTTAGTGAACTTCTGGAATGTTTCCATGGAAGATTGTGAGGCAGGCAATATCAGCAGTTTTGAAAATAGAGCAGAGACATTAAAGAACAACTGGTCTATAAACTGTTAAGCAAGGTTTAATTCCTTGTGTGATTTTGTAACACTGTAAGATCTTATGATAAGAGCAGAAAGCCCTACACACAAAAGCTGATGACAACCTTTTAAAGAAATTTTATCTTAATTCAGTATGTGTAGATCTGTATGGAGGAGATGTGACTTGAGGGAAGATAAGGAGAGGTGTGCTGCAACAATCCCATAGCTGACTAAAAACCTTTTAGATTGCCTACCAGCCTGTGGGCCTGTGGAAGTTTCTTAGTGCCATCCTCCAGGGAACTTCCCATCCCAAACTGACCTGGGTTCATGCACAAAGATTGCTTTCCCTCTGTCCCTGGCTGACTGAATTTTGCTGAAAATGTTGGTGAGGAAGTGATAATTCAGATTAAACAAGTCTCATCTATCTGATCTGGAGAAGGATGTCAATGAAGATTTTGAAATTCCACATTAAACTGGACAAAACATTAAAAAGTTTATCCTCTTTGCTTGAATTTTTCAGGCAATGGCATTAGTGTAGTCATTTTTGTTTTTGTAGTTCTTTAGATAATCAACCTGTCTGGACGAAGTATAAAGTAAAAATAATTCCCAGTATTTAACAGCTTTTTTTGCAAAGTTTTCTTTTTCCAGTGGTCCAAGGCATGGTACACCAATCCTTTGGAAGAAAAAAATACCAGCAAGCAAACCAAAATTATGCATAAGATATGCATGTGTAAGGGAGGGAAACCAAAGGAAAACTTAAGGCACTGCATGTTTCCAGATACACTCTTCGACCTCTCTCTACATCGTATTTCTCTATTATTTAATATAAATTCATTGTTCTTCTGGACCATTGATATAAGTTCATAGAAGTCACAGAAATCTTTATATAGGGTTCAAGACAATTTTAGACATCTCTTTCACATAAATTTGAGGTATCTAGCAAATAGGTCTAAAGCAAATGCTTCCCTTATTCAAGTAGTCAACTGATAGTGCAGAAACTTTGAAAATCTGCATTGAGAGATCTTGTCTGGCTACTGTAAGTACCTAAGGCTAGGTCAATAGTGTCTTATTCAGAAAAGCTTTCTGCATGCCCAATTCTCTCCATCATAAATAGAGAGTTACGACACAGTGGTAGGATTCTTTCAACAAAGATCCTTTTGCTTCCTCTGTCTTGCGTCTCTTCTTCCCCTTGTTCATGCACTTTATCAGAAAAATACCTCTAGTCTTTGATATTATATCAATCAGCTTAAATATTTGCTGGATCTAGTGAGCATCTGTACCATAAGTATGTTTTGTGGTTTTTGGTTTTTTTAACTGCAGGAGTAAAATCTAATGAATTATTTTTTCTCACCTAAAATGTATTCAAAATATTTTTTAGGGTAGAAATTATTATACAAAATACATGGAGACATATTAGACACCAATCTCAGTAAAACATTAGATATTTTTCCTGCAAAAAAAGAGTGGTTCTTCACACAATCAATTTTTAAATGTTTAAACATTCAGTGTTCAAATTTCCTTCTTAAGTTTAAACAAATGTTGAAATTAAAATCAGTGGATCTTTAGTTGTGTAGATCCAAAGTGGACTTTCAAAGATGGATTTAAAGATTTGGTTTGAATATTTGTCTCTTGAGCTCTTTTACACCTTATATTACTGTTTCTTTTTTTTTTTTTCTCCCGTGGAAAGTGGAGAAGGATGTTAAAGAAGGCTCTAAGCAAATGTTCTAAAAAGGTGAGACAAAGAGAGGCAGGAGATTTCAGGAATAATAATATTTGATCTGAAAAACACCTTTGTTTATCTTTGGAAAAATGGAAACAATTTTTTTTTTTAGTCGTGCAGTGGTACTAAATGTTATTAAAATAGGGGGAAACCCACATCTCAAAGGTACTCTAAACTGTTCTTGTAATGGTAGTAATTTATACTGGTGGAAATAAGGGACTAAGGAAGAAAAAATGAAATAGAAAACAAAGTTTTATAAGCAGCATTCATTGAAATGGAGAACTTTCTGAAATTCATTTAAACATAAATAGTTATAGAGTCTACAGCACTCCATCCTATACAATCTGAAATTCTGCTGATTTACAAGAGGACACATATATTTCTGTTTCTTATTTTCTGTTTTCTCACGCAGATTAACATGTGAGCAGGCATTGATATCTTTAACAATTCCTTACCTTCAAATAGTCATGCTAAATTTTTAAGCTTTTTCTGACAATTAAACATTTTAAGAATCCTGTTTGATCTTGAATAAAACAGAATTAGACATCAACATCAAACAACTCTCAGAATAAGTAAGAAAATGTAGACTTCTAATTCTGCCTCTAGTCAGAATACACTATTCATTTTTAAATAATAATAGTAGCAACTTAATAACTAGCAACATTTGTTTATTAAAAAAAAAATCCCTTACTGTTTTTCCAATCCATTTACTGACAGAGCAGCGCCAGCTTCCCAGTATGCTGTAATTTCTGGCTAGACTATGGTGCAATCAGCACCATAATTTACTAATTAAGAAAAATCACATTTCTTAGAAGTTATAAACAATGTTGTCAGAGGGAAAATCTTTTTTTCTCTTGTAGTTACAAGGTACAATGGTGGCTGTCAAAAACCAGACATTTCACTCAAAGTTTAAAACACATGTTCCTTCCAGACTGCTTATTTAACCAATCACATTGATAATTACTGGGTGGATGAAATAGAAGCATTGCTAAGAAGGACAAACATTTTTCAGTAAATATTGCTATACTGGCAAGGAAACTTAATAATGCAGCCATAAAATGCAAACTGAGCAAAACACTACAACCATAACTAATAGTAATATTTAGTCACAGTAACTAAAACTGAAATGAAGTAATAAAAGAATGTAGTAATATTGATGCTATTCTACATTAATAAAAAATTGAAATGTATTGGCAACATTTTGCTATGTTTACAACTTTGTGTGATGAAAATGATGTTATTGCAACAGATTTCTGTAATGCACTTGATGTGATATCACATGACATCTTGAGTGATAAAGCTTGAACAATTTGACATTCACATAATAAATGGATTAAGAACTTGTTAAATAGTACAATTCAGCACACAATGCTAAATCAGAAGCGTTGCCAACCAGCTGCATTTCAAATACAAACTTACCGATATTTTTTAGTTCTTTTTGCCTCTATGTATCTTTTTATTGATGGCTTAAGAATAGGTAAATACCATATAAAATCACATGTATGAAAGAAGATTGATGTTGGTGATGACCAGATGCCTAGAGAGCAGCAGATAAAGGACAAGGACAGGTCATCCCTAGAGGTTATAAAAAAAATCACACGTGTTTTAAATGTTAAACCACAAAACAATGGCAATAATATAGGCTATGGTAATTCAGTGGCAGACGCTATCTTGGAAGTTATGAATCTGAAATGGTCTTAGGATGACAAACTGAGAGTAGTCTCCCAGTACAACTTTGCAACCAAAATGGTTAGTATAATAATAGGATTACATGAAAATATACTGCCAGATAAAACAAACAAACAAACAAACAAATCTGTTTGTCTAAGTGGCCTGCTGTAATTCTGGCCACAGTTCTGGTGTTCAGGTCTTAAGAACGATACTAACACAGAATCACAGAATAGTTAGATTTGAAAGGGACCTCTGGAGATGATCTTGTCCAACTTCCTTGTCAAGGCAGGGACACCCAGCTCAGGTTACACAAAAAAATGTCCTAGGTGAGTTTGGACAATCCATGACCTCTCTGGACAGCCTTTTCCAGTGTTCTGCCACTCTCAGTATAGGGAAATTTTTCCTTATGTTGAAGTGGAACTTCTTGTGTTTTAGTTTATGGCCATTGCTCCACATCCTGTTGCTGGGCATCATTGAAAAAGCATCCTCTTGACACCTGCCTTTGAGGTATTTGTATGTATCTATGAGATCCTCTCACAGTCTTCTCTTCTCTAGATTAAACAGGCCCAGACCCTTGAGTCACTCCTCCTAAGAGAGATTCTCTAGACCTTAATAATTTTGTGACCTTCCGCTGGACCTGCTCCAGCAGGTCCTTGTCTTTCTTGAACTGTAGATACCAGAACTGAACACAGCAATCCAGATGTGGCCTCACTAGGGCAAAGTAGAGGCAGAAGATCCCTTTCCTCAGCCTACTGGTCACACTCTTCCTGAAGCACCCCGGGATACCACTGTCCTCCTGGCCAGCTCATGGTCAACTTGTCATCCACCAACACTCTCAGATGCCTCTCCCAGAGCTACTTTCTAGTAGCCCAGTCCCCAGCCTGCACAGGTATCTTGAGTTGTTCTTCCCCAGGCACAGTACCCTACACTTGCTTTTGTTGAACCTCATTAGATTTTAGCACAGCCTTCAGGTGTATCAGCCACTCCCCCCAGTTGTGTATTATCAACAAACTCGCTTAAAGTGAATTCTACTCCTTCATCCAGGTCACTGATAAACAATTTGAGTACTGGACCCAGTATTGGTCCCGGGGGAACACCACTGACTACAGGCCTCTAACTGGAAGGAAAAGTAAGGCCTCCATCCTTGGAAAGGATTCAGAAAAGAACTGAATGACTGATGGACTGTAATATATGCAAAATAGTGAAAAAAGGGGTGAGATCAATCTAATTAATTAATCAGAGACCACAAGGGAGAGAGTCAATCACGTCATATGCACCTATAAGAGAAACAGAACTCTGACAATAGATGGATCTTCAGTCTAAGAGGTAAATACATTTAACATGTCACTTGTAAAAGACATACAATCAGAATAGAAGTAAAGGTAAAAAAAATTAACTAGAGCAACATTGCCTTATATGATTGATGTTCATTGTCATTAAAACCAATTGAAATTGCAGGACTTAATCAGTGACTTTTTAACACAAAACATTGCTGACATTGCATCTGGAAATATGGATACTGCTACCATTAACAGCATCCTGTACTTAGAAAATCAATGTCTTCATCAGAGGTATGAATTTATGCACTGTGTGGCAGCAATTTGTAGACTTGAGGTCCCACAGAGACTCCTGGAGTGTGCAAACAGTTTGCCTTGTCATGAACGTACGGAGTTATACAGACAGATTTACCTGTCCTGAACAAGGACATCTTTTCGTATCTGTTGCCCTTATGATTGTTGCAGAACTTATCAGTATGATCAAAATAAAGTCATTCTGAGTGTAAATGCAACATCTACAGCACACTGACTCTGAGAATTTTACAAGATCACGTTATATATAGCGCGAGACAATTTGACAAACCCACTCATGCAATAAATTGTGTATATTAAAAAAATATAAATATTCCGTTTGAATTCATGCAACTCTATGTAACTTACGAGAGCGTTTAGCACTATTAAGTGTACAGGCATACTATTTCAGAAAGTTAGTATTCATCATTCCTACTTTGATAATAAGGCCTGTTTTCTGATACTTGCTCAAAATAAACTAAATTTGTACAGTATCATGCATGCTTAGGTTAAAAATAAAGTTTATTTCAGCCATTATTTTGCTCTCAGTCTTTTAGAAAATGGATCCACCAGTATGGAAGTACAGACTAGAAAGTAATTTCTTGTAAATTCCTGTTTCCTAGTATACAAAAGAAGATGAATGTAACACCTGTCAGAAGAAGGACTTTGATGAGCAACATCAAGTCAAATGCTTTAGGATACTGAATAAAGGAAAATGGTTTTCTATAAAATACTAGACAAAGTGTAAGAACATGTACATGCCAAAACTCCCTATCTTCACCTTTGTGAATGTGACAATATATATACCATCAGCCCACTCAAAACATCTGTTTCAGAGAAAATACCAGGTAGAATAATGACTTCTCACATAATGGCATATGATAAAAAACAAAACCACAGCAAAAATAGTCTGCAACAGAGTTTGAAAATTGTGACAGAGATTTCTTCTTCACCACCTTTTTATACGTACAAAGAGAGCTTCTCCCTTTTTGTCTTCTCCCAGATTGTAATGCAATTGTGTTATATTTAAATTAATAGACAAATACAAAGCCTTAATGTATAAAAACTGTGTAGCAACACCTGACCATATTTGGATAGTAAGAATGTACAGTGTGTTCCTCTCTACATAAAGCGGTGTTTAAACTCAGTTTTGGGGAAACAACTTTCCCGATGCTCTCAAAATTAATAGGACACTATTTTTCCCTGATTATCACAAGACCAATTCTGAATGAAAATATTCTGGATTTGCTTGTTTTTCACTTTTGATGATTTGAAACTGATATTTTAATTTTTGCTTTTGAGTTTTTATAATATGAAACTATTATATTTTCAAGCTTCACCCCAATGATCTGAATGCTGCAAGTATTTTTCCTTAATTGGACTTGTGATTCATACGTAGTGACTTGCCTCCAGGAGTAAAAGCTTTAAGAACATGCTCAAGTATCATGAAACATGGAGTGTCTGACCAGTTAACTCATGGGAAAAGGGATGTTGACTGCTCTTATGCTTAGAAATGAACTTAATGGCATCCTCACTTGATTTCAAGTAGATTCAAGAATTCTCAACCACCACCAATTATTCATCTGCACTTTTCAGTTAATTCTGAGCATCATTATTAGTTTTTAGCAACCTGGATCAATCTGTGAAGATTTTGTACTCCTCACCTAATGCTCATACAAAATTCATGCAAGATCAGGTATAGGTTAAATCACAGAATCATAGAACATTTCAGGTTGGAAGTGACTTTTAGAGTCATTTAGTATACCACCGCTTCAATGAGCAGGGACATCTTCGAGCGGATCAGGTTGCTCAGAGCCCTGTATAATCTGTCCTTGCTTCTCGTGCCACCCCCGGGTTTAGCAAAAGCAGTGCTGCTACTTGCTGCAATAATGCACAGAAAAGGAACCTGCATCATATCTCTGAGAAATGTTGCTCCTAGTGAATCCAGATCAGAATGATTAAATCTGGTCATCTACATTCACTTACTCTGCAGTGTTTGAAAAGCTGCAGCTGTAACTGTAATTGCTCAAATATATGAAACTTTAGGTAATTCTGGATTAATCTGGATACCTAATGTAAAAACATGAAGCTGCCTGAGTAGACAGAGCATCAAATTAGCACTCACACTTGTGGACACTGGTCCTCCTTTTGCCACAGCAGACACAGTTTCTTTGTAAAATCTCCTACCCCGTCATTCACTTCGTTTTGATATGAAGTAGGTCTGTTAAAGGTGGCATCTCCTCAAAAGCATCTGAAACCTCTCAGTATATATAAAAATGCAAGTTTTATATATTCATTAATTATTTTAGATTTTAAAAATACATATATCATTTTTAATTTACAAGGGAATAAAGTAAGGGTAATGAAAACAGTGGAGTGGAATCTATATCTCTAGAAAAAATCTAGTTAATCTCTGTTCCAAGTTCACTGAAATGAACATAGAGGGACCCAGTGCCTCCCTCAGACATTTGTGCGACAGTGACTGCAAACGCAGCAGCCATTATCTCCTGAGCAACAGTGCAAATTCAGTCCCAGCTTCATCCAATACTAGATTTGTCTGATTTTTTTCTCACTTTGGGATGTCATCATGGAAACAGTCTCGATTACTTAATGTTCCTTAAAATGGTACTAGCTTAGCTAATCAATGTTATTCTATTGTTAAGAAGGATATTTTTCCATTCTGAAACAATATTGATTACCTAATTATTGCCATTAAAAACACCCAAAACCAACACACATTTAAGCCAGTGATGGTGAAGCTGCTGTTAAAACTCTCACAAGTATTACTACTCTATTTCTACTCAGTTTGCAAAGCTCCCCTATTTTTTAACATCTTCAACTTTCTCACTGTTTCGACAACTTTCCCCCCTCCCCCAGCTTCCACCAGCAGACAGTGCAAAATTAACACTGAGAGACATGATCAAACAGCTTGTTCCAGAAAGCAACAGTACAAGACACAAAGAAAGGGATATGACAGCAGGTATAGACACAGCACCTGTTTCTAATTTTTTTAAGTTAAAACTTAATTTTACCTCATTCAAACCTATTTTAGAAAGCAATTGACAACAGGAAAAAATATAAAATTGGAAGGAAACTAAGACTTGGGTGTTGAGAATTAAGAACTTCGAACTATGGATTAGAATATATATGTGTATCTATATATACTGCTACTGCATCATCAGGAGTATTTGGCTCTACAGCTGTATTTATGATTATTAAATGATTCTTCTCTTTATATTTAGCAAAAGATTACAGATACTTAAAAGCTCTGTTACCTCTTTACAAGGGCACCTGTATGTCTTTTTATCTATGGAATGTTTTAACCTGTTTTAACCCAAAACTCTTTGTCAGATTTGTCCTATATGACAAATTACTTATGTCTGTGGGTTATGTGTGTTTTGTGAAACACAAATTGTATATATGACTGCAAATATGTTTGTGTTTGTATGTATACCCTCATGTACAGCATAAGTATTGCACATACACTCTTTTGCAATATCTATATATAGAAAATAGAGCTATAGTATCTTCTTTTATTTGGTTAACAAGATATATTTTAAATAGTGCTCTATCATTGCAGAAACAGAACGAATAAAATATACACTATATAATGTCAGTAGAGTTTTTTAAGCCCCAACTGTGCAAATTTCTTGGTGTGGTCTGATGGGTTTTCAGGGATGTTCAACTCCATGGTGAGGTACACAGCTCAGAAGTGCTCAAGGCCAGATTGGATGTGACACTGAGGAACTTGATCTAGTGTGGCATCCCTGCCAATGGCATGGAGTTTGTAGTAGGTGATTTTTAAGGTCCTTTCCAACCCAAATCAGTTTATGATTCTATATTCTATGCTTCTATGTCAGAAAGTACGCCAAGTATGGAATAATAGAATCACAGAGACAGTTTTGCTTCCTATTTGGACTAAGATGTAGAAGGTGGAGTGGATGGATGGATCTCAGAACATATCGATCAGGGCCCAACTGTACAAGCAAAGAGCAGATGAAGGTCCTTGTTTATACAGCTACAGACTGGGAGCTGCCCAAAGGAGACAGAAAGCACTGCCTGCATCATTCTTGTTTTGCTATCTCAGCCTCAGACATTCAGCAAGAGGGGCAGGTGAGATAGATGTATTTACACATGTAAGCAGTCTGAATGAAGGACAAGAAGGAACATAAAACTATAGCAAAGGAGGTCACAAGGGAATAAAACTTGAGAGATTTGTAGACAGATAGTGTTAACACCCACAAGACTCATGTGAACAAACCTCTACAATGGCTTTCTATATATTCAGTGGACCTAAGTAGTTGACAAGAAATGTAAGTCATCAAATTTAATTCAATTTTACTTAAATTAATTCAAATTCTAAAAAAAATATTTTGATTTTTGAGTTTTGATTATTCTGAAAGAACAGGTTAAGTAAAATCATTAATTTACCTTAACATGACAATGTTGTCCTATAACACTAAAAATGCTGACATTACTACTGACTCCAAACAACCTAGAGAATAAACAAGGAATTGGAAAGGGGATGATGGGAAAGGAGGATGAAGGAAGAGGAAACTGTTATGCTTGTTTTCTCCTTGGTACAGTTATTCTTACCAAGAGTGGACTTCAACTCAATTTGCTTCTGGCTATGGAGCCTGGCCCACTGCCACACACATGTTCCTGCTCACAAGCAGCATCAGCATCCTGGTCACAATATACTCTAAAAAAAGTGAAGTCCAAAAATATTCTCCTCCCTAAAAACTTGTGTGTGTGTGTGAGTGTGTGTGCATGCGTGCATGTGTGATTTATGTAAAACTCCTGTCAAAATATTCTGCTTCATCAAAAGTCTAATTTACATACATTTTTGGGACACTGTAGAGGCTAATTAACATGACATATCACAATTCAGAAGGAATGTTGACTGAAGCATTTTAGGAGACTGGGATGCAGAAGCACAAGGTAGATAAGCATATGGAGCTCAGTGAATGAAGCAGGAGGCTGCCTATTCTGCTATGATTTATGTGCCTCAACTTGTGAAAACTCGATGGCTTTCTGAGATAGGAGATTTTGTTTAGAATAAAACTAGTGAAATGAAAAAAAATCATTATAGAGCTTTATTCACTTTTAATATGCACAGCTAGGTCTTTTATCACCTTTTACTGATATCAGAATTTGGGTTTTATTAAAAATGAAACTAGTCAGCACTTTAGCTTTATTTATAAAAGGTAAGATAAAAATACTTAATCATAAGAATTTAAAAATTGTTATCACCTGGATTTAGAGAAACTATAGCAACATTTATCCTGCAAAATAAAATTGACCAACATTTTATATTAGATCTTTTAAATGTATGTGAAAACTTACCCATGCATCTGAAACTGGATTAATTTTAAATCTTATCATTATTTATTTAATTGATTTTATTTAATTGGATACTGACATTTCTCCAGAGTCTTAGTATATGAGAAAATCTCCTAATTTTTCTCTGTTTTCTGTATCACGAAAACAATATAAACAGCACTCTCTTGCCAAGCCCAAACCTCCAGCTAGTGGAAATGTTTGTTAGTAACCTTCCTGAAATGAAATCACCTCATGCATTATTCACCCTGCCATAGCTTTGCTTAATAACTTTACAGCAAAACCCACTATTTCTCTGCAATGAATTGTCCTCTTCACCCCTAACGACATTCACAACAGTTAACTATTGTTTTGCAAGGTGGATATTCCAGAGCACAGGAGAAAAAGAAAATACTCACCAGCCTAGCAACAAATTATTAGCTGATGAGAGACAGAATTCCATGTTATTTGAACTTAAGGGGTTGCTTATCACCTTATAAACAGATTTTTTAAGACAAATATTTAATAACTGGTGCTATCTAGACATCCTTCCTGGGAATGAGAATCGGTAAATAAGTGTAGATCCAATGGGACAATAAAAAAAAGATCCTTTGATCATTTAAGAGTTACTCTCCCTCAGGGGATCCCTGGGACATAGCTTTATGTTAACTAATTTTTGTCAAGATATTATTTAAAAATTCCCTTTAGTAAAACTGTTTGTGATGTCCTAAGTCCTCTTCTATCTGTACAAGCACTTGGAGTGTATCCAAGCAGAGGCTCTTTATTCTTTCCTTCACTTCAGGTATTCATTCATAAATATTTGGGTCTAAAGGCCAGGTGGCTTTTGTAGCATTTCCTGTGATAGTTCTAACATTGACACTTAATTTAGATATAGAGGTAACTTGATGGTAAGAATTCACCTCATCTAAAGTAAGTATTATATTTACTTTTAAGTCAGAGGAGGAAGATAACCTTTCTAACATGGTTGAAGAGTAGATGTGTTCAGCCTAATCTGGCTTTCACGCCTAATAGAGGGAGGTTTTGAACTTTGCAAGAAGGATCCAGCGGCAGCGGTTGCTGTTTTTATTTTTACATGACTGACTATTAGGCTCATTTCTGTTGCTTTAAGTAGAACCCAGTGTTGAGCTGCAGGATGCTCTCTCTGCTTTCAAGTTTTCATTGAGAAGGGATCTACATCTCCTGTAGGTGCTGCGTTATATTATGCCCATGTCTACCTTGCAATAGAAGGTTAAGCTCCCATTCTAGCCAACAATGAGCTTATCAATATAATCTTTAAAGAACTATTTGAATTATTAGATAGATGTTTATTCTTAGGACTAATCTGGAACTGGTTATAAATTATGCTGTCATAATAGTAGCCCAAAGGATTTTTCAACCTTAGCAGGGAGACATATAATGAGTTTAGTCAACATCTTGGGCAGGGATGGCAGTGGCAGCAGATGAACTATGTCATAGTCTGGGACCTGGTTGTGGATTTTTTAATTCCTATTTCAGCAGGTTTTGTATGTAACTATAACATGAGATGCACAATTGGAATGGCACTTGCTGTCCATTTCCATGTACGTACAGGTTATAAATCCACACGCAAAGTGATGTATTCTAGACCGAATTGATCAAGAGTGTTCTGGAGACACTTTATTTAGACAATAACTCTTTTACTAATTTATATTCAGACTTCATCAGGTAGTGACAGAATTTGAGAGCAAAGAGAAGGAATCTTAAGCATCATATTGTCTGAGGTTTATTTTCTGACAAGACTTCTGCTAAAGGATAGTATTGTCATTTCTCTCTGTATGTGATACGAACTTAATACTACTACTGCCTGCTGGAGCATTTCCTTAGACAATGCAGAAGATGTATTTCTCCATGACTACAAATCTCCATGACACCCTCTCACAGAGACGTAGATGGCAGCATTTTTTTCTATCTAAGGTAGGGAGGAGGTAAAGGTTTCTGATAAATTTTTAAGTCCATGGGATGGCACTCTTATTTGTCACCATAGTTTTCAGGAAGGCATCCAGGAGGTGCTACTGGCCATCTCAAGGGTGCTCACTGTCACCACTGGGTGTCTCACCAACCAGCTTTTTGAAGAAGAGGAGGGCAGTAATGATCCTTGCCGTGACTTCCAAAAGATGGAAAAACATATTCAAACAACAATAGCAGCTTAAAAGAAAACAGGACTGGATCTGGAAGTTGCATGGAGAAACGTAACTACCTGACATCCATCCTCAGAAAGGTTGTACAACACCCGCCTGAGATTTCATCTTCCCTGTGGAGAATTTCAGATGTTACTGCAGCTGCAATATCAAAATTACTTTTGACTAGAGATAAAGCCCAGAAGAATGAAAACCCCTTCTCCCTCCAACAGGTTCCTTTTCCTTTGTGTGTAAATCATCTTGGTTTCATGCTTTGCCTGAACTGTAAACACATGTGGAATATTTTTCCACACAGAATCATGCAATCAGTTAATTAGCTCTGAAGAGGTTAATGGACATGAAATAAAGTCCTCCAGATAGGAGATTATTCCTGAAACCATGGGTTTTTATGGCATTACCTTGCAGAAAAGCATCACATCAAAATGGTATTAAGGAAAGACAAATTAAATAGGAGAGTAGTAGCCAGGGGAGTCTTAAAGTTAATCCATCCTATTGCAGTTTGCCATCTGGATCCTAGTTTGCTACAATATTGAAGCCTTGTGGCATTTCCTCTCCTTCATCTTCATTTTCAGCTATCATCCATGAGAGAGCTGAAGAACCTGTGCAGACTCATGTGTTGCAGCATGTGTGTGATACAAGATGCTTTCAGAAATCCCCGTTAAAGTGTGTAAACAGCTAACTCTGTTCTGCAGTTGTTTGTGTATCAGCAGCCTCTGATAGATTCACAGCCATGCAGCGTCATAGAGGTGTTGGTGCTATAGAAGTACACAAAACCCAGCTCTTGTTTTTTCCAGGCAGAAGTGTGGATGCTGTGTGGCTTTACCAATCACTCCAGGTTCCAATAACTCCACTAAGCTTTTGTGAGCTGTTTCAAATCCCCACCTTCACCCCTCCTAAAGGCAAAGCAAAAGCTAACAAGACTTCTTTGCATTAAATAACTGAAAACACTAGAGGGCTGGTCAGTTTGGGAAGCACAGTGCTGGGGATGAGAGACTATAACTTAACACATCTGAGGCTACGGATGCTCTCTCTGACTAGCAGGGTGGAAAAGAAATGCATCAGTGATTGCATTTTGTGTGATCAACACATCTGCTTTGAAGAGGTGCATGGGTGAGCTGGCCAAGAGGTCAAAGTGAACTACCTCTTGGATCCTTCAATGCAGAGATAGAGGACAGGAACAAGCCTGAGACACATTAAAGTGAAGAGAAGACTTATATTTCTCAAAGGGAATTAAACAGAGAGGTTTGAGAGAGTGTTTTTCATTGGATATTATAGGTTTGGGGGTTTTTAGGCTTTGGTGAGGGGAAAAACAAATGTTGTTTGCTCTCAGGTACCTGTTGTCTCCATACACAGGCAGGTTTTTGTTCCTAGTGAGTGAAAAGACAAATTCCCTATTTTGGCTACTTTTCCTGGGATAAAACCAAGCTTTAAAGGAAGAGAGCCAGGTCCTTGGGTCACAGAATTTCAAACAGTACCAAGGGAAAATGGGATTTTGCACCAGTTTACATCTGTGAAAACAACTTCTGTTCGTGTAAACAGCTTCCTACTGATTTCAGGAAGGTAGTCTCATTTCCTCACCCTGGAAACAGGATCTGACCCACTACATTGATTTTTCCTCATATTTATTTAAATATACTTTATATATGCATTCCTTACAAATCTCCCATGTGGAGGGGGGTGGATAGGATGGGACCAACAGAAACTTTCCACATAAGCAGCAGACTGATTCAGCTGTTGTTAAAAATGACAGCTGAAAAGGATAAACAGTTTTTTTGCCCCATACCCCGAGCAGGAGACACTAAGTGACAACCCAGCACAAGCTGAGGACTGGAGCAGCCAGGAGGCACATCTCTCCAGCCAGGCTGACCTTACCACCACTGAGCAGCGTGGTCCGGTCTGAGTGAAGACAATCTGCCAAAGAGGTGCCCTTGGACATTGGGAAAATAAATTCATTTTGAGCATGCATGGATAGCTCCACTTGTCACATTTTTGAGAGGCAGGTACTCCACACTCCCCAGGTACTGGGAGGATTTTTAAACAAATAATTACAATGAGCCTCAAAAGGTTTTTTGAGGTGTTTTTATACAACAAAATTCTTGTCAAGTTGTTTTCTTTGCTGTGCAGTTACAGAAATCTGCAGCGTTGCCCATTAATACAGTGCTTTTTTAGTAATACAGAAGTCATTGAGATCTACATGCACCCTAGGATTATTTAAGTTTTTTAGATTCATTATCTCTAGACACACATGCACACATGGTGCCTCTGTGTTTTCAAGACCAATCTACTTCTACCTGCCGGAGAGGACCATCTCCGCTGCTCCTACAATTTTGATAAACTACTGACAGTGGAATTTTCCTAAGGGAAGATTAATCAAATCACTTTCCATCCTTAAAAGACATGGAGCTTGCAGTGGGCTTCTCTGACCTTAGAAACATCCCAAAACAAGTTTTCAGTCAGTGAAAATGCAGGAAGTGCCAAGGTAAAATTTAATCATCATAATATTAGCAATGTATTGAACATGCTGAGAAGCTGTATAGCATTAAGGAAATATCCTATGAGAGAGCAGCATCTGAGCTGTACTTCAATTTCATTGCTGATGACCCATTAGCAAAAGAATTCACAAGTATAAGCAACAGATCAAGTTGGCTGTGAGTAAATAAGAGGTACAGTCAGCTATGTACTGCAGTATGTCCTTATCTGTATTAGTGGGCTTTTTTTTAGGAAACACTATTACAGTACCTCAACCTGCATAATTCTTTGATCCAAGATCCCATCCCCTTTGAAAAGTCAGAATTATCATAAAAATCTCTGGAGAAAAAATTCAAACATTATGAATATTCATTCTCTTCACAGCTGTTACATTTATGGAAATGCAATAACAGCAAACTTCTTGTATTTGGCAAAGACTTTACCAGATGAATACATGCCAGTAAAAGAACTTAAGTGAAATAAAAAGCCTGGCTCACTCCTCTTTTCTAAAGGAGTGTGCTGCAGCCCAGAGCATTTTGAAAGTTAAAGAGTCTTTTTTTCATATTTCAAAATATGTATGCAAATCTCAGCTGGTAGTGGATACATAGCCCATATATAATAAATACATCCATTTGAAAGCAACGTTCCATGTCCACAGTTAAAAAACCAATGAATGGACATTTTGCCCTGATAGAAATAACAGCAGTCTATTTGCTGCTTTTGCAAAATGCAGTCAGAGTGGTTATCTTTCTTAAAAGTTTAATCCAGTAATTTAATTTTACCCCCAAACAAAAAATCAGGTTGATTGAAGGATAAAAAAAACCAAAACCAAAAAAACCCAAACAAGTTACCTGTCTATCTGTCTATTGCTTTGACTTGCTAAAGCCCTTCTCCATCAGCTCTCAGAGGAAAATTGCACAGGCAGGAATGTCTGCACATAAGATGCAGATAGAAACATTCAGCACAAGATGTAAGGTAAAGACTGCAACATACCTTCAGCAGTGTGCTCCTTCCTTCCCAGCCAGACACTTCTCAAGAACGTGCACTACAGATGGGACTAGGAAAGTAATTTTAAATGGACTACTAATAAGTAGATTCATGAAACCAGATGCGACAGCAGGGTGTCAGTAGGTCCTTTTTAAACTTGCCTCCAGTGCCGTCTCCTAGTTCCTCCAGACAGGATTAGACAGTTGCTGCTCGGATCAGAGCTGAAGAAGCAACGGTGCTTTTTGACTGCAGTTGCTAATGCTCCACTTTCAGGGAAAGCGCAGAAGTATGTGTGTGCCTGCACTAACTGCACACACTCATCAGCCTGCTACAAGCAGGGAGATGTGATATGCATACTGAAAGAGCTGTGCAGGGAGGAGTAGTTCAGAAGCACACCCAAGCCTGTTCTGCTAGTAATTGCACCCTGCTGACCTCCCTGGGCTGGATCACTGCTGTAGAATTCACCAATAAGTCTATCAGTCAATAAACGATGGATGTGAAATAGCGCATAAGAGGAGGGGAGAGGAGGGAACAAATACAGTTTTGAGCCTTCAAACAGAAAACTTTCAAGATAGTGGGTTTAAATTTCTCTGCCCTTAACACTCCCACTGCAAATGCCATGGTTCATAGGTGAAGGCAATTGGATTTCATATTAATTAATAATCTGAAAGAGGATTTTTTAACCATATTAAAGCAAATTTTTAGCAGGAGTCCTTAATGACAGCTGTTACTATCCCAGGAGTACTAACATCTCCAGGCTGTGAAGATGGCCCCACGGAGCAACGTGGTATACTCACTCACTCTAAAAAAACAGGGTTTAGAGACAGATTGGATAGGAAAAAATGGAAGAAATGCCAGTATCTTTACTTTTCATGGTCAAAAATGAGCTTTAAAGAGGTATGTCCAAGGTCAAACATAGAATTTGAACCCAAAACTCCTACATCCAATTCCAGTTTCTTGCAAATAAAACCAAACTGCTTCTGTAGACAAAAAAAAATCACCAAAACATGAAAGAGCCCAGGCTGCCACTAACCATAAACTTCATTATGAGACAAACTGACATCTTCATGTCTTCTTTTTAAATGCAACGTTTTGACATGAATTTGACCATCTGAACTTGATGCTTAACTCTTCTGGAATGTGCTCTCTCTTTCACGTGGAAAAGTGAGCTATCACATTAACTTGTATACCTTTTCCACAAAGCTGTAGAATTAAAATCGCTTTAGCTGGCCAAGCTCTACTCTCTCAATATTGAAAGATCCACTTCAGGGTCCCACAAGCCCAGCATTTGCTTCAGAATATGCTGATAGGGAGAAAACCCCTAAAACACACAATGAGCAAGCAGCACTAGTGTCAAACAGCCCTGGCATGGTTCTGGAGATTATTCATCCAAGAACAGACTGTATACTGCTTTATTTGTGAGGTGTGATAAGAACATAGTACAAGGTGGTGCAGCCTCAGGCCGTAAGCAGCAGGACATGAAAAATCTTCAGAGACTCCTCCAGAGTAGCAGTATGTCTACAGGGAATAGTTTCTGACTTAGGGGAAGATTTTCTTTTTTAGTTATTGCTATTTACAGACTGCTGGACAGAACAAAAAACCTAAAGTCCATCGTGCTTGCAGCCTTAATGAATAAACAATACAGGACTGACACACTGTAGCAATTATAGTGGAAAAGAAAACCAAACCCACATTTAAATTAAAACCCCAACATCTTTTTTTTTTATGAATGTATATCTTAATATATATTTATATTATCTCAGAAAAAAAACACCCAGTATCATCTTGCCTCAGGTCCTACATTAACAATGAGAATTTTTCCTCAGGAAGAATTTGGTCCCCATAAAACAGCTTTGGAAATCCAACAGAAGTGCTTTCAGGGATGCTAAGTATGGTTAATTTCGATTGATCCTCTATCAGACTTAGCTGCAAGGAAACACTTCAGCTCTTACCCTGCATCAGTCCTGAACATTTTGGACAGTGTTTGTTTGAGGTTTTTTATTCCAGAAAAAGAAGGGTTTAAGAAAGCAATGCATAAAGCATGGCAGAACAACAAGAGTCTTGGGATCAAAATCAGGGCTTGTAAGATATCTGCTGACATTAAATATTTTTGTCATTATGTAAGACTGGCATTTACTAAAGATTCTAGAGATGCAAATAAGTGTTGTAAAGAGTGAATGGACAATTCCGTTGGTGAGGAAAAACCTGTACAGAAGCAATTGAGACACCTGAGAATTATGCAAGGAGCTAAGATCATAAAGAATGAGAATATTGTGGCTGGAGTAAGAGGTGCTTACAACTTCTTTGGCATATGCTACATGATCAGAAGTATGTCTACACAGACCACAGTGATAAGACATAGAATCATAAAATGCAAAGAATTGAAAGGGACCTAAAAGATCATCTAGTCCAACCCTACTCTGTCATGTGTGAGGTCATCTCCCACCAGACCAGGCTTCCCAAGGCCTTATCCAACCTGGCCTTGAGTACTGCCAGGTATGAGGCATCCAAAACCCCTCTGGGAAACCAATTTCAGTATCTCACTGCCCTCACAGTAAAAAATTCCTTCCCAATATCTAACCTACATCTCCCCTCTCTGAACTAGTATGCCTCACTCCTGATCCTATCACTACAGTTCCTGACAAAGGGTCCCTATCCAGATCCCCTGTATGTCCCCTTTACACACTGGAAGGTTGGATGTCTCTGTCCTCTAAACTGACCAGAAATTACAAAACGAATGGAAGTCCTGTCCCCTCTCTGAGATGATTGGCATCTTCAGGAAAATCCATTCTCAATTAGTGCTGCTAGTCCTCCCTGAGAAGGACTTAAATTGATGTGGATATTTTCAGCATGGTACCATGCTCAGGGCAGTTAATGATGTTCAGTAGTGTACAGTCACCCAGGCTTAGTGCCAGGCTAATCATATCACGGGTCTTTGTTGTTCTGATTGCTGTTATATCTTTATTGTTACAGTAAAAAAGGGAAAAAAAAAGGAAAACAGTCAGAGAATGGGTTTTAGTGCATGTTAACTTGGGTTCAGGAAGGATTCTAGGAGTTCTGGGATTGTTGCCAAATCTCTAAGAATTTGACAATACTTACAAGTTATATTAAGCACTAAATAAACTACTAGTGATTTGGAAAAAAAAAAAAATCTAAACTTTCATTGAATCAATATCTCTTTATTGAATGAGCAAACATATAGGATTTTTTTTCTTCAAGCTAGCCATTATTATGAAAAGAAACAAATATCCTCCTAGTCTAGAACAAAACCAAGGATGGTGCATATTGTGCTGTGATAAGGAAAGCTCAAATAGTGACAAAACTCCTATAATCTTTCTTCACAGGACATTACTTCTTTTTTTTTTTTCTTCAAATATGTTATTTGAGTGAGATAAGTAAAAGAAATAGCATTTGTTCTCGTAATTTTAGATAAAAAAATTAAACACGTCAAAATGCCAAATAATTTGTTTCACATTTCCTTTTTAAAACTTATTTCTTCTGGGTGCTTAATTTTAGGCAATTTTTTGAAACATGATTTTACAGAATCAACACCTGCTTTGGAAATCAAACTCTTTCAATATGGTGCAAATGTGACACCCAAAACCACCACCAGTGTTGAAAATCTTAACTTTTATATTCATTTCAATATATTTAAGAAGATAAACAACATTCTATACTAAGTCCTATAGATTAAGGATAGAATGGTGTATATCTTCTTAAATATTTTCTCATACCTCCTTAATAAGGTCTGGAATTTCTGTAGGAAGCATAATAGCAAGGTATGTCCACTCCTGATTTTTCTTTAACTTTAGGCTAAAACAATCCTCAAACTAAAATGTAAGGAAACACACTTTTGCCTAAAACAAATTAATAACTAAAAAAAGATTGGATTAAAGGTGGCTTGTACTGTTTAATGCCAACCTATATATAGGTTGATTTACATTGAGAACCCAAGAAAAGTCTAGAAATTGTTGTTTATCATTCATTCAGGACTGATTTTGGTAGATTCAAGGCTAAGGTAGACTTGGGAGATTGTATAGCAATAAAACATTTTCTAAAAGCTGAAGAAGGAATAAGACAAACCTTTGAAGCTGTAGGTAATTGGAAGTAGGGCTCATATAAAATTGTTTTAAGATTCATAAAAACCACAGTCTGCTGTTTCTCAAAATTAGGAAGCTAATATGAAAATTGTGGCAGCAGTGACCATTTCTACCCCTAAAGAATTCATTATGTGTCTACATAGCTTTCATGCTTTTCATGTGCTCAGAGCCCTGAGGTCATATACTTACAGACAGAAGTTGCCCATAGCCATAGCCATAGACATAGCCATAGCCATAGACATAGCCATAGCTGTGCAGCTACCAAGGTGCAAGCGTATTCCCAGGGAACAGCATTAAGGGAAGAAAATGTAAAACAAAAAATTCGAAGGAATTGTCTTTTGACTCCATTGAAAATCACAGACACAATGTTTAGTTAGTACCTAAGAGTGAAACAGCACATCCTTAAAAAAAAAAAATTGAAAAAAAAAATCTCCAAACAAAAAATTATTCTTCCTTCAACAAAAAATAAACACAATCAAATTTTAGAACATTTTTCAAATATAAGATACATAAAGAAGCCCTGACACCTTCCCTAGATAACAGATGGTTGTTTCCTGCAAAGGTGCAATGATTTCCAAACAAGTGCAGTACAGACCCCAGAGCAGCAGCAGCCACTTTTGTGGGAAAGCACTTGGAAATCATATTTCCCTTAGTAGTGAGAGAAAAACTGTTCTATATAGTACATCCAGTTCATGGGTTTCTGTGTGTAGATATGTATATGCATAATATTAATTATCCATTACAAATGCTCTGGAAGTTCAGAAGCGGTTATATATAAATGTATATACCTATATGCATGTGTGTGTATGTTTTATTTCTTTAATCTGTATACAAGTGCTTCAACATATATGTATGTATCTGTGTACGCATTGTATGTAAGTAATGTATGAGTGCACATATTCAAATAAACTCCTGTACTGACATTTTGGTATCCATTAATTTGTCTGACAGTAGTATGGAAATATTACTGTCTGAGAACAGACAACATTTAGGAAGCTAAAGCCCATATCTTGATACTGTATTGCTGTTAGCATTCCACATTTCACATTCTAGAGATGCTGACTTTTTTCTCCTCATAGTTTAGAGCGAGGTTACATGAATGTCATTTGTGCAAGACTGTGTATTTAATCTAGAAGACACATCTTTTTCTTTAAGACTGAACATTAATAATTTACCCTCTAACATATTAGAATAGCATCAAATTCCAGTCATATTTTTACAAGAATTGTATGTGACAGCTAGTCTTCCAGGTTCTTTTTGTGAGCTTAGTTCTTTGAATGTATTCTATACGTAGGAAACTGTGCTTTCCTAAGTTATTATTAATAAGTGATTTTAATACTATATTTGAGTTTTCAGTAACTTTTGTTTTTAGGAAAGTTAATGCCTGACTGTCGTGGTTTATCCCGGCCGGGAAGTCAGGGGCCCACCCCACCCACTCTCTCACTCCTCCATCGCCTAACAGCAGAGGAGAGAGAATATAACGAAAGGCTTCACAAGTTGTGATAAGGACCATAAAAAGTTCCTCACTGATCACCATCACAGACAAAAGAGATTCCATGTGGGGTTACCAGTTAAATTTATTACTAACAAGATCAGAACTTAAGAGTGAGAAATATAAGAGACACCTTTCCTCCCCATCCCCTCCTCCTGCATGTTCAACCTCCCATCCCTTAGTGGTGCAGGGAGACAGGGAGGGGGGTTACGATCAGTTGTTGTTCCTTGGCACTGCTTAGGGAGGAGTCCTTCCCCTGCATCCCATGGGGTCCCTCCCACAGGAGACAGTTCTTCACAAAATGCTCTGGTGAAAGTCTACCCATGGGCAACAGTTCTTCAGGCACTGGGTCACGTTCCATAGGGTACAGTCCTTCAGGTACAGGCTGCTCCAGTGTGGGTCCCTCACAGGCCACAAGTCCTACCAGGAAATCCTGAGCCAGCGTGGGCTCCTCTACAGGCTACAGGTGGATCTCTGCAGTCCTGTGCTCCTCCATGGGCTGCAGGGGGACAGCCTGCTTCACCATGGTCTTCACCACGGGCTGCAGGTGAATCTCAGCTCTGGCACCAGGAGCACCTCTTCCCCCTCCCCTTCCTTCTTAAATATGTTATCACAGAGTCATTCTTTCAACTACTGATTGGCTTGGCCTTGGTCAACAGCCAGCTGGCATCAGCTCTGCTGGACTTGAGGAAAACTTTCAGCATCTTCTTGAAGAAACCTCCCCGTCAGCCCCCCTACTGCTACCAAACCTGGCCACAGAAAACCCAATACACTGACAAAGATGTGTGGATTGGAATTCACCAAAAAACTCAAATATTTAAAAAAAATGTGAAGAAAATGGGATGCAACTGATTACTTTGTATTTTTTTCTCCATGCTTATGATTTATTCTGCAGTCTCCATTTTAAAGTCAAGATGAAAGTCAATTCTGCCTGAAGTCAGAAAGATAAAAAGGCAGTAATTCACAAGACTGATTCTTCATGACCATCTTCACATTCAGCTTTTCCAGTAGACATTGTCTCTTCTCTAACAAGAACTGGTGAAAGGCCAGATCCCATTGATCGCTAACCAATGTGGGTTATGACCACCTTCTTAAAGTAATAGACTTAAAGTAGTAGACCACCAGTCTTACCAGTCTTAAAGTAGTTGTCCATTTACAAATTACTTCTATTTCTGATTTGAAGTCATGTGTCTGAAACACCAACTGCAAGAGATCTAGTTTTCCCCATTTGCCCTAGATAACATGCATCAGCATATGTTTTCCTCAGTAAGACAGCCATTAGAGGCATAAATGCCACATATGAAGGTGTTAGGTCATACATTCTCCTTAATAGCAATGTGCACACCCATCTGTCCCTTAAATCTCTCCGTGAACCTGTTATTGTGATTTTGAGAAGGAAACAGGACTGCTTCGGTATTTAGCCAATACTGAACTGGACTACGAAATTCTATGTGTTTATATGTGTAATGAAAAATGTATAGGTAGAAAGAATATGAAGGATTTTGACGCACATGCAAACTTTTATTTCCTTTTAAAAAACATAATTGATTTGGGAGCAGAGATCTCACTGACAGGTAATGTGGTCTCTGTACTATGCACATCTTAATTACCCATGCTTAAACTAATCACTAAATAGAGATTGAATTGGAACTCTGACCAGAGTACTTGACATTCTAAAAATATTTTCTTCTATGTGAATCATTCAAATAACAAATTTGAAAGTCTTATTCTCAAATACTTTTAGGAGAAGGAAAACATAAGTAAATGCTTAATTCCTTATCCTTAAGAGTCAGAAAACACTACTGTCTTCAGTCACACTAATTCAGATAAAAGTAAGCAGATTTTACTGAACAATTGCCTTTACTTCAAACTAACTTTGCACTGGAAGGGCATGTGTGTCGTTGGAGGGAGTAAGTTCTCCTGACCTAACATAATTTATGAGACTCGGCTGGGATCATAACCCCAGGCTTTAAGTAATTCAATACACTACAGGGATAAAATCACTTGATCTGTGTCTGCCTTTAACTGTAAATACAAGGTTGCCCATACTTACTCTCTAATTTATTTTTTTTTTCTCAGTAGAGTTCCACACTTCTTAATCTAATGGGCATTTTCATCACAAAACTAAGAAAAAAATCACTTAACCAAACATTCTGATTAAAAAGTAATAACCATGGTCATTAAAACTGTTGTTGGGACAGAAGTATAGAAATCATAGCTTCAAAACTCATGGTATGAAGCCTATCAAACCTATTGACACAGTATGAAAAGAGTAGAATACTTCATGTATTGAGAATTAAATCTATCAGGTAGGGTCAGTATGGCATACTATTATAAATTGCATTATATCACTGCAATGTAAAGAACAAAAAGTCATTTCATATTCAACATCATTTACGTAACCAAACAGCACAAATATGCCCAGAACCAATCGATAGATGTAGTGTGCTATTTTATTGCTGGACATTTTGTATCCTTGTTCAGCAAAATATTTTTATGTACTTTCTTTTAAATAAGAGAACATTCCATTGCCTTCAGTGGATAACAGGAATATCAGTAGGATGCATAACTGAGCTGATGTAAATACTGCTGGGTGAGAGGGAAGAGGCAGCCACAACATAGTTAGTGAGATGCTATTTGGATAATGTGGTGAGAAACAGAGCTAAGTACAGAGGAAGGGCAGGAGGCTTAGATAACTAGAACAAATGTGACTGCTGAGCTCTAGGAAATATATGAGGGGAAAAAATGGACTCAAACTTTTTTTGATGTAGTAAATCATTACACTAGGAGAGTCAAAGGAAAGAGAAAAGACTAAGTACTGCAGACTAGGGCAGAAACTCCCAGGCTGGAGCTGTCAGATGGCTCCTTTACTTAAAGCCCAGGGAAAAAGAACTATATGGTTCTTTCAGAAAACAGGCCGAGAAAGCTGAGGGTAGTTTTCCCATTGCCTAAATTCAAGACTTGTATATGAAGTGTTTGACCCTTCTTACAAACTAATGCTTTTTTTTTTGCTGAGTCATAGACATAATTATATAAAGATGCCAAATTCAGTCTTGCTGTTTAGATAATGGCTTAGCTGCCATAGTTGAGCTTTAGGTTCTCTTGTATCAGGAAACTGGGCAGTCAAAATACTACCATACAGAGCATGAATCCATTCCTTGTGAGCCCATGACACAAAGACAAGCAGATGTGAGGAAGTCTTGGGGTAAAACTTTCAGAAGTGGTTCATGATGGGGGGCTCATACTCTCTGTCATTGAAGACATTTCTTCCTTTCTTTTAAGTTTGGAATACAAATTCAAATCTCAGTCAAAAGACTTAAAAAAACCAAAACAAACAAACAAAAAAAACCCCACAAAAATCCAAAACCCCCAAAGAAACAAAAAGAAAAACAATCAAAAAAACAAACCGAACCAAACCAAATAAAAAGGAAAATATTATGTAAGTGCTTGTTTGTGGTTTTTTTCGTTAGAGTTTGGCAAGAACATTTGGACTCAATGACCTTAGAGGTCTTTTTCCAATCTTTATCATTGTAGGATTATAAGACCATGTATTGTCTCCAGAGGACAAATACGGATACTTCACTAGCCTGAGACACTTCAAAGGAGGCCAGTAAGGCATGAACAGGAATGTTCCCCTAGTCTCAGTGTAAGGACTGGATGAATGAGTAGGTACTGCCAATCTCTAGTTCCTGTAAATTTATTTGAAAAATATCTCTGTTCACAGAGATTTATGTCCTGTTGCTAAGCAGAAAATCTGTGCATTCCTAGTTTGCTACTGTCTTAGGAAGGACCAGAGTGATGCCTTGTTTGGCATCAAGGAACTCCAGAGATCAATTAGATTTCTTGGCTACCCTAGATGTAGCTTTATGATGCTCAAAGTTACAAGCGTATCCATGAAATCAGATACTTGTTCCTATTTGTTTCTACTTGGCAAACAATGTTCAGCAGAAAGTAAGGAAAAGCAACTTAGAGAAGTGTGTCGGGGAAGTGTTGTTATTCTTAAAGATGTCACAGTATCTCTCCCTCAGAATATTTTTTATTCGGATCTGGAAAAAGGGGTTGTTAAAATGTATCTTCAACATTGGAAGAGGTCTACCAATGGACACAGGGTAATGGCGAAAATTTCTTTCTGGCAAGGAAATGGAAGGTATATATTGGGAGCATTTGTAAAATTTCTGTTCCCTATTCACGTGTCCATCTTTATAAAATCTATAATGTCTTTATTATCTTTGTTGCCTTCTAAACCACTATCAAATCTGGCCAAAAATTCATCAATGAATTTACAACTCACAACAAATATAAATGTCTGTATACATGCACAAATATACTTTGTACAGAGAAAGAAATCATAAGGGAGCATTAGAGAAGAAGAAGTAAGTGACAAAGACCATATGTCCCCGTTTAGCCATGAAACAGAGCACATTCAGGGCTGAGACTGGTCCCATGAGCGGCTTGAGTTGGGGAGTGGAGCTGAGGCCCTGCTGTCAGACACAGGGCTAACATGAGAAGAGTCCCTGTAAGCACAGGACACGAACATCGGATAAGGAGGCAGGGAGAGCAGGGACTAGACATCACAGCAGCTGATGGGGACCACATCTCTGTTTTCGTGCAGTGGGGCAATGGTGGCAGTAGCTCTACCCCTCGGGGAAGGGGGTCTCTGTGTCCTGTGCCAGGGCAGAGAATGGGGAGGGCCTGCAGCGATGGGGCAAATCAGAGCTGTGCGATGTCTGTCACTCAGAAGGGGGATATAAGTCTGCGGGAGTCTTGTGATTGGCGAGGGGGTGATTTGGAATGAATCTGTAACCCTGTTGCCTGCACAGAATAAACACACCTTTCTCATAACGAGGCCTACATTATGAGTTCGGTTTCCACAAGTCAGGCTGAGGATTCATTAGGCTATGCAGGACATAGAAGAAACTAATTTCAGAAATAGTGGTGGAAATTATTATATGATTCTATGCTTCTAGAATTCTATGCTTGTATGCTTGCATGATTCTGTGGTTCTATCATTCTGTGTTTCTAGGATCCATGTCAACTGTCCTCAAGAGATAAAACATAGCAATTTGTAACAGCAGTTTCTACCAAACAGGACAACATGGCCCTGACTCATATATGCAGTACAGGAGTCTATAATGTTGAAAAAATATTAAAATATTTCAGAGACAGAAAGTTCATATTAGCTGCCTGCGTATGGTGTGAACAGGAGATGCAGACGTGGTTTATATTGGTCTTATAACAAAGTATGTGTCTGAAATGTTTAAACTTTANTATGTTGTGGAAATTTTTAAACTTTATTTTAATTTTACCCCTGGGAAAAAAAAAAAAAAAAGAAAAAAAAAAAGAAAGCCTCTAAATAACAAAAGTCTCACATTATACTCGAACCAGTGAAATCTTACAACTTAGGGTAGTCAGAGTAGAGAAAACTAGACAGCCATCAACTCCTGGGATTGGACTTTGGGTCACTGCTATTCCTCTTTGAGCCTAAAGGGCTGGAAGGAATGGGAAAACAGGCATTTTAGCAGACAAAAGTATAAATCCAATAAGTGGTCTTTGCCTTGGTCGACTACAAGTGTGGGGAGGAGTGTGGAGCAATGTAAGCATTTCCTCATTTGAGAAGAGAGAAGCCCTCCTGAGTGTGATATAATAATAACTTGGGCAAGAAGGGGACATGTTATATTCAGGTTACTAGAAATTACATTTTTGACTGCTTTATGCTCAGAAGGATGCACAGTGTGTGCTATATATCATTGTGTCCTGCTTATCTGCCCCATGTACTTAGGGATGAGGGTTCTTCCTCGGGTTAATCATTGGAATAGGCTGCCCACGGAAGTGGTGGAGTCATGAACCATGGAAGTGTTCAAAAAAGAATCTGATGTTGTCATCAGGGGTTGAATCTCTATGTCTTCACATGGCAGACTAGCTTGATGTTACTACTACAAACACAAAAACCTTGACCACGGAGTACTGGTTTTGTAGTGAGATGTAGCCAGTTGTGTTGCAATCCCTTAAAACAGAATCGTCAATTTGGTGGTGTCGGGACTGGGACCCTCTGAAATCACAACTGTCCTCAAGATATAGAGGTCTTGTGTGCATGATGCTGATAACCAGAGGATCCAGGAAAGGAAGACTACATACAAACTGTACAAGTGCCAAAATGGAGAAGCTTCTTTATTGCAAATTCATCTGGTTTTATAGTCCATGGATTGTTTTGGTTAATACAGCCAATAGACAAAAGGAAAAGTGATCACATGTCACTGTCCCAGAGCCACAGCAGATCACAACATAATTCTTATATATTCATACATGTTTACATATGTCATAGTCTGGACAAGCTATCTAATAGTAATTTAATAATGCCACAGTGAGATATTCATATAAGTTGTTTTAATTATCCGAGGTTCCAAGGAGTTCTCAAAGCTTTCTAGTTTCTCTCTGTAGCCAACAGAAAGAGATAGATTCTCTGAGAGGCTGATTCATAGAATCATAAAATGGTCAGCATTGAAAGAGACCTTTGAGACTCTCTGGTCTGTGTCCACCCAGCACTCCATCATTACCCTTCTTTTTCACTTTTTGGAGCTGGTTGCAATACATCTAGTTGGTTGATTCACCTCTTGCAGGGACCTGCCTCCATTCCCTTCTATCTCCTCTGAGATAGGAGATAGGATCCTCCACTTCCTGAGATGCATTTTGTTGTTACATTTGCCTTAGGGCAGATAGAGAATGGCTCCATCACTCAGTCTCTTCTTCAGATGCCTTAATGTTCTTTAACCTTTCTGCCTCCTCTTTAAGTTGTACCACCAAGCAGAGCGGATCATCAGCCTGCTTGGACCTCATACATTTGTTATCTCTGTTGCCCTCTGATGTCAGTGTCAGGCTCTGGCACTCCCTGTAGCCTAATGTCTGGACTCCTCTGTGTTTCCACAGAAGATCTGATTGGTTTGCCACATCCCTTCTGACACATGCAGAGGACTTGGCACCCTGCTGAGTGGAAATCATGCCTGAATTCTCCTCTTGATCTGATGAGAGGGTGTCTGCACCCGCCTGCTCACTCTGCCTGTGCAAACTGCCCTGTAACCTGCCATACCCACCCTGATTGATGTACCTGAGAACAGGAACCCTTCTCTACAGCCTGGTCTAAAACTCACTCTGGACTTACCTCATTTGCCTTTTCCTAAGTTCTAGGATGTGATGAAAAGCAGTAAAAGGCAAAATAATCCTAGGAGCTGGAGTGATAGGCTGTGAGTCCACTGAACTTTTGGTATCAGAAGTAGTCTCTGTTTAAAACAACTCCAAATTCATGTAGTCATAGTTATACAGAACTGATTTACAGTCCTCAAGGCAAAGTTCTTATGACACCCCAATGTCTCTGCCTCTGTAGTGTTTTTTTCCAAACATTGATTTCGTGTTAAAGCACTAAACAAATCCTGAAAGAATCACTAAACAAATATGACACTAGACTTTTCTTTATTAATATATAAATCAATAAGCAAAAAGGAACACATCAATAAGAGCAGGAAAAGCTGTTATAAAGGAGATATCTTAATTACAACCTCAATTAAAATTATCCTTCAGCTCTGCATGACCTCTTATATGTAAATCACTAGACAAACTCCATCCTTCTATAACTCAGATAGAGCACAAGTTCTTAAAATTACCACTTATGAGACTGGTATTTTCCATAGTCTCCCTGATATAGTATCTAGAAGAGAAGGTCATAGAACTGGAGGGGACATCCCAACCATTAAGTTCAGCATCCTGATAGTGCAGTAAACTGTCTGTGCAAAACTTTCGTTAAACAATCCAGATATGCCATAAAACTAACTAGGTTTTGCCCATGGCAGAAACCTTTTCAGACTGTAACTGCTCTGTTTCATGTCAGGCTATCTGTATTTATTTTTGTTTAGATATTGGAAACTTGATCTTAAATAATTTTGCCTTCCCTTGCTCTCATTTCTCTTATAGATTAAAATAATTTTCCCAATGTGAAATCAGTTGATACAACTTTTAGCAAATATCTATGTCTTCTGTAGTATTATTTTTATCACTACAGGGACTTGTAAGAATTACTGTACAGGTTTTGCTTGCTTTCCATGATATTTGGTAATATTCTTCTATCATTTTTTTCAGTCACATGTAAATCTAGCCTAGTCAAGTCTTGGACTCATATTCTTTTTTTCATTAATCTTTACTAGGAGATCTCTTTGGACATGTTGATCTAGTTGCTGCAAGAATTGTATCTATAGAATACTTGCAGTGAATAAATGAAGAGACCTAGGTGGCTACAGGTATCAGCCCTGTGGATTTAGACCACATAACCAGCTATGAAGGCATCTTCCTCTTTCCAGGGCTAAAAAATGTTCTGTGCACCTGCAGAGTGCCAGGTTAAAGGTAATATACTGTTAATTTGTGCCCTTAAACTTAATTTCAACTTCATTAATGAGCATATGTATGTGTGTAGGAGATAAGCTAACTGTCAGAACAAAAATTTATATTATTTATGCAGCTATATGCAGGAGTGCCTCAGAACGCTTGTGTTTTCGGAACTATATGAAGTAAGGAAAAAAAAAAAAGAACCTCAGAAATATTTCTATATATCGATGTATGGCAATCACAAGGAAATGGTAAGGGAAGTTTAATCAGCACATCATTCTGTGGGTTCTCTTCATTTGTTCTTAAATAGATTTCAAGTTTGATGTAGACATCATTGTAAAAGAATATTGAAGTAGCATAATAAATTTGATTTCATGAGCACAATGAGACACACTCACCAGGGAAGTGGTCACAATATCAAGCCTTCCAGAGTTCAAGAGGTGTTTGGACAGTACTCTCAGACACATGATGTGGTTCTTGGAGTTGCCCTGTGCAGGAATACATGTTGAACTCAATGATCTGTGTGGGTTCTTTCCGGCTCAGGATATATGATTCTATGATACAGGAGAAAGCACATGAACATTTTTTCACAGATTTTCAGGGCCATAGGCTGGAATGCTGGCTCAGTTAAATCCCTACACTGTGCTTATTGCTACATGAAAATCATACACAAGTTTATGTGATACCTGCAATTGTTTAAGTCTTCAAACTGAAAATGCAACTGTGCACATTGTGCAGCTCTATCATTTGTTATGATTATGTATAACTCTCTGGGAACTCTAAGCACACAGTGTTGCTTGTATTATGTGGTCTTCTTTACAGAGCTACTTTTTACCTTTCTGCTTGACTTTTTTCATCATTCTTGAAATGAAAATCTCTCTTGATTCCATTTAGCACTCTACCATCTGCACGTAAGAAAATACCTTGGAATTGGCCTGCCTGTGACTTTATACTGTCCACTAATTAAACTGTGCTTTAATCAGAAATTCTTAATGGCCCTTAATTTTCAGACTAGGAGGTAGTTGGTTTTGCACTCATTTCCTCAGTGACTTCTTAAAGGATGGATGTACAAATGAAAATTGTCTGTACAAATGAGATTGCATGGTTCCATATTTATTCCTTCAACAATCATTCCCAATCAGATTTATGCCATTTACAAGAAATAGTAATTTTTTTAGCTGCCGTTTGAACAGATTTTTACCTGGTATCAAGAATTCAAGCAGTGTCTTTTGAATGTACATCTTTAGTACGGAAATGCAGAAAGCAAGAGAAACAAAACAAAAGCAAAAACTAAAAGTCTTCATGAGAGATTGTGGTGAAACAAACAAACAAAAAAAACCCTACAACTTTTCTACAGTTTTTGTGTTAATGTGGTTTTGTATAACAAAAATATTTGGGATTTGAGCAGAAATCCCCTGCAAACTTGTCTTGGTCTATTCAAGATTGAAAAATTGAAAACAAAAGGTTGGAAAGTGGCATAAAAAAACGTTGTCATAAAAAGTTCTTTTATCACATTATCACCTGAAAAGATATTTCTCACAAGTACCTCCATTTACTTACAAGATTTAGAGTTTAATCCACTGAAATGAGGGTAACTTTATGTTGTATTAAGAAGGCTCCTTGACAGATAATTTGATCAGGCTGAAATATTACTGAAGAAGCTTTAATATTACAGAAAAGGCAAAATTATAAAAGGAATAGTACATTGAGTATGCTCTCTGTTGAGAGGAAACTTTGCACACTTGGGCTGTCTTCGTAAGTCTGTGATGCTGAATAAACAATTTCTATTCTGTTCCTGCCCTTTATCTCTCTTTCTGTTATGCCTTCATCCTGTATTTTGGACTATGAGCTCCTCCATTTGAGTTGTTTCGTAGAATCATCACAAAACCATGAAATGGCTTGGGTTGGAAGAGATCTTAAAGATCAGCTAGTCCCCACTCCACTGCCGTGGGCAGGGACACTTTCCACTAAATCAGGTTGCTCAAAGCCCCATTCAACCTAACCTTGGATACTTCCAGGGGTGGGGCGTCCGCAACTTCTCTGGACAACCTATGCCAGTGCCTCGTCACACTCCCAGTAAAGAATTTCATCCTTATATCTAATTTAAATCTAACCTCTTTCATTTTCTTTAACTTGTTTATCCTTTATAATAATGAGGAACAATTCATTATTTGAATTTTTACTAACTGCTGTATGGTAGGTCTTTATTATTTTCTGTTTCTATTTTTTTAAGAACTACATTTTAAAGGGTTATAATAAAAAGAATTGCTATGAATTTCTAAACCAGTCTGTAATTGACTATATTGTCCATCTATACTCTTCTGGCTCATTTGTCCATATCCATTTTGCCAGCACACTGTATGATCAATGTATATGCAAATCATATCCCAATTTTTTCAGCAACCTCTGTTTTATTGAGTGATGCATTACAGTCCTTTTCATGACAATTTCAGAGATATTGTCCTGAAAAGATATTATTTAACCTCTCTACCTCTTCTTTGTAATGGAGCCTTGTCTGATGCCGGTGGATGAGAGAAGGGAATTCCCTTCTCCTGAGCTTTATTTCATGTTAAGTACACTGGCTGTTATGTTCCAGGTAAGTCTTGTTTTCATTCTAGCTACCAGTGGGAAAATGCTGAAATTTACTTCCTCTACGTTATATACAACATGATACAAAAAATATAGTAAATATCAGCAATTTGATTACCGTGGCTCAGCTTCCCTCTTTCATCTCCAAAGGTCCTGCTTTTGAAACTCTAGTAGTGGTAATATAAAATTTTCAAGTAATAAATTTGATCAGGTCAGACTCAAGGATAGGAAAGGGATAGTGTTTTTGGGATTCCTGACTTGGATTGTCTCTTGCCACACCCAAAATGTCATTTGTGAGACTCATAGACAAGGGGTAGGACAGTTTGTTTTCTGGTTAAATAATTAATCATTGAATTATAAAATAGCCCAGATTGAAAGGGACTTTGAAAGATCATCTTGTCCAAACTTTCATAGTAAAGGAAGCAAAGATGAGATCATCTATCATCCAATCACACCTTCCAGTTATGGGAACTTCATCACATCCCTGTGGAGGTTATGTGGCGAATGATTGTATTGAATGATTACTGTAAAAACGATGTTCAAATGATGTTGAGGTGAAACTTTTCTTTGCACAGCTTATACTTGTTTCTTTGTGGATTCTTTGTGTGGAGAGATTCCATCCCCTCTGTAGCTGCAATTTTAGTATTGGAATACTGTCATGAGGTCCCCTTGAATCTTCTGTTCTCCAGAGAGAAGGGACTTATCTCCTTCATTTTTTCTTCATAGGCATTCATCTCGTATCAACTCTGTACCAGGTAGTCTGAGACTAAATGCATTCCTAATTACAAAGTGCTTGAAAACTACTCTAGAAATTATGAAAGAGTTCCTTTGAACTCTGGTCCTAGTTGTTCTGTCTGGCAACACACTTGCAACACACCGGCAACACACCATGCAGCACCCTTGTACTTCAATTATATTTGAGATACCTCCATCTTCCTTCATTCTTATGTACTCTTTAGGGTTATCAATTATTGACTACGGATTAGCAGTTGGAGGTCAGGAGCCTTATTATGTGGAGCATCAGCTTTAAGAGCTGCCTTGGGTGGTGCTCTGAACAGTCAGGGAAGAGGAAGGTGTTTAAGGGCTATTCGTTTCATTATTACTTCGCTGTAAGTGGTGTGGGAAAATATATGCATTGATACAGCCTTGTATCTGTACATTTAATGGGATACAGCTTTAGGGGGAAAAAAAAGACGAAAAGAAAAAATAAAAAAACAAGTAAGGTCAAAACCAGTGGGAATTATACAGATGTCAGAAAAATTCTGCCCTCATGCTGTTCCTGGAGAGGAGAAGGCAATGTGAAATGTGTATAATACAGTTTATAGCATATGTCAGTGGCAGAATTAACACTGAACTGCACAGCATAAAGATATGGATCATTGGTGGCATACTCAAAGAATACTAGTGGCGTTATTGATGTCATTGTTCTCCTCTTCCTATTTCCCCAATGTCTAAACCCAGGAATATCTCATTAAAACAAGCCTTTTCAGGGAACATAGAGGATTAAGGAACTGCAAAAAATTTCTAGTAAAACAAGAACTGCCATTTGAAACCATCAAGATCATTATCAGGAAAAGGCTTCAAATTCTGCACATATAGGAGGGACACTTCTGTGAGCTAATGAGCATCCAGATACAAGAGGCATTTTCTCACCCCCTGAGAAAGGGTCAAAAGTAATCTGACAAACCCAGTGTGTCTGAGCATTGGAGGAATAGTCGTGAAAAGTCTACACGTGTCAGAGAAGGAAAATCTTTAAAAATATGCTTAGAATGGAGAACTCAGATACAGGCAAGTTTCAGGTAAAAATATGTACACACATATGCACATATATGTGTATGTATGCATGTATGTGTGTATGGATATGCACGTACATATAAAGATGCATTATTAATTTTTTCAGACTGTTTTATCTAATACACATGGGAAAAAAAAGGACCAAGCTTAATAATTCAACATTTTAAGGGTATTATATGAAAGGATCAAAACCAAAAATTACCTTCCTGACCACTTACTCTTACTCACTTCAACTCCTATACTTTTAATACTTGCTGATTACATTGTCACACCATGGGAATCATCTGACCAAGTGTGGCTGTTCCCTGTATGCGTGGCAGTTTAGCAGGCCCAGCCATCAGACCTCAATCTCTTTTGCAGGATCTTTCAACTCTCTAACTGAGTCAATTTTCATGTGGCAGGACTCTGTCAGGAACATGTACCACTACCCAGATAAAATGACAGTGACCTACAGACTTCTAAGGATCAAAAAGTCCTCTTAAAATCAAAAATTATTGTCAGCACACTTTACATTTTCAAAGTTGTTTTTTTCATGTTGATACTGATTACAATCAAGTTGCTAATTCTTGTGACTTAGAATTCAGGCTATGTACAAAATTTTTGATGGGCTAAAGTGATTTGCTAGGATGGGAGAGGCAAACAAGATAAAACAAAGGGGAAACAAAGAAAAAATAGCACTCTGAGGGAAAAAAAAAAAAAAAAAAAAAAATTAAAACCAGATAAGATTTGGGAACAGAATTCAGTGAACATTTTCTTGCATATATGTACTTATTATTCACCCAGTTGTCATACCAATGGGGAAAAGTAGCTTCTTCCACTATAAAATGTTGTACGTAAACACCAGTTTATATACTTGAAGAACAGATTTTATTTTAGAGGATAAAGAATTTATGTTAGAACTATTAGCTAGAGTTGAGACTACTTTTCTCAAACACTACTACGGATTATAGAATCACAGAATGTTTTGGGCTGGAAGGTACCTTAAAGACCATATGATTCCAACCCTACTGCCATAGACAGGTACACAATCCACTAGGCAGTGTTATTCAAAGTCTTATCCGGTGCAGCTTTGGACACTTTCAAGGTTGGTGCATCAAAAGCTTGTCTGGACAATGTGCCAGTGCCCTGTGCCAGTGCCTTACCATCCTTATGATAAAGAATTTCTTCCTAATATGTAATCTAAACCTACCCTCTATCAGTTTAATTTCAGTTTAAATAAAATATTAACTTCTATATAGTATATTCTTTTCTTAGCTGGTATCTTCTCAGCTGATAATACACAAAAATCTTCTTGTCAAAATTACTTTATCTTTGCTTTATGTGAAGAACTGTGGTGTAAACCAAGGAAACATATCACTAAAAACATTTGCTTTTACTCTCTCTTTCATAATCTATTATCATCATCTATAAAAATTAAGTTCTACTTCTATAATTCATTGTAAGATAGTCTTCCCATTTGCAGGAGAATCTATGATGTTTTTGAAAGACTTTTAGTATATGTTCCTGTCAGAATACTAAATTGGTTTGGAAGCAAGGCTTTTTATACTGCTCCAATACGTTTGAAAATTATAACATAAATGCTTTTTACACTTGCCTCATTGAGATGTAAGATCTGGCTAAAATGGGTATAATTACCAGTATTTCCTTGCTCTTTAGTTAAAACCAAATTATTTTTATTGTAAAATAGAAATCAATTCACCGTTTTAAACAATAAATTTTGAGTTGAAATCTGAGGATGTTTTTCCAAGGTGTGAGTTTTCTCAGAAGGGTCACTTTAATTTTATGTCTAGTGAATTTGTGTTTCAAAGTAGACAGCAAAAATGCATTTTCTTTCAATTTTATAAGGAAATCACAGATTGAAAATTGTTCTCCATGTTGCTTATGACAGTCAACTTTTAGGCATCATGAATAACCAGGGGACCAGCAGATTTTCCCAACATGGGTATGGAAAACATGATGACAGAGCAATATTTTCCATTTTATGACTTTAAAACTTCACTGTAACAGCTGCAGCTGCCAGCCAGAGATCTTGCACCACCCACTGCAAGTGTTCATGTGTTATTTGTGCCTGTCATGTTCCATCAGATATTTTATCTGATGTTGTTGATGCACCAAATGCTGTGTACCAACGACTGGGTTTGTGTCTTCTGTCTCATGCTCTTTTTATTAATACTTCTAACATACACAAGTCTTCATTTTGTCATGCAACTGCTTGATTTTTTTCAAACTTGTCGTGATACTTGTTTCTTTCCTGGCATTAAGGTCGCTGTTTTTCTGCCAAATGTGTTCAAAGAACATGTAAGTCCAAGCAAATGTCATACAATTAAGAAATTATCAACATGCTTCAAATTGGCTTGAAGTCAATACAAATTTTTTGAGTGACTTGAAAGGTCTGAGAACAAAGACTTCGATGTATAGTTTCTGCTGGACATATCTGAAGATTTGTGAGCTCTCTTAGGAAGACAAGGACGAAAAGGATCTCTAGGTCACCAAGTCTGATGACACATTATTTCTGGTATCACATCTCATGCTCCTTTTCAGGAGCATATCCATATCATTTCCATATCATTCTCTACCTGTGAATATCAGAACAAAGGTGCAATAGCCCAATATATCTCTTTGATGAAGAGCAAAAGGCACAAGAGGTAATAGAATTGGTTTCTTAAAAATCTGAAGTTAAATATTTAACCTACAATGAAACTAAAATTGAGATGGTTATGATCACCTCTCTGAACCTCATTGTGTTCATGTTACATTCCTAGTGACAGTTGGGAAACCTGGAAAAAGAAGACATTTGCACTTCATTTAAACATTATTTACCATTTGAAACTTAGTAAATAATTACACAATTCAGGATGCAAAAGGCAGGAGACAGAAAACATCAATCTCTCTTAGATATGTCAGCACTTCACAGTTAAAGTACATGAATAGAAAGGGAACAGGTTTCCAAAGTCAGCTGATTTCACCCTGAACTCAGAAAAGGGAGTAGGGCTGCTTGGTAAGGAACTAGTTTTACGGAATTAAAGAACTCGAGCAAGGGTTAGGAGCACATGAGTAATATTTTCAGTTTTGTGTCTTTCTATTAAAAAAAATCAAAAGAATGTCTAATTTATATTACTTGAAGTATTTATTATTGGAGAAATCTAATCGCCATTCTAGGAACAAATGCATCATTTAACACATCTTACTACAAAAAAAAAGGAATATATTCTATATGGATTTGGGGTTTTTTTCATAACTATCTTTTTCTCCAGTAGGTTTCCTTTTTCTATTATTCTCATCTGTTCTTTGGATAGATACTACTGTCCTGAAAGAAGGCAAATGAAAGACTCTTAATGGGTCATTTAGAGAATCACAATTACTTCTTCTCTTTGTAGTTATATATGAAAATTCATTTTCTCTGTTTTCATGGAAAATTCTTGGGAGGACATTTTTATTTTTGTCAGCTTTATTATCCAGATATCTGGTGCTTAAAATTCATATTCTGATGGTGCGTTACAAGACTGTATCCTGTCACTGAACCAATGAAGTTCCGATAGTTAGTTTTTTAGTGCATAACTATTAATGCAAATTTTGTCTATTACATATATATTTATTTTATCCAGGCATTTTGGCAAATGCTCTTGTAACATTTTGGGGAGTCACCAGATGGCACTAAAACATTGCAAGGTGCCAAAAATCATTACATTTCTTGCCAACAAATGCATTACTTTGCAACAATATCACTTTCTATCAATTTCAGCAGCAGCTTGGATAATATGTCCTTTAAATTCCACTCAGCGAGTGGTATTGGCACATGCTCATTGAACCAGAGGGCACCAGGATGAACTTAAACACAGAGGTCCATCTTCAAAAACCATTATACTACCAAGAATATTATTATCATAATTTTAACCTTCAGGTCACATTCCTTTTTTGAAATCTGAGTCTGTCAAAGATGCTCCTACTGGGCCTGCTTATTACATCATTTCAGATTCAACTCACCCAAATGAAACCTCTAGTCCTTTCCTTGGTAGTGCCAGTTTTGAATCGTCTTTCCTTCTCATCTCCACTGTGCAAGGAAAATACTGAATTGTTAGATACCGTTAACATATTTAACATGAAGCTGTATTATCCGTTACGTACATAGTTCTCAATAACTGACCAAAATTTTTTCTTTCCTAGTTTTCTATGTTCAATGATGACAACAAACCCATACTTAAAGGTGGATTTGACAAAAATCAAATTTGGTATATGTAATTTGATATATCTATCCTATGCTGTAATCTATTTACTGTTTTGCAAACCCTTTCACTGGAATATATCAAGTTAAATTTTCTCCTGTCTTCATTCATATTCTACCCTCCTCAAGCAAATTAAATATTTATGTAATTTTCTTATTCTCTGAATTGTTGTAATTGTCATAGTATTTTTACAAAAAAATAACTGCAATCCTGACAAATTTTTTACAAATACTGAAAGAAGCTGTTGATTTTTCAGATGAAAATGCTCAAGTTGAGGAATTAGATCTTGTATATAATCTGGTAGGTTACTCAGAGGACAAATCACAAAAATAGTTTGGGTTGAAAGGGACCATAAAGATCATCTAATTCCAACCCCCCTGCCATGGGCAGAGACATTTTCCACTAGGCCATGTTGTTCAAAGTCCTATCCAACCTGGCCTTGAACATTTCCAGAGATGGGACATCCACCACTTCTCTGGACAATCTGCATCAGTGCCTGCCCACAATCTAAAGTTTCTTTCTTACAGTTTAAAGCAATTCCACCTTGTCCTATCACTATATTTCCTCATAAAAAGTCCCTCTCCAGCTTTCTTGTCCTACAATAAATGAAGAACCTTAAGTCATATTCAAATTTAGAAAAAAAAATTAAAGTTTAAAAATTTTTACTAAATGCAGACCTAAACAAATTACCATGATGTTTGGAAGGAAGGATGTAGATGAACTCACTTTTTTAAAATACAGACACTTAAAAATTTGAAGAACTTTCAAGGAAATTTTGACAAAATAAAAGGTGGACTTTGTAAGCTACAGGCAGACTGGAACAATCTCACCTGGCATGCTGAAGTCTCCCAGCAAAGTAACATTCATTTTCCTAAAATGTTTCCTTTGCTTTCTCTCTTTCTCAGCATGGGAAGGACAGAGCAAAGAGTAGAAAATGCACAGTAGCTCTTACTAAGGTGCCTGTCTTGATAGCCTAAAGTAGGGAGAAGGCAGCTTTTGAGTTAAATTTTTTCACTAAAACTTGCCTAAAACCAATTTTGATGTGGGGATTTTTCAAAAGACAAGAACTGTAGTAAGAATAGTATTGCTTCAATCGCTGTTTTTGAATTTGTGTGAGTCAAGGTACTCAAAAAGTTCAAGGGACATACTCAAAATAATTTCCCAGGGATAGCAATACTGCCCCTGAAAAAAATAACTGTAGCAGATAGTGTGTGGCTACCTATAGAGAAATTTCATTTAATGATTCATGCCAGCATGGATCCTGCCCTGGAGCTCACAGCTGCACTTGTTCAGAAACTACCTCGTAAAGCCAAAGTATTTCCTGATCCCTATTCTCATCTCAGGGTGAATGCAAGGCCATAAGCTGCCCACACTCTGATACCCATCCATCATATTCTGAGTTTCTACATTACCTTATGAGCAAAGTAAGGAGGCAACATATTTTTCTCTGGAGAAAATTCACTGAGTGATAGATGAAGCTTCACAAATACACGCTCCAGAAAGCATCCAATCATTTTAAGAACTCCCACAACCAACCAGAGTAACCTTGAAGTATTTTGGAATATTTGATAAATCTCTCTCCATCTTAAGCTTTTTTCTTTGCATGAAAAATCATTACTAAAAACTTTGGTTAAAGTTGCGTAAATGCTTTACAGACTTTCCATCATGTACTTCAAAGTTTCATTAGGTTGAATTTCTTTGGAGCAGGGATTGCTTTTGAAGGGCTGTCACCTCCAGATGTATTTTTCCAGTGTTGAAAACACCTCCTAGGTGAAACCCATTCTGGGGTCCCCTTTTTCATCTTCCCATTTGTGCTTTCTATTTCAGGGGGAATTGTTGATTGCTGTTTTGTTCCTACAGATGCAACTCTAACAGTTTAAATATGGCTGCACTGAAGCAGTTCATAAACATTAATTAATGTATTCTCATTACATCCCTCAAAGGAGAGTGATGATAGAGCAGTGAATGTGTCTTAGTATGGATTCAAAGTTGTTAGTTTGTACCTGTTTCTGAATTCGTTCCAAACAACATTCCCCGTCAGCTCAGCTGTAAATGAATACCACAGCAGTGGGACTGAGGAAATCAAAGGCATCTGGATGGGATATTAACCGCATCACTCCCCCGAGGGAGGTTAGCAAAATAAATTGTTCTCCTTGCCCAGATGTGACAAATAGCCCTTGTGATGGTGTTTTGTTACCATTCTGTAAAAAGATGCTGCTATCCCCCCTCTTATGAGAACAACTGAGGCAGAGAGAAATGAAGACTCAGATGTCCAAGGCATTTGAATTAGTCACATAAAGGACTTGTATCAGTTTTGCAGCAGAACAGAAAATTGACCATGACTCATAAGTCCAGTCAACTGGGACATTTTTTTTCTCTTCTGCAAATCTTTGATGGTAGAAGCAATAATTACTCCAGAGATTTATTTAACTGTGTTAAAGAAGGATCTCTTAAAAATGCATAGGCATTGTCACACAACAAGGAATAAATTTTGTTTAGTCATAGGAGGTGAAAGTTGATAAATACTGCTTTGCATTCACTACCTGTCATATTCATTATTTGTATTAAAAGATCCAACATTGTTTTCAGCATGGGACAAAACAATCACTGCCTTGCAGAGTTTACATTAAAATTTTCATTCAAAAAACTCACAAGATGTTTAAAAACAGTAATTAATTAAATAATTGGAAATCATAATATGTCTTTATAGATAAGAAACTGAGTTACAGAATTCACTGTACTACTCAGAGCATTACTTAACTGATGTCCAAATGGAAATGAAACCAAGTATAACTGACTTATTATCCTGTACTCTACTCATCAAATCCATTTCCTCCTAATTAATAATTTAATTGTTTTTATTTTAATGAACTAGAAGGAAATAAAAATTTGTCTAGATTGTCCCAAGATGAGTGAAGATAAAAAGGCCAAGGAGTTACATGGCCTCCTATGTTTCTTCTCAGAACTTAATTGCATTGTATAAACAAACCAATGAAAATTTAGAAAATTAAATGCTCCATCATTAGCTAAATAGGCAGAAGTAACTAAAGAATAAGTAATAGGTTCTTGTAGAATCATTTAAAGTCCAAACTACAATGAAAAGTATACTCTGCTGTAAGATGTTTTTTGGAATCTACTAGTTGCACTGGAACTAGTGAAGCAATAAATACATCAAAATGGGGAGGTAAACAAAATCATAAAACATCCAATGCAACAATTTAAACACTCTCAAATACATAAATATTTATGAAGAATGAGGTACTTTTGAAAAGCCCTGCAGGTTTGATTGGATTGAATAGTCCAATCAAAGCACTGTGTGTTCACATGATTGAGTAAATAGGAACTATATGACAGGAGAAAGAAACAGTGGATATGCAATGGATTTCAACTTGTTTTATTGTTTTTTAACTTTCCAGTGTAAAAAAAGATGGCTTTCAGTGTGATATAAAAGTGGAACTATAAATTTCCAGATACAGAGTATTCCAAAAGAAATCATCTTAATTTAGCTTTATCTCAAAAAAAGGAACCATCCACAGTACTCTTTTGACATCTACAGCTTTGCCCATCTGGATGGGGATCCTCAATCCTTTCTCTCTACTAGATAGTTTTTACAGTGCCCCTTCAGATGCAGAAACAATGTTGTTGAGGGCTGACTAAGGAAATGAATAAAGCAGAATAAAACTGAAAAATAGACATGGTTCCTGTAATTCTGCACTTTTGACTTGGATTTCATAAAATCTACTGTTTAATAGTAAAAATAATGCCCTTTCTTAGGAGCGAAAAGCTTTTTACTAAGAATATGAGCCCAGATATTCTAGCGCAGACCTATAGCTTCAGGGCTGAAGCAGATTTTACATGTAGTAGATATTATAATTAACCCATGAAAAACTATTTTGGCTGCACAGGTTAAGATTCACTGATATTTCTCTGTCCTCAAAATCACTAATGCTTTCCTGCCAATGTGGAATGTATTTCATTCAAAATTTTCATCATAAGAATTTGAATTACAACAAGATGTTTTTTTCTTTATGAATGTTAATTCCATTTCTAGACAAAACACACAATAGGTGACTTTTCTTATTATTTTTCACATGAATGGACAAATTATTTGATGTCTAACAGCAAAATATTTTCATTAGTTTTCTCTGGTATTCAAACAGCTTTTTCATGTGAGATCTGAATATAAATATAGGGACAGAGTCTGCAATTTTGACTTGTGCCATGCGGTCTTTGCAGAACTGGTATTAGCATTTGTCTTTCTATGATGTCCCAGTGACCTTACCTATACACTCATTACAGTACAATTCGTGCATCATTTCCATTAAATCAAAGGAAGGAAATTTTTGCTGTTATAGCTGTCCAGTAAATATAGAATCTCATGAATGAATGTTTGCAGATTCTGGTACATTTAAAAGATTTCAGAATTTGAGTGGAAATTATGAATCAAACTGATCTATCCCATGAACTGAACCCTTACACAGGCCTTATTGCATCAGCAGGTCCGTTCCTAGCCTTTACTGTCTCCACACAGTCTGCAAGATGCTTCACTGCAGGTCATTTGGTTTTGAAGGGTTCTAGTTACTATATCACCATGGGTTTAGTTAAACACTATCTTTAACCTAGTAGATCACTTGCAGTAGCAGGAGACTTTCATGCTCCCCAGTCTGGATGAATAACACATTTTTAACATTTCAACAAGCACTTCAAGGAGACTTCCAAAGGCAAACAAACTAGTGTGGGGTAGATAAGAGCACTAAATGCACGTGCCTCTTACAACAAACTATGCTTCCATAGGACTGATCCTGCCTGGCACTGGGTACCTGAAAATAAATTTTAGGATGTTCAGGAAGGTCATAATGTGTCTCTATACAGAAGCAAAGATGCCAAGTATTGATGCATGTGACTCCCATTATAATTATCCCTTTGACAATTGTTCAAGAGACCCATTATGTCTGTCACCTTCTATGGAATTCACTACATGAAGGACTGTAGAAGTAGGCTGGATTCAGGACATCCATGTGTCAATTTACTGTTGGAAAAAATTACATGGCCAAATGTCTCTTTCTAGGGGGTGTAATTATCAAGGAAAATAATAATCTATTTCTTTAGCTCTAAGTGTGTATAATAGACCCGTTTTGTTGACCTGACCTTGGATGACACATTGGGAAGGCAACTGGGAAGCCCTTTCCATGAAAGGCCTTTGAATGGAGGAGAGAGGGAACTGCCTCCATTCCACAGCATATTGGCCTGGGCTGCAGGGAGAAAGGATCAGCACACTAGGGACTGCTCATGAGCCGTAATTCCCAAAAAGAGTATCAGTGGAGACAAATCTCTGAAACCAAAATGAATAGAATAGAATAGAATAGAATAGAATAGAATAGAATAGAATAGAATAGAATAGAATAGAATAGAATAGAATAGAATAGAATAGAATAGAATAGAATAGAATAGAATAGAATAGAATAGAATAATGTCTCCAATATCAAGGTCCTCATTGGCTTAAAAATATCTTTAGTAAAAAAAGCTGGCCTACACTTTTTTATTTCATAGTCTTTTTTTTTCCAAGAGAAAGTCACAGGAAAATGCATCTTTCCTTTTAGATATAAACTCAGAATCTGTCAACCCACTAAATCTGTCTGTCCTATCACAGCTCCTGTTTTACACATTTACAGCTCTGATTACCTCCTCAGAAGAGCAGCCCTTCTGTGTGAAGCTCTGAATGCTTGATTTGAGCAAGTGGGGCTACAAAAAAAAAAAAAAAAAAAAAAAAAAAAAGACAACAGAGGTGGGTTGTTTTGGTTTTTTTTGATTGTACAGTGACAGGAATAACAGCCAACTAAATAGCAAATGAAAGGTTCAGGGATACAAATTGTTTGCAAGGGAAATCTTTAAGGGAAGGAGAAAAAGCAGTCCACAAAGATTTGCCTGTTTTTATAAGCAGTGACTCTTCTAAGTCAGTGTCATCTCAGCCATGGATTTAAAATTAAAGTGGTGCTTTATGGCTGTACGTACAGCTTAAATGTCACCTTTTATTCATTGTGCTTATTTTACATCTAAACTAGTACTAGATTTTCTACATAAAGAGAAAAAAAACATTTATAAAAGAATGTTTGGAGCTACATCTTGACAGATTACATAGAGAATGAATAAATATTCTTTGCCAGAGTACACACTTGATCTTACTAGAACCTTATAGCAACAAAGTACTTCTACTCTGGGAACTCCTTAAATATCCAGAGATGAAAGGTAAATTATAGTATGCTGAAGCACACAGGATGAATGTTCAGTTGCTTCAGGACTAATGCAGCTTTTAAAACAATTTATAGTTCAAGAAATTATTAGCATATGCTGAAGATTATATTAATAACCAAACAGACAGTAATGACATAGAGTACAAAGGAAAAAAAAACTTGGAAAAAAACCACCAAGTTTTGTATTTCAATAAAAATTTCTTCGATGTTTTGACACAGTGTTTTCTATACTGTTGAAGTTTTGCAAGATCTCAATGGCTTATACTGTCAGGTTTAGGACCTTTTTGGTTTCCTGAGTTGTCTGTATGCCAACAATATTATAATGCAATTACCTTCTTCATACCAGCTAAGTTCTTTGCTGGACTGTTAAAGACATTAAAAAGTATGTTTTGGTCCGTGTTAAACTTAGGAGTAGTTGTCTATTGATCTGAAAATAAATTAAAAAAACCCTTGTCCTAGGCAATGGCATAAAAGGAAAGTAACAGTTTAACTGATGCACTCTTTTCTTAACAGGTATATTTTGTTCAGCATTTGAAGATGAGGGGACTTACAGGAGGGTCTATGTCACCCAAATATGAGATTTGTGCAGTGTAGACAACCAAATGTAAATCAGTCAATGTTACCTTCTTTTGTATTCAGAGAAACAAAATGTGTACAAATGAAATGTCACTTGGGTGCCAATTTTAGGACGGACAAAAAAGAGTTAGATGTCCTCCATGGACCATATACCAGGAATCTACAATAGCTTACTCAATTGTACAGATATATCTTCCAACCCAAATGTATCTGCAATGAATTTAAAGGAATTTTTCTAAGCTCTCTACTGTAAATCTAGACAACCAATCTGCAGTCCTGTTATTTATATCTGTCTATGACACATAAAGGTCTTTTACAGTATAGCAAGAAGATAGCTCAGTCAGTATCTACCTCTATCCCCAATGATATTATAATTTCCTCAAACACCTTATTCAAAATATTCAAATTAGTCATTTCAGGTAAAAGTAATACAGGGGGAAAATCTATGGAATTGATGGGATTCTATTAAAATATTGCATGATAGGAAATATTTTCTGTTTTGTTAGATAGAAATTTTTTTCTGTACTTAACACAAAAGTAGCAATATTTAATATTTAATTAAATAAGTCACTGATAACTTTTTTGCACAAGTTGGAATTCACTTGTCATGTTTTTCATTATAAATTGGTTTGTATAAGTCATTTTGTAAAAGTCAGCACTCAGATGTTGAGAAAAATCAAATCTATGGCTGAAAAAACCAACTAAAACATGTAATTATTCTAGGCCCAGGTTGATAGTGCTGTTCTAGATTTAGGTCTTATTATACAGATAGTTAATAGATAGTTAATTGGCTAACGAGCAAAGAGCAGAGTGAGAGTGAGCAAATGCTTTCCTCCATAGTTCACTATCCCATTCGAGCAAGCCTCTCATGGATGCACTGATTTATCCAGGACATCTCGCTGCAAGTGCTCACACATCTGAAGGGCTCTTCTTCTGCCCACTGACTGCATTTCCCATTACAGGAAGTTGCATCAAGGCCAATAGACCTCTGAAGTGCTCCACAGCTGCTATCTCTGCCTCGTACTGCTTGTGGTGGATTGAACCACTTTTATCGACTCAGGGGCGTGCAATAAAGATGACGGAAAACTGAACAAAATTAGCAGCAGGTGAACAGTTTATTACAGAGGGTTTAAAATAGGGAAGAAGGAACAACCCACAAGGGACCCCAAAATTACACAGAGAAACACTTGACATGCAGAAAGCAAAAAAGGGAAAAAAGGGACAAAAACAAAACCAGGAACTGCTCTCCCAGCTAGGTGACTCGCTGAGAAAACAGGGGGAGGGGTAGGGAAGCCGTCTCTCTCCCTCTCTCTCTGCTGGGATCACTCCCTGGCCCTTGACGTTCTCTGAAAAACACAAAATGAAGTGAAAAGCGATCCCCTCCTACCATTTTCCTGAAGTAGTTACTTGCTTTCAAGCTGGAAATTGCTTCCGTGCCAAGAGAAATGAGTGGAGTCACACCGCGGGGCCTGCGACTGAGGAGGAGAGGAGCTGTGTGCTTGGTCCCTGGACCAGGAGCCGAAGAGAGCGGGAGGGCTGCTGTTCTGGGCTTTTTAAGCCCTCTAGTTCTCGCGCGAATCTCGCTGTCTTCTTTCGGGCCAAACTATCTCTCCGTTGGTCATGGGGCTCAAGCCCTGCCTTGTTTCCGGCGTTTTCTCGCCGAAAAACCATGCGCCTGGGGCCCGAGCGCCATCTTTGTTTTTATAGCCCCAGCATTTCAGGGACGCCCTAGCGTGACTGCCGCCTCTCTGTGTGGCCATCGCTAGCATGGTGCCAGGGCTAGACCCCTGCCGCTGTCTGCAAGCAGCCGCCACCCTCATGTTCCCAGCTGTGGCTGCTCTGGGGCTGCCGCACCGGCACTCGCAGTGTCTGTTTGCCTGCAAGCCGAGAGCTGCTGGGACCGCACCCATTGCGCCGCCCCGCCGCCGCTCACGGGCATGCCGGCGCTCCCCCACAGCCATGCTCCCAGGCCGCTGCCCGCCCTGGGACCAGGGGGCCACTGCGCACCGCGTAGGGAGGGGGAAGCAGGCAGGAACGAGGGCCGTCCCGGCTCCAGGGCCCCCAGGGCGGACCCGCCGTGATCACTGCTGGCCTGCGCTCCTGGGAGCCTGGGGGAAACGAGAAGGCACGGCCGCCACCACCCCCTCCCTGTGGGGAAAGAACAAGCAGAAGCGAGAGCCCTCCCGGCCCCAGCCCAGCCTGGGAAAACAGCAGGGGACAGGAGCAGCTCATGCCAAGAACAACCCCCACCCCCACCGGTTCTGGGGAGAGCGGGCTGGAGTGGGAGCCGTCCCTTAAGGGAAAACAGAATTTTACACAGACAGATGAGCAGGCTTTTCTTACACTCCCTCCCCTTCCCCCAAAGTCTGAGGACCCCCTTGCAAGACCGAAGCCCCCTTTGACTACCCCCCAGAGATCCCAGCACCTCTCAAACTGCCACATGCTGACATGACGGAATGCTACAGGGACAGATGGGTTATGCCATCATTGCAGAGTTGGCGTTGCCAAGTCTGACCTGTCCTCAAGGCTAGTAGGTACGATGCTGGGATGAATCCTCACTCTTGAGCTTGTATGGATCCAAATACTTACTGCTGGTGTGCTGCTGAGCACCTCAATATGACCTTGTGTTCGTAGCATGCACGCATGAAAGGAGTATTTGGAATGCAGCAAAGACCCAAGAAACCTTTTTCAGAATACATACATATCTATCGAAAATGCCAAACTACTACAGTAGGATTAGCTAGGGTGAAAAAATAAGATTAATAACCATATTGTGACTTTGGTGATGGTGAATGAAAAGGACTTTGCTTGCAGGATAGTAAATCCATGAGGAAATAACTTCCAATTTCCTCAAGACCATATGGTGTTCACAGTTGTGTGAGAGAAGATACTGAGGCAGATACTGTCTAAGTCCTCCAATAGACTTGATGTGCAGAATATGACTGTGTATTATTTCGCAAATGAAGACTGCACCAATTTTTTCATCCCCTCTGATAAGGCTGACCTGCTTATTAACACTTTTTTTTTATGTGGCAGACCAGAATTCCTCAATCAAGGTCTCATAACTGAACCTTGAGCCATTTATCCATATCCCATTTCACTCCAGTAGATTCATTACTGCTTCTGCTGTCTTTGTTATAGGTACAAAACATTCTGCACATTTTTCTCTTTAGTGTGGGTTTCTGTAAGTTTCATTGTATCCATGGTGCAGTATATGAGAATTGGGTCAGATGTTTATATGATAAAGTCTTTTCTCTCCAAAGTATTTAATTCAATAAGTATATTGGCACCTTCATGCTGCACATTTATTAGGATTTTATTCTCCCCAAGAACAGTCTTTTCTCTAAGCAATAATTTATTGCTATAGTAGTTTATCAGAGATATACACCTAAATATATCTGTTAAGAGTGAGCGCATATTCTGTATAGCAGTTCCATTCACTAACAAGGATCGAGGAGAAAGCAAAGAGATTTTATTCAGCTCTACATGAACAAAATAAAGATTAAAAGAATTTCAACTGCTATATTTCAATCCATTCTTTGTAGCTTAAGCGGAAGGTTTAATGAGGAACCAAAGAATGGGGGAAAGCTGCGCTTTCTCTAATATTTCATTTGGGCTGATTTGTAATTCCAAGTGGAGCTTGGAATTATGGTTAATAGTCAATGGTTATCAGATGGTGCCAGTGTTTAACAGCTTATGTAGCCACATTAGAAATATGGTGCTCTTCAACAACAAAGTTCTCCAGAGTGTCTGGTGACAATTACAGCTCTATTTTCTTTTTAGGGCTCTTACCACAGATGATTTCTCTACATCTGTCCCTTCCTTTGCCTGTACCTCTTAAAATTTTTGTTTCAAAATTGTATGTGAAGTTTTACAACCTTGCAACCTTAACCAATATGCTGTAGCAAGGATTTCCACAGCTTGATTCCAAACTGAGCAAAAAACTACATGCTTTTATTAATTTACAACCTGCTACCTTCTTTGATGATCCAAGTTCTTAAAGTGAAAGAGACAATAAGCAGTCATTTCTCTGATAACTCACCTTGATTTTGTAGACCTCTGTTATACCCTTTTTCAAAGATTCCTTTCCCAGGCTGAAAAGCCCAAGTGTACTTGACCATCCCTCATACAAAAGTTCCTTCACTTTGCTGACCTGAAAAGGAAACCCTTTCTTAAAACATTTTTCAGCTTTATCAAACCCTTGGAGGGGTGAACAAACTTATCCTCTTTGAAAATGAGATGGAGGAAAGGGAAAATATGTATTATCATACACAAATTCATCATGGATTTCCATCTCTCTGTCTTTATCTTCACCCATGAGCCTTATATCGTATTTTCTTTTCCCTGCCCAGCTGAGGAGGAGGTGGTTAGAACACCTTTGGTCAGCACCTGGAGTCCAGAGGGGGCCAACCCACCACAGTGCCACACCCCGACTCTTGTAAGTCTTGATACTTGGCCGTGACTAATTTAGGACTGCTCATGACTTTTGTCACCTCACTCTTCACATTTTTCCAAATCCCTCACCAATTTGTTAAACAGCAGGGTCCCTGCAAAACTTCTTTTGGTCATGTAAACACCTGATTTATCTTTTTTGTTCTTTTAAACCTTTCTTTACTCATGTAATGGTCTTCTCTGTCTCTCTGGTGTCTCTGAACACCTCTGATAAGAGACATTGTTGACAAGACTTCTGCAAATCCACTTAAGCTACTACCATATATGAAGCCTATTAGTAAGATTTAATAGGTGTGTAGGACTTCAAAAGATAACTGTTCCAGGCCATGCCGAGCTCACTGCTACAGCACATATGGATTAAGCAATCTTATCACACTATGCCCCAAGAACACTTACTGTTTATTAGCACATTGCCATTTCATTTGTATTGAGGAAGACAAAACACCTGTTTCAATTAAGTAACTCCTGGTACAGGTCCTGATCCTGAACAAATACAGATAAGAAACCCTTTATTTACTTTCTAGAACATTCTTAAGCTACAGCATTCATAAAATACAGCCAGTATAAAAACCCCATGTGTGTAGAGTTTGACTAAAGCTTATGCTGGATGAAATTAATCCCTGCTCTGATTATGTCCAGTAGGATTGGAAGAGTAAAGTGCTTCCAAGGCTAAAAGATGAGGGTCCTGGTCCCAGAAACTGAAAACAAGGATAAAAAGGGGACAACTTAAGATTTTTGACATACTGCTGATGAGATCTTCATCTCTTCACATACCTTAGAAATTACTTCTGCAGTAAAGGGATGACACATCTGCCAGGACAGGTCCTCATCACTCCACCCTGGCCTGTCCATACGAACTTCGGGCTATCTGGCTCCTCATCACTGCCAGTTGGGAATGAAGAAGGCACTGGCCTCATGGAACTCACCAGAACATCCACCCAGATGTCAAGTTCCTTCATTTCATTACAAGGCTGACATTACACTACAAGGACAAGATGAAATAGATTTCACAGAATAAACTAGATCCTCTGGGATCATTGAGTCCAACCTTTGACCCAACACTGCTGTGTCTACTAGACCATGGCACCAAATGCCACATCCAGTCTCTTCTTAAATACCTCCAGGGACGGTGACTCCACCACCTCCCTGGGTAGCCCATTCCAGTGCCCAATCACTCTCTCAGTAAAGAATTTCTTCCTAATATCTAACGTAAACCTCATCTGGCATGCCTTAAGGCTGTGTCCTCTTGTCTTACTGCTTGCTGCCTGGGAGAAGAAACCAATATCCTCCTGGCTACAACCTCCTTTCAGGTAATTGTAGAGAGCTATAAAGTCTTCCCTGAGCCTCCTCTTCTCCAGGCTAAACAACCCCAGTTCCCTCAGCCTCTCTTTATAGGTCTTGTGCTCTAGTCTCTTCACCATCCTCATTGCCCTTCTTCGGACACATTTCAGCACCTCAACGTCCTTCCTAGACTGAGGGGCCCAGAACTGGACACAGTACTTGAGGTGTGGTCTAACCAATGTCGAGTTCATTATGATGGAAAAGTCATGATTGGGCTCTTTTTAATTTTCATGCCTACAAATTCCATTGGTTTCAGAAATGGAGAATGTACAAAAGAGCAATCAACAAACTCAACTGCAATGAATATAGAATAAATATAATACAAGCACACCCGTAAGTGTATTAGCTTTATAGTAACACAAAAAAATACATTTTCTGAGGCTAAGTTCAGAATACTGGACCCAAAAACCCCATCTCTCTCCTTTTCTGATTTTATCCAGTTCTATGTTAACCATAACTGTGAGCTTTTGACTACAGCCACTCTCTTTTATCCAGATGATTCACACATATACTTCCTTCACAAGAAGGAAGATCTTCACGGGAAAAGAGAACACTCAGAATTGTGTACAAAATAAGGGCAACTCTTCTTATCTCTTTCAACATTTTCCCACCATCCAAAGAAACAGTTAGGGTAACTAACATATTTGTATCTTTTGGGGCTTCTTGGGGGGCTTAGAGTTTTTTTGGGAGTTTTTTTAATATTCTTTGGGCTCATTTGTTTGGTTTTTGTTTGGTTTCATTGTAAAGAAAAATTGCCCGCGGCTCAAACTGGGGTGTAGATAAGTTTGGACAAGAATTCCAACTTCAGAGACATGAATTAGAAATTAAAATCAATTAAAGGTAAGCTAACATATGTTATTCTCATGCTTTGGGTTAAAATGGTGACAAAATTTCTTCTGACCTCTTTAGACGTGTAACTTTGTCATTCATTTCTTGTTTCAGCACACAGTAACCTGATTATGAAGTCACTCCTGGTTGATACAGATTTATTAAAGGGCTCTATTCCAAACTGATGGGGTTTAACTTTTGAATGCCCGTGAGTATGGATTAGCCCTAAAACCCCTGAAGTCTTTGGAGTTAGGTGGAAATTTGTCCAGCATCTTAAGCAAATAGTGAAGAGCTTTCATATGAGAAGGAAGGTACTAAACAGACATTGGATGGCAACTTCACAGGAAAAGGACCGGATCTAAAGAGGAAGGAACAGGACAGAAGAACATTTAGAGGGTAAATGCTTACTGGGTTTTAGAAGAAGACAGTGTGAGATATATGGAATGTCTACAATCTTCTTCTTATCAGAAAAACCTGGAGTTACAACCAGAAATCCTGAGTTTCCCTTTTTTTCGTGGAATAAAAAAAGAAAGAAGAAGACCTGTAGAAGAAGATAATATGTGATCAGAAAATTAAAACTGCATTAGAACATATATATGTGTTTATATATATATATATATATATTTAGAAATTCACAATATATATTTACGGATTTTGTTTATATTCCAACTTTCTTATGAGGAAATGAACAAAGACAAGAAAAACATCAGAAATTAATGTCTTACAGAAGTCTCTTTTCTCTGAGATCAGTACAAGAATAAGGAGATATCTGACTATAATACCCTGAAGAAACACCTATTCAACATGGCCCTAGATTGCAGATGTTTTTATTGTCATTGCTGAGGCCAAGGCTTTAGCGCATCCTAAAGGAGACTGTATTTTTCAATAGACTTTGCAAGTATGCTCAAGCCAGATCTTCAGTCTTGTTATGCAACTTATGTCGTATTTCCTTCTTGTGGAATTCCATCTTTCTTTACTTCTTCACCTTGATGGTGGCCACTACTAATGGGAAAAAATTACTTTCCTATAAATAGACAAATTAATTTTCTAAATGTCCATTTGGTACAACTTTAATATTATACTGAAATTGCTGCAGTGATTCAAATCTAAAAACTCCCCTTTCAGAAGCACTGCTATCCTTTACTTTTTTTAATTGATATTTTGAGTTATAAAATATCTTGAAAAATCTTAATGGAAGAATATCAAGAAACAAAATAACTTTGATTCTTATTGCAAACTTTACCTTATTTGCAATCTATGAAGGACGTAACGTAAAGGTTTTTTACTAAAATGTCACTGCATGTTTCTCAGATATGACATATCAAATCCACTTTGATAATAATTGTCACTCTAAATGATAATTAGTTTTGAAATTCATATTCCAGTGGATAAACTTATCCCAAGTTTCCTTATGCTGACCATAATGAAACACATACCACAAGAATTTAACATTTTTATATAATAAGAATGCAAACTTTTGACTTATTTACCACAACTAATTTATTTAAAATAAATTTTTAGCAAAATTTATCTGTAAGTGTTGATGAACCAAGAGGTTTTATTTACAAAATTTCTCTATAGTCCGGTTCATAGTCTGTTGTCAAGTTATAATGTCCTATAATATTTTCTGCTATTTCAAAAACAGTATTGAAGATAAGTCTTGATTGAGAGCTTTTAATAAATAATAGGATTAATAAAAGTCCAGATTTTCAATAAAATTATATAACATATACATATAAATCCAGGATTATTTTGCTGATTTTTCCCAGAAGTTTTTCTTGTCTAAGGAGTTTAGTTGCTTTATGTGGACTGATAATTGCCAGAGTACATACAGATCAAGGTTTGTGGTTTTTTGCATGGCTTTGAAATTAAAAATAAAACTATGAAGTTATATTACCAAGGCTTTTATTGATGTAATAGCATCTACTACTGGGCTGACTTAAGCTCTGACTTGCCTATAGTAAAGTGGGAATGATGGAAGACCCCCTGAAGTGCAGGTTGTTAAAGAACTGTCTTCTTCAAGCTGACTTTCAGCCCACAAAACTCAGCAGCCTCTGCCAAGCCAAATGTTAAGCACTGCAGAGCTGCTTCTGTGTGAGCAACGAGGACAGCATCGTCAGCAAAGAGCTGCGGGCCTTCAGTCGCCTTAGTTTGCATAGGCTCCCATCTGCATGATATCAGATGTAAATGCCATTGTCTTCATCAAGGTCTGCTGTGGTCCTTTGGAGGGGTCACCAATATTGAGGCCATGCTGCTGAGGACGCAGTTGCTCTGGGCAGGGCACATCTCCAGGATGAAGGATCACCACCTCCCTAAGATTGTGCTCTGTGGTGAACTTGCCACTGACTGCCGCAGCACAGGAGGCCCAGAGAGGAGATACAAGGACTCCCAGAAACACTATCTCGATTTTGGCCATATTGACTGCCACTAGTGGTCCACTCTGACCTCCAATCAAGAGACATGGAGGCACACCATCCATAACGCTGCTGCCTCCTTTGAGAACGCAGGTAGAATCAATCTGGTAGAGAAAAGACAACACAGAAAGAACCGCGCCTTGCCAATACCACCTAAGGAGACTTTCCACTGTGCCTTTTGCAACCGGACTTGCCTGTCCCGCATCGGCCTTTTTAGCCATCATTACGCTTGCAGCAAGAGTGGGTAGAGCCCTTCCCATATTTTCATTCACAAAGCCTAGCCATGATGATGATGATAAGCATCTACAACTAACACAAGAAGGCTTATATTAGCAGACTGCAACTTATTAATTAAAGCATGTTGCCTAAGTAAAGTCTGTCAGATTAAACTGCACACTTGTTTTTCTTTGCTTCAATCATGCTGTCATGGCCTACAAAAATAAATAAAATTATTATTTTTCCCAGTTCAGTGAGAGACAATCCACTTATAGGGATATTGAAAAGATATTTGATGTCATATACTAGCAATTAATTGTCTCATCTTCAACCACCTAAAACAATAGAACAGAAATTCTCTCACACTAGCATTCAGCAATGCAAATCCCCAGATATATGTATCATCTTATCAGAGATTCATTCAGTTATTACCTGCTAGGAATGAATGTCATTACAATCAATCTGTATTATCTACTAGCTTTAATGTAAGTAGAGCTTCTTCAGATATATACAAAAGCCAAACTATCCACCTCTCTGTTCCCTTTTTTTTCCTCAGTCCTTTAATCCTTGTTAATTCACTGATTGTACCAAAGTCATGCTGGAGTTCCAAGGTCATGTCTCAAAGTCGCCAATGATCAACATTGATGAGAAAACATGCTAAATTATCTGAAATGTCCTCTACTGAAATGCCCTCTACTGTTGTGTTTGGATCACCTTTCTTTTTCCCCAACATGGGATCATAGACTTGGGTTACATCAGTGTTGTAGCTCGTCCTTCTTGTTTCTCTATAATATTGCCATTCAAGATAAGCCATTACCAATTACATCATAACCTACAAGCGTAATGGGGACAGATCAGTGTTCTGTTTAACAGTAGCAACAGGCTTCTAGGTAACATTCTAGGAGTCTTATTTTTATAATGAATTCTGCATTTATAGTTTAGAGTTAATATTTCCAGAACTATATCCAGGGTTTTTGGCTAGTTAATAAAAAATATGGAGTTTGATTTTGTAGCTGAGTAACACCTAATCATCATTCATCTACATACAGCACCTACAAGGTCCAATGCTGTGTAATACTTTGTGAAAACTTGGGAGACACACAACCTCACTTTCAAAAAAATTAAACAGAGGACCAGGAATATATTTGACAGATAGAGTTAATGTTGGCTCAGTGTATTCTCAGAACAAAACAATGAGGGCTAACATCCCAAAAAAGAGTAAAACGGAACCGGGTAGTGCAGTTTATGTTCCACATAAGTCAATGTAACTTTCAGTTTCATCACAAAGCACAACCTTGCTCTCTTCTTCTGTCCATAGCTGCAGGTTGTGTGGGTTTTAATAGCTGTTCATCTGCCAAGTGAGTCAGTTGAGCTTGATGCTCAAACAAGGAAGTCTATATTTAGTTGATAATTTTTTCATCATGTCAGTGAGTTGAATTCATTGATGATTGGCCTTTCAAAACTTAAAGAGGTTTTACAAATAAGATGAGGACAAACATTTTTGCAAGGCCTGTTATTATAGGACAAGGGATAATAGTTTGAAACTAAAAGAGACTAGATTTAAACTAGATATAAGGAAGGATTTTTTTTTTACAATGAGGGTGGTGAAACACAGGCACAGGTTGCACAGAGAAGTAGTGGATGCTCCATACCTGGAAGCACTCAGGATCAGGTTGCAGTTCTGAGCAACCTGATCTGGTTGGACATGTGTCTGTTCACTAAAAGGTGGTTTGGATGACCTTCCACACCAGTGCATCCCATAATTGCTAAATATTGTGCCAGAAGAGTGGCTAATATGTGCATACAGAGAAGGATGGGAGGAGATTTGAAGGGGCTAGAAGAAGCCTGACTTTGAAGTGCAGTAGATTTAGTACAACACAAATCTATGCACTGAAGAATGTTCAACAATTGATAACCTGTGCAGTGCAGAGCCAAAGCCCTGTAGAACTCTCTGTATGGCCTTTACTCCTGCATCTTCCTATACTGCCTATGATTTCTCCAGAAAATCATCTTTTCTTTCCATTTCAATTAGTCCCTCTTTCTCAAGAAGAGTTCAGCTACCAGCTCTGATCATCCATGGACATTTGAAATCTGTATTTTTAGGCAGCTCATGTGTATGTCACGTTACATTAGTCACCCATAAGATCAATTGTGAGTCACTGTTGTAGGGCCTGGCATGTTGTCTGTTAAGCAATTTCCCTTTTGTGCTACGAAAGACACCCCAGTGATAAGAAGCAAAATTAATCCTTTGCATCCTTTCCAGCTGTCAGTGACCTGAAAAAATTTTGTGCTTTTTTTGCAATCATTACATTTTCTTCCTCTTTGAAGAAGTTTTACTGTCTTGCATAGGAGTTTTTTTGCTTGATATTTAACCTTCACATGGGATGTATCTTCGTTCTATGCTAAAAGGTGTGGTCCTAAAAAACAAGAAGGAAGCATGAACAGCTAAGACAAAAAGAGATTTCTTATCCCGGGGTGAACAAGGCATTTTCCATCTTTTCTTTTATGCCTTTGCTATTTAATTTATCAAATATTTAACCTTAATGAAAAGGAGGTACTTTGCTAAAGATGCACATGCCTTATTATTTCAAATAATAAAAGCAATTACCTACATTGCTTTAATATCTATGAAATATACTACACAAGCATTACACAAGTCTACATTTTTAGAATCGTTTAAACATCTAGACATGCAAAATTTGTAGGTGCTGAGGCAGTTAACTTTTTTTAAGTGGAATCACTCTCTTCTATGGGTTATCAGAATATGCATTTTGAGTTTAGCCCTCAAAGGAATAAATACAATGGGAAAAGAGACTTCAATAAATCTGAATTTTAGGATAAAAATTTTCAATAAATATTTTTAAAGTACCCTTGCATTTTGGTGCTTGGTTGGAAGGAATGAAGAGGGAACAAGAGGTATCTCTTCCTATGTAAAAACCCAATGGTCTAAGCATAATTCAGAGTGTGAAAGGCTGACCATAGTTCCCACATCTGGCTGAGGTGTTTGTGCACACACCTCCACAGCTGTCCAAATTTCTTATCACTCTAAACCTTTCCATATTAGTTTCCCTTAATCTCTTCTTTTGGATCATTTACAATTTATAGGGAACATTAAATTACTAGCAACAATTAAGATAATTCACTAGCTGAGACATCAAGGCTCTAAGCTGGTGAGAAAAATGTCTGGATCTTCACCGCTTCTCAATGACAATTTCTCAGAGAATTGCATTAACCAGAGGCTAAAATTTTTCGTCATCCTCTTTATTCAAATATTAACCTGCTTCTCTAGACTCATCTTTTGAGATTCTGAGGATACAGATTTCTACATATAGAGGTAGAAATAGATTTGAGGTTTTACACAGTCCTGGCCAGTATGAAATGTCTGTCAAAATGGACTGTTATTACCTGATCTACTGCATTTTTTAAATATAGCTCCTCATTAAAAGAAAAATAAATAAAAAGACAGATTAATCCAATAAAGACCATCATAGCAGTCCTAAGCAGTGAGACTGGCTGATAGAAACAATTTCTCTCTGGAGATAATGTAAAGGTCTTATTTCTCTGTCTCTAAACATAGAATGATCGCAGTGCTGACACATCTTAAATGTCACCGCAAAGCAAAAAAATCAAGTTGGTACAAAATTTGAAAGCACTGCATTTTATTTCAGCTATTTTGCCTGCAGCTCAGCATGTCTTCTACACCAGGACTGAGTAGCAAAGCAAACCCAGAGGAGACCTGCCACCTTGCAAAATCTGTCCTTTGACTGTTGGGTCTACTTTTTGCTTTCAATAATCATTAGAATAACTTACTTCTTAACTAATTGCTACTAGTTAACTACTGATTTTTCCCGAAATCACATGAAGAACTGAGACAAGAGCAATACCATTTTCATCTTGGAATCACTTTTGAGAATTCCTTTTCTTGAACATTGTGAATTGTGTGAATAATCTATATCCCACTGGCTTCTCATAGGCCTTGGTGATTGTGCTGGAGAACAGAGCAGGAGGATGATCTTTACACATGACCTCTGTGCCATTCATGATATTATACAGCTCAGAGGAGCTTCCTGAATCACGTCCATTTTATGACTGTCAGATAGCTCAAATATTGCTTGTAATATTATGAAATTTTTCATCATCTTTGCTTACTTTCTCTGAATATTTTCCAGTTCTAGTACAAAATTTTTCAACATGAAGGAACCAGAACAGTTAGACAGTGTTCAGTGTGGAGCAAATCATGAGTTTACATAAGTAACTTCTGTTTTGTTCTCTGTTTCTTTCTCCTCTTTTTTGTTTATTTTTTTCATATTGAATGGAGGTATTCAAGGTATTATTTATCTCAGTCCCAAGGTCTCATTCTCCAGTGGCTAGATTGAGTTCAGAGTATCATTTTGTATGTGAAGCTAAAATTGTTTTACACATACATTTTTTATATGTACATTTACTTTCATCTGTCATTTTCTTACCCAATCACTGAATCTTGTAAAGACCTCCTGCAATTTGCTGCGATGGATTTCATCCTTTCTACCTTGAAGAGCTTTGTGTCATCAGCAAACTGTCACAACACATGCCCTTTTTCAGGTCATTTTTGTCCCTGTTAAGCAGCAGGTCTGAGAATAGCATCCTGTACAGCTTCACTGCTGACTTTCCTTCATGGAGAGGGCTGATCCCTTATCATCATTTAGTCTTTCAGAGCTCATAATACTTTCTATTTTCTTTATTTGGTTGCAACTTTCAGGATTTGTATTAATACTTGATTAATTCTAAAAAGACCTTTTTTAATGTTACTGCTTAGTCATTCCTATTTTTTCTCAAGTTCATTACAATAAGTTATATGCAAAAGCACTGCACTTTCCATATAGTGTCTCTCAGTAGTCTCTGCTGCTAAATTACCTGCTAAGTTTTAATTGTCCTCCTTACTTTTTTTAGCTTCTTTTCAAAAAAAACTTCTCAGTTTTTATTCATTTTATTTAAATTTAGCTAAACTGCAGTGACTTTTTGTTTCATTGTGTTTTGATTTTTTTTGACCTGTGTTGTTTATCAGAAAGTTTTAACTGCCCTGAAATATATTTTCAGCACTTCTTCCGAAAATATTTGTATTATTATGGGGAAAAAAATAAAGTTTTAATGATTCATCTGCCAGATCTCAGAGAGGCGTAGGAATGATAAACCTCAGCGATCTAACTAGGGAAGAGGAGAAATGAAGGAGGGCTAAAATATACACAAATATACACAGCAGGCAAATGCAAGAGCAGATGGATACCTGCAACACCCTGTGGACAAGAGGACGACTGAAATGGGAGTTCCTACACTCCAAATATCAAGCCTGGAAATAAAACTAATATGTGATTATGGCTTATAAGAAATATATAGAAGAATTCTGTTGAGTTCCAGAGTGATCTGTTGCCCCATAGAAATCACCACACTGTTCATTTGATCCTATTTTTGCCACAGAGAAACAGCTTCTTTTTCTGCATGTCAAGTTCGCATGTTCGATGTTGATCAATATCAATATGTTTTCTGTCTTATCCATAGATTATCAATCCTTTTATAAGGGATTGGGATTTCAAATTTTTTAAATATATTTTTAAAAGTATATTTCTATTGTAAGGATCCAGTTCATGACTGATGTTAACAGATATTACTGTAATAATATAAATATTGCTAAGGTAAGCCAGAGATGTGGGTCTCCTGAGGTTTTGGCTCCAAATGTCCTCTGTGAAAGCTACCTTCTCTGAAATACACATTTCTGCTTTCGTCTTTTCTTCAAATAAAAAAGATATATATGTAATGAAAAACAGTTTTTTCTATAGGGAAAATCTTGACTCCATACCTTTATCTCCCCACTAAGTCCTGGGGAACAGATTCCACTTGAACAAAAGGGAAACAAATGTTATTTAATGTGACATTATTATTCCTTCTACTTCTGGTAAGACAAAATCTTTTATGTTCCAGATGCATTCCCTTTCAGGAAAATATAATAGGTCTAATTCCATCTGATACTCTGGATGTAAACCCCATTTTAGTGGTGAAAATCTAGCCTAAAATAAAAAGCAAAGTACAGAGTACAAAAAAAAAAAAAAAAAAGTTTGGTCTTAAAGAAACTGTCTCCTTTTTGAAAATCTCATACTGAGCAAACAAAAGCAAAAGTATCTGTTGATGTAATATTTATCACCTAAATCAGTAATGTTGCAATGATCAAAGAAAATATATTTACCAGTAGGGTGCTGGATATAGATGTTGTTAGTTTGAAAACAGGAATCATAAAATACTGAATCCTGAATAAAATTTTAATACATTAGACTCCTGACAACAGCGCCATCCTATAATAATTCTAGTGAAAGACAAAATATTATTGTAAGGACCAAAAAAGTAACTTCTGAAAAAACAGACTTTTCTAAAAATTAAAAAAAAAAAAAAGTTTTACAATATTATGCTTTCATGAAAATTCAATAAAGTATTATGACAAAACAACAAAAAAGAAATATCTTTTCTTTGAATGTTTGCTTTTTTATGCAATTAAAATGTAGTAAAGAACAGGGAACTTGCTCTGAATAATATTTATTGGGAATTTTTCCCCACTAATAAGTAGATTTTGTAGGGAATCCTACCATTTCATCATTATTTTTCAGCTGACACTGCCTGTCTTTCCAGTCTCATGTTGTGCAGGCATTGACACTTTATCTTAACAGAGATTTTAATTTCCAGAACGTAAGAGGTTTTTGTTTAAGCCTTCAGTTTTCTATTTTTCTGTTTCTCTGGGTTTGGTTTCTGAATTGAATGAGTATTGAATTAATTTAACAGAGATTGAGTACATTTTTTTCACAGTACATTAGTGTCTGAAAATCATAATCTTACAGAAAAATTTGAAAGAAGATTTGACCCCCCGGGATCTAGGCCACAAACTGAAAATATTGAGACAGTTGCAGGTCCCAATTGTGAACAGATTTTACTTTCTGTAGCTCCAGCAAGAATTGTACTTACCATTTGCCAGACTGAATGACCCAATATCTCTTCTTCATACTTTCTTTTACACAGGTTTTAGTGAGGTTAAGTGCTAGTTCAATACTGCAAACCCTCAACCTAGATTTTTGGAGTTTTTGAATCAGAAAACAACCTATAATCATGACACATGTAAATTTTTTGTTTCCTCGTTTCACTAGGTCAATAATTTTCTTGAATTTCTTGAATCTTGACTTTTATTAGCAGCAAACTATGATCTAGTTTAATTTTTACTGCCACTTATGCCAGGACATCTGGAGCCAGGAATTTGATCATACTTTGTCTTATTCTCGTTTCAGGTAAACAGTATGTAAGGAAAGATGCTGGTACACTTGCCAAACGAGTACACCAAGACATGTAGAGGATTTTTACAAAGAATTTTTTTTTCCCTCAGTTTTCCTTGACAGAGTTAATTTTTCCAGTCATAAACAAACCTGGAAGACACAAGTTTCAACAAAACTTTCTAATAGTTTGCTGATTCCATCATTACTGAAAAAGTCATGTGACTTCTATTCACAAAGTCATCGTAATCCAGAGGATTTGAAATAACTTTATCTCCCTCTAGAATAGAAATTTCTTTAATTTATCCTAGTCTTACATATTTTATATGATTTTCTCTTTTACCCTAATAATTGCATCCAGACGTCACCTCTCTTCGGACAAATCAGAGCCTTGTTTTCAGGTTTTTGACAACATTACTGTGCCTTGTAATTTTTCCTGAGTCTCAATCCTTCTACTCTTTGTCTTCTAGAAAAGTCTAGAAATTAATGTTTTCCAAGCACTTGTTGTACAAACACTCATTTTCTTAGACAGTAAGAGTAAAATACTCTGATTTCAATTGATTTCACACTCCTTGTTCTTTGGGCAGAAAATCAGTCATCAGCTTCATTCACTGTAATTACATTAAAATAATATTAATAGCCATAGTACCGTAGCCAAGCTATCTTTTATATTTCTTTACAATACTCCTGAGAAGCAGAATTGTCTTCAGTTTACGGAGATACTACTCCTGAAAAGCAAAATAGTTCCCTAATATAACAGGGGAAGCATGTGGTACAATACATATTTTATCCCTTAAATCGCAGTCTCACACAGTCTACTCATCACAGCAATCATGGTGGTTTTTCTACAATGCACAGTAGATGCTGCCTTGCCCAGCACCTTGATGCTGTGATTGCTATTTCATATGGTAGCCTACTGTGGACCACTCACTCCCTGCTTTGACTAAAATCTATGAAGGATGCATTTTACCAAATCTGAAGAACGTGGCAATCTCAGCCTCACAAACAGAGCTCTGTTATCTTCAATCTCTATCACAGCAGTTAACCTAACCATCATATTTCTTTTTTTATCCAAGGAAAATAAAATATTCAGAGTATCATGCTGTTAGACACAACACAGAAGTTCCATGAATTGTTCAAAGACAGACTACATAATTTGTTCTTCTAGGTCTTGCTGTTTTAAAAATAAATGGTGTTTTCTAACTTCTATTTAATGTTATGTTAAACCTAACACTGCTTCTAAGTGTTGGCTTGGCAAAACCATACAAACTTTTAAAATAAACTAAAAGTGGAACTGAGAAGGATCATAATGAAAAAACTTCACATAATTATTTGTAAATATACCTTTTTATATGATTTTCCATGGCTAGACAACCATCATTGTAGAGTAACACTTGTCATTAAAAATTAGTTAAGTGTTAAAAAGTGTTATTAATAATTGTTAATAAGCACTGTTATGCTTTCATCTCCTGTTATTCTGCAATGCTGCAAGAAGGAAGAGTCCTGATCATCCTTGAGTCATTTGGTTTCCATGTTTCTACATCATAACTCACAACATCTTCAAAAACTTATGGCCAGCACTGCTCTTTCTACAGCTCCTGTTGTTGTTGCTCACTGGCATCACAGTTTTGGGGAGAAGGTGCAGCAAATAAACCAGACGCAGAATTTAAATGGAGATACTGTAAAGTGCAATGCCCATTGTGTTACTGCTTCACATTGTCTGCTGTCAGACCAGAGAAGAGCTCTCTGCATTCATCCAGGATGCAGGAACACATTAATGGAGAGGTATAATGCTGCTGAGTGCAGACATATTGTTATGCAGCTGTCTTTTTCAAAAACACAACCATAGTCTTGATGTTTACTTTTTAAGTGCTTGTTTTTTTCTTTTTATTACTTCTTTCTGTTACCATGAATAAAAGTTGGTTAGTCTGTAAAGTTGATTTTTATTTATGATATGAATTTTCAGTGCTTTGAGATAACTACCACGAGAGCATCCAGACAAGTTCTGAGGAGATGTCTTCTTACAGAAATTCTTGTTTTTCATATAGTTATTTACAGTTTCAATTTCTTTATTTCTTCTCCTACATTATGTTGAACAAGTACAGTTCCACTTTTAAAATGTTTTTAAATGAAAGAATTAGCAGTCTAAGAAGGCTGAGAATCTGAAAAATGTAAGCACAGTCAGTAGCATTTAGCAAATGTCTTCAAAAGAGAAGCAAAAGGCAATGAAGAATCTACTCATTGGACTGTTCTTTGAAAGGGACCTCTGTAGCCTCTTTCTCAGCCAGCAAGTTCTGCCAACGTATGGAAAAGAGGTTTAAGAATGTATCAAAATGCATATATACAAAAGGATATGTTATCTTTTAGTGACCTATGTTAGTGACAAATTATTTTCTCCTCCTGCCTGTGCTCCAACTCAGCTTTAGCAGTCACTACGTTGGAGAATGTCATCAAAGCTTCAAGGCATTTCATGATGCATACTTCATTGCTGAGGAAGCAGTGGCCTCTTGAAAACCATATTCTCTCTTGATCTCTGATATCCAAAAAGGAAGTGTTTTATAAATCCCTGAACAGGAACTAGAAAAAGGCATGGAGTAAAAGAAAAAAAAATCTTCTGTGTTTTCATTCTCCAAAAATGCAATCTCAGATTCAGTATAACTTGGCACAAATCATAAATTTTAGTGATGCAGTGTGAAGTTGGACATTTGAAATAGCAAATGAGACAGTTGGACATTTGAATTTCTTTTTTTGGTTTAAGTGGAAATTTTATTTTTAAACTGAATATATTCAGTGTATATAATGAAAAAGCATAAAAAATAGCACAGGATCCTTCATGTTTTGACAAGTCAAACTGGAAGTAAAATGATTTGGGATCAACTAAAATTAAATTTGAGTATTTTGTTGTGTTTTCCATCTTTATCGTTAATAAAAACAACTACACTATTCAGTATTTTATGTTGTATAGGTATATCCTCAAGTTCTTCTCTCTTCCTTTTTAAATTTCCCCATCTTACTATGTTTCTTCCAGATCTATCCCTGCCACTGCTTTTTCCGTATCCTCACACACACCCTTTTTGTTTTGTTTTGTTGCTTTTTTTCCTTATGAAAATAGAAATTAAGTAATGCCTCAATCTATCTTTTTAAATTGCAATTTCAATCTACACTAGATATCAGGAAAAAAGCCCTTCACCCTCCAAAAATATCTCTGCTGCAATACAATTACATCATGTAACTGAGGCTGGAAAAAGCAGTTAACACTGCAAAGTAGTTTCTGAATAATAACAGACATAATAACATAGTGCTGACAGGTCCTGATTGACAGAAAGAGACAGGCCTTCCAGTTAAGAGAAAAGATGAAAGCTAGTGGGGATGACAGTGGTAATAATACTGTAATGCTCAGCTTCTGGCCCTTTGCATTTTAGAGATGATAAAACTTCATAACTTTTTATATATATATTTACACATATATATATTTCAGAGTTGAAACACTTAATCTAATTAAGTGCTTGCCCTCAAAGGAACTTACTTAGCATTTGTGTTAAGGCTTTTCATTCTATTTTTTCCTACATTTCTAGAGTATCAGAACATTCTGGGAAGAGGCAAGGGAAAAGAAAGCCAGTTAATCTGTTGAGAGTCTTTCAGCATCAAACCAGAATTTCCTACGTGGCCTCAAAAGAAACCTAACAGGACACACAATGAGAAACTCAAAGTTAGGCGAATGCAAAGTGCTTTAAGTAGACACATACACATGTATATACACATATGGATAAATGAGCGTCGTGGCTCTGATCTGTTGCATGCTGACATTTCCTTGTCAACTCTTGTACTCATATCTGCTGATGACAGGTGGAAATTGTTAGCTACTGGAAAATTGCCATTTTTCCATGTCCTATATGAAACATTTTGATCTGTTGTTTTGGGGGTTTTTTTCTGTTGAAGCAGCACTTTGAGCTAATTTAAACAACCAATTGACAAACTGTATGCCTTTTGCACTCTACTGACAAATTTAATTCACATCTGCCCACCTTTTATACACTGAATTATTTTTATCAAGACATGGAAGTATTAAGTTATATTAAATAGTGTCTTTAGGCTGGTTATAGGCACACTGAGATCCACTTCAGGCTCCATCCAAAGCAGAAAAAAACATTATTCTCTTCTGCCTCAATTTCCTCTTTCCCAATAAAGACTATGCTCCTGAGAGTACACGTTAGCTCTCAGTATGAATTTGATTAACATTTTTCAATAATATAGCTTATTTTGGCTAACCTTCTATTTCCTAATACCCTCAGAATATCCTAAATATTCTTGACTATTTGGAATATTCAAAATACAACTGTTGACAACTGGGGTCCAGATACTTATTTCATAAATCACAGCATAAGCAAAGGGCTTGCCATAAATATACTTATCTCTGCTTCCCTCCTTCTTCAGAAAAAAGATGAAGGGAGAAAAGATTGCCTTTGCAAAATGCACCTAGTTCCAATAAATCGGGGTTATGCAGTTTCAGCTGGGGTCTGAATTGCAAACCTAAAAATGATCTTCTCACCACTGCAGGTTTTTAGTATTGATGGAACAATATTTCCTTGACCTTGGCTGAGCCCTCATGCAACAGCAGCAGAACATCTCTCCTGTTGTGATACTTTGAATTATAATTGCAGAACTCACTTAAGCAAGGTATAGTCTTCCATTTTCTCTACAGAGGATCTAAAGACTCAGAGAGAATAGTTTGAAACCTGGCTTGCAGTGTGGGATCTGGGCACACTGTGTTAATGCTTGGGTATTCACACCACCCAGGTTTTGCCCTCAAATTTTTTCTAAACATATTTTAAGTTTTGTTCATCTTCTGAGAGATTTAACAGCACCTCTGAAAGGATCCAGGAAATAGTCCTAAGTCCAAATTCAGGAGCTCCTCTCTCCAGTGATACTGTAGGTCATCTAGATGCATCAGTTGGAAGTTTATGGGGCAGTGGAGCCATTCTGCCTCTGGTGTAGGAGGTGTGCTCTTGCCCTGGTCATCCAACATTGTGTGAAAAAGCCTAAGGAGGGAGCACATGGGAAAATACAGACTTTCAAAGCAGTTTGCAGGTTTTTCATTAGCATATCTTTACAGGTTTTTTAAATTCATAAGATTAAATCTGAAGAAAACTAAGGAGTAGAACAGCATTCTGGTTTCTGCTTAAGTAAATATCCAGACTACAAGGCTGGAGTTTATCTCCTGTCCTCCTGCATCCCAGAGTTTCTCACTGCTAGCTGCTATTCTTCTATGTAAAAGGTTGTAAAGGAAGTCTTAAAAAAAAATCTCATGATTAGGAAAATCACTAGATCCAAATCCTCCTACACCTTCTTCCTAGGTAAATGTCCAGGGGCATTGACATATGTGAGAGGCAAATGGCCCACTAAGTGTATGTATAATTTCAGCATGCTGTGATGACTGATATACAGAGAGAGCATAGGACACTTCAAAGACTTTTTCAAGTGCTGGATGATGTTCAAGCACACTTTAGACCAGAGCAGTTAGGACAGTTTTAGGGCTGAAAAGACTGAATATCAAACAGATGACTTATTTGTCACTAAAGAGTAAATTATATTTGACCTGTTTTCTGGGACATAAATGTCACAGACTTTTCTCCAAAAGCAAACAGGGCTCACATTTGCTTTATCTAGAGTCTTAAGAGCTATAAGACCTTCATAGTTGGTACGGACCTGGAGATAAAACATGGTTCTCCAGACACCAAAAGGAACTTAGATCTCTCATTCCATTACTGAATGAAGACCTCTCAAGGAGAGAGATACCTTTACTAATCACCTCCTCCTTATTGTAACAAGAGCAACAAAACCTAAAGAACAGATTTTTGACTCCCTCCCTTATGAATATTTCAGGACTGAATTGGTAGCAAATAATTGATAGCTACTGCTGTGAGTAGAGCTACTGCTTCTAATCAGGAAGTTCCTCCAGGAATTTGTGTTGGATTCCTGGCAATGAATTTGTTATTGAGTGACAAAAGTTGGATAAAGGAAAAATGAGCAAACAAGGTTTTTGCAATTTATCTCATTCTCTCCCTTGTCATCATAATATTACTTTGTCTGTCCAGGATCATACAGTTCTCATTTTGGAGAGTTGAAGGACTGGAGTGCTAGCTCCCAAATTCAAAGGATTAAACATTATCAGAATCTTTCAGGGAAGTTGAAAGTCTTGACTGTGAAACATAGTTCAACATGTTTCACAAGATTTATATGAGTTTAGTTGAACCAGCAGAAAATATGACAGAAGAATAATACACAGAATGGCACAGATGTTACTTCTTCTTCTGTGTCTGTTCTCATTCAAAAGGACTCTTTCCAATTAGTTTAACAGAAGGTGGATTGGACCCACAGGGTTGATCCAAATTGCAGTGAAGTGCTCAAGAAACCTTTGTTAATTTCAGTAAGCAGTTAATAAGCTCCTTATGTAGAATAATCAAAACTGATACTGAAAAGGGTTAAAACGGTGGACAGGTTTCAGTCTTTGCAGAAAAATGAATTTTATTCTGTATTTCATTTTCCAGAATGATCAGTTACATGAGCACAAACAACATTATTCAGAGGCCAATACATTTTGTAGCAAAGACTTGTCAGAGAGAAAATCTATTTTCCAAGTTCAATAGAATAAAATGCTCCAGTAATTACACAGATTGGTGAAAGTATAAATGAAAAAATCTCAATTAAATTTCCTTTACATACCCATCATTGTAAAGTTATTAGTTAAACATTTTCTTCGGCTCTCTACTTTTTACCTGGGTTAACCTAGAATAATAATCTTTAATAGAAATATACCACGGGATTATGCCATCTGGAAGGATCAGTTGGACTCTGATCTCATCTGTGACTTTGATTCATAAAGCCTTGAGCAAGAATAAGTACGTTACAGACTCAAATTTCTAAAGATGTCTTTCCTTTGATTTTTTTTATAGACAGTGGAAAGACAGGAACTTGTGGAGCATTGTTCATTTGAGCTATTTTTTACACTTACCTTAGAAAGAGCTGAGTCATATTTCCAAAGTACCTAATTCTCTCTAATGACTATAAAGACTCTCTAGACAAGCAGCTTAGGTTTAGACATCTATATCTGCATGTGTAAATCCTCTCATAGTAGAGTCCTCCACCTTTTCTTTTTGTCTTATTCTTTCCTTTGCTCAGAAGTTCAGCTGTACCAGATAAGAATATATTTAGCTGCAGAGAAACTTTTTCTTGTTGAATATTACAGAGGTAATATTCATATACTTTGAAATGGCTGCAGAGGAATTCGTTGGGAATGTTGTATCTTTATACAAAGGACATTCCACAGTTTTTCCAGCTGTGTCACTTGGATACAGCTATTGCTATACTTTAGGCTTTCCTCTAACCTGACTCTGATCAGGAAATTATGTCACTTTTCCTCAGAATTCAGTTATATTGGGGTTGGTGCTCTTTACTCTATTGCCTTCCTGGAATTGTACAGCTGAGCTATGCCTCTAAATTATCTACAAGCTATTGAGAAATGGGTAACCTTATATGGTGAATGCATTTGTCCTTTTGCTCCTCTTTCCAGGGTGCTTACATCAGCTTAGCTTTTCTGCTGCTGGAAATATCCTGTGCTATTCAACTTCTCATCTACCTCTGCAGCATGCTAATTATCCTATACTGGGTCAGAAAATGCTATAAATCATTCCTGCAATATTCAGGTTTGCTTGTTTCCTTTCACAAAAGCAGCTAAATCCCTGGTCCCTCTGGCTTTTTACCCATACTTATATTTACCTTAAATTTTATAGCAAAAGTCTTCCTCATTGATCATTAAGGCTAAACTAACGACACAAGTTACAGGTGACCACAATGTATATTGTGCAAGTGTCTACTTGTGTCATATCTGTGACTAATTTTTATGGTGACGGAGTTTTTTCTTACATCTCCTCCCCTATCAAACCATTTTAGAGAAATAGAATCTCCTTCACACCACAACAATGTAAGCCATCTCTGAACATGCAATAGATCTTTTCTATCTCTAGTTTGTGAAATTTATTTACTGATGCCTATGGCAAAGAAAGAGAAAAGCAGTTAATAGCTGGGTTTCAATGCTAGGCATGTTTGAACCTTTTATGACTGGGTAATACTAACTTTTTTATGAATGTTTAGGGATAATATATGTCTTATCACTTGCTCCTCATGGGGTGGAACTGTGAACAAAATAATTTATACGTGTATTTCCTATAAAATGTAAAATAAATCAAGTTCTTCTCTTAGCCTGGTTAAAAATAGTCTCACCACAGGTTGGTTTCAAGGAGTGCTCCAAGGCGAAGATCCCAGATCAACTGCCGGTTGCACAGACATCATACCCAGTATTACCCTTTGTATTATAAAAATTGTTCAGACCTAAGGCTGCTGAGAGTCTTCTAAAAACGTAGGACTTAACAATGTAGGCACAGAAATGCACTAACATACAGCTATTGCACTGTAGATGGCTTACAACATGGGCAAAGGAACTCTTACCTGCCTGGGTAGCAATCTTGTTTTTCTGGTTCAGCCATTAGGTGGTGACTCAAAGCAAGTTCTGTTTCAAGTCAGTTACAAGATTCAAGTGTAGCCAAAAGATCCTGATTCAAAGCTCTCTGAAGTTCCAATTCAGCCTTCCTAGGCTTTGATGGCGTCTTAGTCAAAGATCTATTTCACTACTATTACTTATCCCAAGTTCCCTTGTATTCAGTATTTATCTCTGTGAAAATGCAGAGCTAGAAAAAAGCGTGATTCATCTCTATTAATACAAATTCTGTTTGGTTCCTACCTAGAAACACATCTAAATGATTTTGACTCACTTCTTTCAGCTGGAAAAGTAGGAGTCTTTGAAGGCTGCTATGTTGGCCCCAAGTCCAAGACAGACACACGTATCTTAATGTAGTTCATGCAAAGTCAGTACCTAAAAGTTCTTAAAGTTTTTGCTGGCTCAGGTTCAACCTATTTACTTTAAGTCATGTATCTAAGAAGCTTAATTGATAGGTTTCACACATAAGCTATTGATAAATATAAATTTCTCTAGAGGACAATGAAGATCTGTTAAGACAATAATTGCCTATCCTTATCCATTAACTTTATAAAGTTGGTAGAGTGATGACAGTTCTTAATGTATGCACCTGAGGTTGATGCCCAAGTTTTTTCAGAACAATCCTGGATGTAATTTTAGACTTGGTATCAACACACATTACATTCATAGAATAGAATCCTCACTTCCTAAGGATTTTGAACTCTACCATTTCATAGTCACAGGAGCCAAGGCTGCCCTTGCGTTTCACATTCCCCACCTGCCCCTCCTTGTTCGTGAGAACAAGGACATACAGCATAGCACTTCTCCTCATTGGATTCTCTATCATTTCAAGAAGAGAATTATCATCAACATGTTCCAGGAACCTTCTGGTTTGCTTGTGCCCTGTGTTGTCTCTCCAGCAGATATTGAGAATAAGGCCTGCAAAGACTTGGGTGAGACACCCTGGCTGCAACTCACAGGAACCTGAGGAAGATAATTTAACTTTGATTTTTGTTCTTAATTTTTGTACCTTATTTTTCTCTATTTCTGTAACCTGTGAAATATTCTGCCACTTTTTCACTTTATTTTCATTCTTGCTGTGAGCTGTATGTCTATTCTGAGAGAATCCTTGCTGTCGATTTTGTCAAGAGATTTCTATAGCAAAAGAAGCATTTCTTGTTACTTACTCCCACTCAGAGCATTAAAAAGAGCAGGATAATGGATCCCTATGTACATGCCATGACATTCTTCCTATAAAAATTCATATAAAATACAATGCTTCTAGCTTGCTAACAGCTACACACTCTTTTTCTATTGATATCATAATATATCCTCAAACATTTATCATCAATTCTCAACAGCAAGTTATATTCTACACTGAGGTTGTTATGTTCTAATTTCTGCTGGCAGCAGAGTAATGTGATGTGCAAATATGATGTAAGGCCTCTATTATGTCCATCTTTACATTAAAATCCCATTGCAGTGTTGCCAAAATCTAAGAAAATCATGAGAAGATGTGTATTACTAGACTGAATATTCAAGGACAATAGAGGCAAAGGGGGACAAATTATGTGGTTTTGAATTTTGTTCTTATCTTTTTTTCCTTAAGCATACCTATAATTTTGTTATTTGTTAGATTTTGATGCTTTATGCAGACAAATTGAAGGAAATTCAAGAGCAAACATCAGGGTTAAAACATGTGGAGGTGCTTTTTATTTCAGCCTCAACTGTGCAATTTGAAGTCAACAAAACATTCAAGAATAACTATCGAGTGGTAGTAATATCAGTGAGTGTTCACTGTTTTGAAGCAAAAAACAGCAAAATCTACATCTCATTTTCTTTGCTCGCTACATTATGGAATCACAAAACCAAGGAACTTGGAGTGAGGAAAAACAAGATTGGTTTTCCTAGTCACTTCATGAGTATCTGACACTCAATTTCCTAAAGGTTTCTAAAGCTACTACGTTCTATAAATCTGAAAAAATAAACTTAAACTCTTTCAGATAGATTAATCCACTGGGAGACAAAATCTCTCCCTGTGTCTTGCAACTTTGTCCTGTGTAATGCCTGAGTTACTAGGAGAGGCTTTGAATTTTTCCCTGCTAAATTCTTTCTCAAAGCTTCCCTGTTTTTACCTTCATCTACTTCTTATGAGATTCCTTGGAGGGGAAGGAACAACACCCTACTGTGTTTACCTAAGATATTTGCTCTATTTTTTCTCCTAAATTTTGAAAGTTTTGTCATAGAGAATATCAACATATTTTCATCATGTTGGTAAGAATACTAAATACATGAAAATACTTTAAAACACACACATTTAGAAAATTTGAGTGTGATGTGATAAAAAATGTTTTTGAGAAGGGTAAGTCGATCTAGCTTCACTGACATGAGTGCAAATGCATTGATTTATATCAGCTAAGGGATTGGACTAATATGTTAAATCGAAACATGCCTCTAACATACAAGTGATAGAACATTACTCTGTACCATCACAATACTTGTACTTCAATGTATCAAAATGCAGGTTTTATTTCATTGCAGAGTCATAGTAGCTCATAATATTTCAGCAGGCACTACTATTTGATGACTAGCATGAATTTGAAACTATACACAGTATGGTTAAGTTACAGGTTGCTGATGATTCTGCTCAGGTTTTCTAATTCTAATTCTGTTGCCATTGCAAGAGGAATGAGAGAAAAATCACCAGACCTTATTTAAGAAGGAAACAGAAATTTCTTTACTGCTTACTAAACTATGCTTATATGAACTGTTGGATACGGCTGTGAAGCTTTTAACCAAGCACAAGCCATCTTTGTTGCTAAAATTCCACATCAAAGTCAAAGCTCAGAATTCATGAAGCTAACAATTTCTATATCACTCCAAACTCACTTGAATGAATGTTATAAATGACCTCTCAGGGAGACTCCTGTGACTCCGTGATAATCACACCAGACAGAAAACATTTCTCCAGTATTTGAGTTGAGCAATATCAGGTTATCGTATGATCCTGACCTATCATTAATCACTGCAGAGCCAGACACACAAAAAATATTAGCAATCAGATAGAAAATCTGAAAGGAAAGAGGCTTCTTTGCCTGACAGAAGCAGAATTAAAGTGATCTGGTAGGCTGTTCAGATTTGGAAAGCCCTCTTCATCTAGTCATGCTCTCACAGAAAAGAGGATCAATAGAAAAAAATCAAATGCATTATCTTTGTTTACATCCTAGGCACAACAGTGTAAAAATCCTCACCAGACTAAAGAGCCTGACAGCGTGTGATAGATGCCCTGTTTAAATGATGTCTTTGAAAGCTTTCACAATTCTCTGACAGAGGACTCACTGGAGAATAAATGACTTTCCCTTAAATTACAAGAGCCTGGGATAAGAAGTGTGGATGTTACACTATAAATTCAATATATTCAAATACTTCTGGTGCTAAAGATCACAACGACAACAATAGTCTTATTTTCACTTGACTCACAGGATGGGCCAGAGCCCTAATCCCAAATTTTTAATTCTGCATCGAACTTCACAATTTAGTTTAGAGATGACATCAGCATTCTCTGCCTACATATGAGTAAACTCAAACTCTATGATGTGTTGACTCTGGCAGCCCTTTATACCTTGTTGTTCCAATAGAGTTATTGAAAATGGAATAGGGTTGTCTCTACATTAACCAAGGGTGAAAGCAAGACAAGTTGCAAAGGATTGGGAGTGAGCTGTGTAATTTGTTGACTACTGCAAATCTTGCTCCGTATCATATTTCAATTGTATTACAATAATAACTATATTTTGTTCTATGGCAGTTATTTGAATTTACTTAGTAGTCAGAGCACACCATTTCTAAAAATAAATAAATAAATACATAAATACATACATACATACATACATACAATTGAGGGTAATGAGGTGTTAATAAAATAAATCTGCAGGCTGTTGAGGCTCATGGATGGTAAAACAGACAATTATTACTTTATTACTCTGAATGATCCACTGAAAAATAAAGAACTGTTGTTTTCTGAAGTATTTGTTTAAACCATATTATTTGGTTTGCTCAAAATTGTCAGAGATGTGTTATTGGAAATTTTTTCCTCTGTGGAGAACTGAAAAGGTTTGAGACCTGAACTATGGGAGAGGTAGAAAAAAAAAAAAACCCTATCAAGTGATGCTTTTTAACGATCTCAACTGATGATCCACCTAGATAATATGTCTTTTCTAGCCCTCTATGTTGTGTTTGCCAGCAGGTGCCTTTGCAAGCTGCTTTGTAAAAAATTAGGAGTGCCATTAAAGAGAGGAAATTAAGTTTACTAATCAGTATTTGGTCTCTGTTTTTCTCAACAAATGGCCAGAGCAATGTCAGCAAGGCATGAGATGTTTAAGTTTGAGAAAGCGAGTGATGCTTGGATCTGAGGATTATTTTGTTTCCTAGCCATCGGGGAGCTCTTTTATGATCTTACGTTTTTCTTCATTTCCCCCACCCTATTTGTACCACATGTGTATCTTGAATTTTCACTCAGATTTGTTTTCAAAATGTGTTAAAGCCATCACAAACTGGAAAAGCTGATGCATTTCTTTATATGCAATGTACATCTAGATTGCTTAAAATAATCTCTAAAAATAATTTTTTAAACTCAATATCTGAGAGTGGAAAGCCATGCCAAGAGTATCTCCACCCTTAGAATTCTTGAGTACTACGTTTCTGTGAATATTAATAACAGGAAAGATTTATCATAAGAGTGTATAAAAGCACTACACTGTCAAATGTTTTATGGAGTATGAAATTGTAAGTGTCAACACAATAATAGTAATATGGGGGTTGTACTGTAGCTAAGAGAGATCAAAATAAATAAAGTCAGACAACTGTCTGGATGTATCATAAAAGCAGAGTTCATAATGGTAAAATGAAATGCTAAAATGAAAATAAATCAGAGAACAAAAAAAAAGAGCAATTATGGTATTTTAGGGTTTAGCATCAACATCTGAGAAATGTGCTTTGGTATTGGGGAGTTGTCTATAGCAAAGCCCAGACTGAAAGCTCTTTGAAGGAAACGGGATTCCTTCTTTTGACCTATGTGATTAAAAAGAGAAACAAAATGTGAGACAGTCTACATCAGTTTCACTCTCAAGTCATCCTTAAAATTCCACGTCTCACTGTAATGATGCTTTTGACAGACTACGGAAACTGGAGTCAAAACAAATCTTTATTTCCCCCCTAATTAGATCTGTGGCACCCAGTTCGTTGTCATGTCACAGAACAATAACATTGGACAGTGCAGAGGAACTATTCAGGTCCTTTTCTTGATTAGCCTTTATTAATTTCATGATGACAGTCTTTAAACAAAGTGATTTAAAATCCCATAAAAGTAAATTTGCAGAATTTTGAGTCTTGATGCCTGCAAATGAGAAGTAACTATTAAAAAGCACTCGCAATCATATGACAGCATATATAATTTTTAATTTCTGTCATTTTTGCATGCACAATATGTGCTTTATATATATTTATATACAATACATAACATTATTTGAAAAAAAACCCAAAAGTTATATCTATGATTCCATTTTTACATGTCTAGTTTCAGATGGACAAAACACAGATCTTCAGGTGTAGTAACTTTAACTTCTGAAACACCGCTTATTAGGACCCCTATCAAGAACACTTTTTAGCACAAGTTCAATTCAAATGCCAGAGCAATGCCAACATCTGCTGAGTCAAAGATGGATACAGGCACAAATATTTTGCTGAATATGTCCCACATTTTTCAGTTCTCCATCAGGGAACCAATACACATTCAAAGGACAGAATATCCTAGAGGTGTAGTGGTCTAAACCAACTTTCATTCTACTAGGATATATTCATGCACTTAATTTAAACAAATCTCACTCCAAGGTCTTGTAGAAAATTACTTCAATGGATTTTGGAATAATAGGAACTAAAGATATTCTTGGTGTGCAGGAGCTCATTTCTTATTGTGGGAAGGTTATAGTTGAACTTTCATGGGTAACAGTTTCGTACCATTTGATTCACGTCTCTACTGCCTTAGATAAATTGAAGGTCTTTGCATAGAAGTTTAGAATTCAATCAGGGTATAACCTGAGAAGTCCTCTTTCCCTTCTGGTGCATAAAAATGGATGAATGACATTGGTCTACTGCCTTCAACAGAATTATTTTTGAAAGAATTTGCACACAGAAACTCAAAACTATTTTTCCATATATGGCATATTCCTGACTTTAGTTTGTTTATTAAAGAATTCAAAGCAGAAATGAAAATATCCTGAACAGAACCATACAAATGGAACTGCTCATTTCAGAGTCCACCACTGATAATTTCTGTGTTTGCATCTGGGCAGGAGTTGTTAAGCTTTGTTTAATCATTACTTACACTACAATATAGTCCATGGAGAAAATTAATTGCAAAATGTATCCATCTTACAGGAAAAGTAATATTAGCTAGGATAAAAGCTGAAGCTTTTCCAATTAAAGCTGCTGTCAGTAAAGTGCAGAATGTGATTGCAAATGCAAAAAAGCAGTTTAACTTTAGCTCTCCTGCAAATACACCACGGATTGGGAACGTGAACACCATCTGTCCAAATACTGGCCAAACTGATCTTTTTAATAATTATATATATTCAAACAGAATCACCATGACATGCAGTGTAATCTTGTTTCAAGGTTCTTTAAGACAAACAAAATCTCTGTTTATCCATGAAGGAATAAGTAATTAGTCACTTTCTGTGTATTTATCCAATCCATTTCCATTGCATTCATTGGTTGCACGTCTGAATATGGGCTCAATAGACCTGAGATCAGAAGAGGTGCAGAGTTATATTCACAATCCTCTTAAATAGTAATCTCATTTTAGTCCCAAGGCTCAGTCTTCAACTGATATTGTCCTAGCTCCCATATTGTCATTTTGACATAAATATGACATGATTAACTAGTTAGTAGTTTTATTGCTTTTTAATCTATTGTCTCCTTAAGAAAGAAGTCTAGTAAACCAAATGGAAATTTATTGGCTGTTTTAACCCAAAAATTATTGAAAAGGATGATGTAAAGTAGTGCTCATGTTTTTTTGAAAAGTAACAAGCTGATTGCTCCTATTACTTTTCAAAATCTTCTGAATTTGATAAAAACAAGAGTTTTTGAGATCTTCCAGAAACAACATAGGCATGTGTTGAATTATTTTTCTAAATATGGTTGCTAAATGAGGCTGAATGTGACTAATACAACTGAGAGATAGGATGCTATTCAGAGAGACCTGGAAAAGCTCAAGAAGTGGGCTCCTGTGAAACTTCATGCAGTTCAACAAGGCCAAGTGGAAGTTCCTGCACTTGGGTCAGGGCAATCTCCAGGATCGATACAGGCTAGGGAATAAAAGGATTGAGAACAGCCCCGTAGAGAAAGGCTTGGCGGTGCTGGTGGATGACAAACTGGAAATAAGCTGGTAATGTGTGCTCCTAGTCCAGAAAGCCAACCATGCTCTGGGCTGCATCACAGGAAACATGACCAGCAGGTTGAGGGATTCTCCCCATCTCTGCTATGCTGTGATGATACCCTACCTGGAGTACTGCATCTGTATCTGGGGCCCTCTACATAGGAAGGACATGGACCTGTTGGAGTGATTCCAAAGGATGCCACAACGATGATAGAGGGCTGGAGCACCTGTGGTATGGAGAAAGGCTGAGAGGGTTGGTGCTATTCAGCCTGGAGAAAAGAAAGCTCCAGGGAAACCATATAGCACATTCCAGTATGTAAAGGAAATCTCTAAGAAAGATGGGAACAAACCTTTTAGCAGAGCCTGTAGGGACAGGACAAAGAGTAATGGTTTTAATCTAAAAGAGTATAGATTTCGACCAGATATAGGAGACAAATTTTTTACAATGATGGTGGTGAAACACTGGGACAGGTTGCCCAGCAAGGAACTGCATCCCTGAAAACATTCAAGGTGAAGTTGAACAAGACTCTGAGCAACCTGATTTAGCTGAAAATTTCCTTGCTCGGTCCAGGGGGATTGGACTAGATGATTCTGATGTCACAGCTTTTGGCTGTGTAGGAGCATGCTGTAATTAGTCAATGCTATTAACTGGTGAGCATTTCTGGAAAGGAAATCTTGGGCCTGTGTGAGTTTTATTGACCGAGGATTTCATCCAACATTTTGAATTGTGGAGCTAGGAATAAATTAGATAATACATACAAAACAATATTTTAAGTCACAATTGGAAGTTTTATGGAAAAGATAGAGGATTCCCAGCTTGGATGTCCTACTCCAAACCTCTTTCCTCTAAGAAGCAAATATTTTCAAGAACAGATTAAAAAGAGTAGATAATAATGTCAGCAGAGTTAATTTATCTGTTAAGCAGAGTTCAACCTTCTGCAAAATATATGAGTTTGAGTTTAGTCCTACTGCATTTCAAATCACAGCAGTATCTACATGAACTAAAGATACTGTGTACCAGCTGAGGATATACCACGTTTGTAATAATTCTAATTTATGAAAACAAAGTATATGTTTATTGGCAAAAAGACATTCTTCCAAAAATAGCTGCAACAAGAATTGTTGTTATGGAGAAAGTGTAATAAATGCTTCAGAAAATCCTTCCCGAGGACACTCTCCCAACTCCAACAAACTATGTCTTGGGGAAGTGCTGAGATGGGAGCAATATCTCACTACTCAAAACCCTGTGACATATTTTTTCCACAAGCTTTTCAAGCAAGTTTTTTAATTCATGGAAGTTTAATACTAATAGACATTAATTTCACAGACTATTTATATTCTGTATAAATATTATTTTATAAACTTGTCAGCTATTCTTGGTGACAGATACTGAAAGCTCAATAGCATAACATCATTTATAAAGGAAACCTGTAAGTTTCTTTCAGAAGTCAGTACCTAAGAGAAGTCAGAGGAACTGAGACCTGTTCCTGAAGTTCCCTTAGCATTCAACAACTTGTATATGGGTTCCACATTCAAGTTAAAAGACATTTGGACAATATCCCAAACTTCTATACAAACTCAGTGGTATGAATCTTAAAATAAAATCATTTTAGGGAAAGGGAGGCATTTCATTTATTTTGATTTGTATACAATTGTAAAAACTATTGGTATCACTCTCTAAGGAGGGAACAGAAACTTTGTATTTAAGAAAGTCCTTATTCAAAAGCTCATTTTGAAATAGAAAAATGAGGAAAAAAGAAGAGTGAAAATGTGAAGTTGTTACTTACCAGCCTGCTGACTTCTTATATCTTTTAATGAGAAAGCTATAAAGTTGCAGTAAGAAACATTCTTCTGCTAATGCTGTAAATCCAGAAAATGCACCTGTCAAAATAGTACTCTTTTGCATAAAACCAAGGAAATGTAAGTAATCTGATATTGTCATTTTTATGATCAGGCCATTAGCCAGAGGCAGGAAAAGCAACTGTGTTATCCCTTGATCATACAATTGACTAAAGACAGAAAAGCTTTCTGAAAGACATCACACCATTTACTACTTAGGGTTCACCTGTTACCTTGATTGTATTATTAAAATTACTATGATGTAATATTTACATTATTTTTGTTCATCAAAAGTCTAAGGTTTATAAAGCATACATTGTTTTTCTGTGCTATCATGGCATTTTGGTAATATTGCACATCTTGTTTTCCAATACTACTATGCTGTTTTGTGGAACCAAAATAACACAAATGGCATAATTTATATAATCTATATGGCTTCATATTTAATAGATGTGTTTAAGACACAAAATAGTCATTACAGGTAATGAGAGTTTTCTTAAGAAAAATGTGTTTTATCTCACACCAATGTATGGGTTATTTGAAGATATTTATTCCTTTTAAATCACCAGTATATAAAAATAGTTAATAAGCATCATCACATTTTTATCTTTTAGAGATTATTTCTATATAATTGTTATCATGCGTAATAGTTCCATTTTTCTTTTGTTGATTACTCTGTCTTTTATTACAAATAAAAATATGTTTGGATAAATTGCACATAAAATTTTTTATTGCTGCTTAAAGCTACTAGAAGTTTTAAAAAAGCATACCCTGCAGCAATTCTCATTCAAATTATGTAAAGATCCCACATCTTGTTAAACTCTATGCTTTATTTCTAAGCCAGAATCTTGTAGTAAAACAACAAACAGAATGACCCGGGAACTGAGAGGTTTTACTGTATTGTGGCTGGTGTTCTTTGACATAGATCCAGCAAGCATGAAGCTAAATTTGCTAACAGGCTGGAGACATTGCTGAATTCTTTATTTCAGCTCCTTTTTTTTCATTTACAGTTCTTAATATGAAAACACTCCTCGGAAAGGTACACGCCTGAGTCGCATGGGCAGTACATAGGTTAGTAAATAAAGCAAGATCCAGACAGTTCTTTGACCTGAGTAACTTGGTGTGGCATAGCTTAAGTAAATTTATTTAAAAACAGGAAGGCCTCTTTCCTTGCTTACAGGAAAAGTTATTTCTCCCGGATTGTTCTTAAAGAAGTGGTGGAAGACTATTAGCCTTCATCAACTAAAATCATGCCAGAGAGTACATTAACAATTAAACAGTATGGAAAATCACAGGTCTGAGCTTACACCACATTAGTATTTTATTAATTAGAATAGAAGTTAATCAAAGGTTTTGGGATAGGAACCTGACTGACAAGCTAGGGTAGCAAGAACAGCAATCCCTGACCCAGAAAGAGCACAAGGCTGAATGTGAATGCAGTTAGCTTCCTAGTGCAGGTGCTGCAGATCCTTCTTTGCCTGCAGGAGTGAGAAAAGGCAGAAATGCATATACTCTTTTCTGAGGAAATTTAAACCTCATGTCTTCAGAGAAGTGTAGTAACATATAATCTTGAACAGAACAGCTTTGCTAGCACAAATTTTTGGGTTTTGAGAAGTGGAGTATACACACGCTTTATATTTTGTCATCTTCAAAGACATATCTGAGAAAACTTTTGTACTTGAAAACACAGATAACTACAGTTATGGTGGATGAATCTCTGGTCTCTGTCATGGCCTACAAAATATTGTTTCAGTTTTTATGGAATGAAAAATGTTATGACAAGTGATTTGGATTAGTTTCTGAGTGAGCACCACAAATAATATAAACGTTTAAGCACTTTCTGAAAAGTAACTCATGTCTATGGGAAGTGGCTGAGGTGGGTGCATTGGAAAATGACAGACCATCAGAGCTAACAAACACTAAATATCAGTACATAACCATTTGGTGCCCCACTACCTTCTAAATATCTCTCTGCAACTGCTTTTTGGTAAAAAATCAGCAATGCCAAAAAAACAGAATACTTTCTTCCCAGAGGTTTTTCCATGGTGCCTGATTTTTTTGTCCATTGAAATCAATGGCAAAATGATCTTGGATTTAAAGGGCAGAGGATTAGGTCATTAGTGTCTCCTAATCCATTTGTTTTAAACCTCCTGGAGAGAGACAAGGGCTGTAAGTTTAGAAGAGAAGACATTTGTTTTAATTTTGCTTATTTGAGGTAACAATATCTGGCACCAAATGCATTTGTGTGTCTGGGTGTAATTATTCTCCTTTCAAAGAACCGCTATTTCTCTATCGCCTCAGGACCATTAAGGTGTTAAGTACAAAGACACTGCTTGATGGAACTAGGCTCCAGACAGTCTGAGATGTGAAGAATCAGCCTGGTGAGAGTTACCACATCAGATTGTTGATTAAACAAAGGTAACTCAGTACCGCATCAACAACAGGGAGTGTGTGAGGAGGGCTGGGAAGCACAGGAAAAAAGATGATAAGAGCATGAAGAGACAGAAAATCCTGTCCCTCCTATGCTTCACAAAATTATTTTCTATTTGTTTTCTTCTCCCTTAACAACTCTCAAGTTTGAAGTTTAGTATTTTGTTGAGTGTAAAAAACAGCTTTATTGGCTGCAACAATTTATAAGGTAGAGATACACAGTAAGCTGTAAGCTGGCTGTAAAGGTTTCCTTATCACACTCTTTGAGTGTGATCATAGGTTTGCAGAGCTGCCTTCCGCTCTTTCTACCTACACTCCCCTTAGTCAACAAGAATAATCACAAAAACAGATTAAAGGGGGATGTGTCTATCTTCGCAATAAATTGACCTGGATTTTAAAATGCAAATGTGTTATCAAAAACCTCTGGAAATTCACTTGGATAATAACAACAAATGTGAAGTTAGATTAAGGTCTTGAATAATGAAATTGAAAATATTTAGTTTCATGAACTCAAAGTTTTTCTGTATTCTCCTACAATATCTTCAGACTAACCTGTGGCAAGTGGGAGGAAAGAAAAGACACAGTCATGCTCTGGAGGTGCAGAAGACCAGATGGCTGTAGTTAGAGCAATCGAACTTGATCTTGTCCACTCATGCTAGACATTTACCCTGCCACCTCCAGTGGTTTCTTACCTGGGGCATTTTTCTGCCTGGAATATGATAGTATTCACAGCTGGACATGTATTATGCCTGATGCTGCCTAGACGTCACCTCTGGAAGATCTTAATCAGTCTCCTCAGAAGGCCTAAAAAGAAATGTTTAAGATATATTGAACTGAAAGGAAAATCTAAAATTTCCCTGGAGACTTCAGAGAGAATTTTTTTTTTCATAATTTTAAAAGACATATTCTTTATACTTCAGGGATGATACTGACTTTGAACATTATATTAGGACTAATAAATCTTTTTCTCAGAAACATTATGGAAGGATTCAATCATCTTTCACATTAGAGCTTGTTGGATGTTTTGTGTTTATATGGCCACAAAAGGTGACTTTCAGCTGTGTTTCTGGGAGGTTGGTGTTAAGCAGACATATTTCTCATTTTACAGGAAAGGAAAAGGTACATATTAGTGGAGGTCACAAGGCTATTGCCAAGATCACGCTAGATCTTCTTTTAAAAAGTTTATAACCCAGCTAAAATCTACTTTTATCATGGCAAAACCCAGCTAGGCAGATCTCATACATAGAGCTCCTTTCTGATTACTGTTGGAAATAGCTGTCTATCTGGAATAATTTTAGCAGGCATGGAATACTACAAAGAATCTATATGCATGAAATGGGTTTCAGGATCTCTCTTTAAATATATAAAGTTCTTTTGATGCTTTGTGACTGTTACTAGAAAATGTATTACAGGAATGAAGCGCAATAAATTCTGAAGTGCTAGAGATAAGTACCCGCTTTCTAGTTGGTTTTCATATCAACATTACATAACCTCAATTTCTCATTAATTGTGGTACCTATAGCCCCTTCAGATGCAAAAAAACCCTCTGCATTGTCACAATAAAAGAATATGATGGAATCGTAGAAAGTTTTGGGTTAGAAGGGACTTTTAAAATCATCCATTCCATTCTCCTCCACCATGGGCAGGGACACTTTCCCATAGAGCAGGTTGCTCAATACACCATCCAACTTGGCCTTGAGCACTTCCAGGGATGGAGCATCCACAGTTTCTAAGAGCAACCTATGCCAGTGCCTCAGCACCCTCACAGCGAATAACTTCTTCCTAATATCTAATCTAATATCATTCACTGTAGGAACTCCCACCTTTACTTCATCAGATTATAATTGCTCTTAATTCAGGGACACCTTTAGAAGTAAGCAAATAAGAGAATGGCACAGGCCTAACAAAGAGTATGTGTGAAACATCCACTGTTAGAATGGACGCAAGAAGCATCCTCCACTGTCACCATCTTTTCAATTGACTTCACTGAGCCTCCAAAATTACTTAAGGTCTTCCTTGCTCTTACCAGGTTTCTATACCAAAGGAATTGAAATGGGGATTTATGGAAAAAAATATGGAACTGAAGAAACATAAGATCAGTATGGCAGGGAGAGAGAAAGTGAATGATAAGGCAAGGAGCAAACTGTTTTATGAAAACAATTTTTGAGAAATTTGGGACTCAGCTGTAACTGACAACGTAATTACTATCATTCCCTCCAGCAGCTCCTAGTCCTTTTTAACAAAAAGTTTCAAATAAGAAAAACAATACATACTTTACTTTACAATAGAAAAGCACATCTACAAATAATTTGCATGTTTTTCTAGATGAGAATAGTTTTCTGTAGGTTTTTATTAATTATAAATCATCTTTTCGCCTTAGGGCGAAATTAAATCATCAGACCACCATAACAAGGGCAATAGGAACTGTTGAAATGACGGAATTCAGGCTTGGATTCCCCAAACAAGAAGTATATTCTCAATGTGCCACTGATTAAGCCAATGGAGAAAGACTGGAAGCATACCTGTCCTGCTGATAGCTGGTTGATAACCAGGGTAGATTACTTATAGCAAGCTTTACAGTATGACTTTTTATGAACTTTTTGCAGAAGAGTACAAACCCAACTCATGAAGACTAGAAGGATTTTAATAGGGAGAAAATCAGACCACGAAGGACCTTCAGGGACACCTGGGACTAAGCTCATATGGCCAAAGCCGAAAAATTCAACATCCTGCTCCTCCTGAACTCCAACAACCATCACTCCAGAAAAGCAGGAAAGAGGAATTAGAGGTAATCATGTTTCTGCAATTGTACATGGTTCTGCACATTAATAATTGCTCTGTCACAGAGACAATAAATACTCAAAAATCTATCATGCGGATCTTATTGCATAGGGATTAATGCACATGCTTAAGCCTGTCCTGACCTAGCCCATGGCAAACAGATGTAAGTGATCAAATTTTTGACTGGCTTACTCAGCATTCCTCTCCAAAGACATGCACAAATGTTTAATTAATTATTGCAATTAAATTAATGAATTATAAAATATCACCTGAGAAATACATCCATCATTAATGGAGATTTGATTCTGAAACAGAGATAAGTCTGATTATTGAAAATCGTAGGAAAGAGAGGAAAAATGTCATTTTGGGGAAAAAAACCCCAAAACTATTGTCCCATAAAATCTGTAAGGCATTAATACTACTTTTGGACAGACAAAATTAGTTGCTGTGCTTTGTCAGATGTTTTAGACTACGTGCAGTTTTCTTCAGCTGACATAATTAGACTTAGCCAGTTATCCATGCATAGCAATGAAATCTATAATAATTCTATAAAACTTCCTCTCTAACACTCACATATCTAAAATATTTTTACCAATACTTTGTCCAATATTGCCCAACATTTGGCAATCTAGAGAAAGCTTGCTTTTTTTTATTTTTTTATTGGTAAATCTAGTCTTATTCTCATAGATGAAATACTGCCTAAGAGAGAAGAGCAAGAGGTTTCCTGTGCAGTAAGACCTCAGTTTGAACAAGTATGGGTAATGAATCAATCTTTTTCCCTCCAGAGAATTCTCTGCAAGATGTCTGTTCAAAACCAGTACCCTCTGATTCATCAAGATGTTCTTCATATTCATATGAAGGGCTCAGAAAACATGAATCACCCCAGACTGAAAGTTCACCTAACTTTAGCTACTTAAGAGTTCAGCACTAAGTCTAAGACAATGAGTTAAGCTTTTCTAAAAGTCATTAGCAAGGCCAAGACACTTCTGAAGGATGCTTCACCCCTTGTTAAAATAGGTATATAGATCTGCAAGTAATTTCATTGATGAAAGACTAGTCTATGGACAAAGATAGGTATCAAACATAGTTGAAGTCAGGTGTCACAACCTTACTCTTAAAACACTTAAAAAATTCTACTTGCAGAACTTTACAATTGAGGATGATTAGTGGTACAAAACCATAAATGTTAGGATCCTTGGCAATGTCTGCAGAACTGCCATATGGAAATCTAAAAAGCATTTTTTACTTGAAAAGGGAATGTGTTTGGTATGTAAATTATTGACAATGGATTTTCTCACTGCCATTTTCACAATGTAATGTTTTCAAAGCAGACAGTGCTTTAACAGTACTTTTCCCAGTAAATAGATTACAGGCTGAAATTAAAGATGTTGATATTTGTATGTTAAAAAAAGCATGATAAATTCAAAGATACAGGATTGGGGCCTGCAGGTATCTTGATAAGCACATCTTTGCGTTCATAAAACAGTATCAATTTGCTTTTCTAATTAATTCCTCATATACCACCTCACTCGTTTATAAAATATATCTGTACCACAGTAGTCTTATTAAAAGAACTGTAAATAAAAAATTCTTATTATGAGGAAATCTTACCAAGTTCTGAAAAATCTTATTATGAGGAAATCTTACCTGAGTTCTGAATCATTCATGCTTCAGCATTCTGCACAAACTAAGGTACTTTGTAGTAGTTAAATTCTTTCAAAAACAAAAATTTAGTTGCTGTCATGAATACAACTGGTTCACTGTGAACATCTGCCATTTGAACAAGTGTTTCTGAAGATTATCATTAGCTTAAGGTTTCTTAGAGAGGCAGGTAAAGACAATTTTGCTGCCCTAGGAATGAGCAGCTGAGGTAAAACTGACTATGTTGACAGAAGTGGTAAGAAAGGGCAAAGTTGAGGTAGAAAGAGTGGAAAATACAATCCAGGAAAATCTTGATGTAATCCCTCTACACTGCCAGAGTGATCAAGAAGATAGTGGATGTAAAGATAGACACAACAGCTGTGAGCAGATTTAGTCTTTCTTGTTTATAAGGTTTGGCCATCTTCTAACTTGCCTCTGACACGGTATATTCTTCAGACTAAGACAAAATGAGTAAGTGTTTTTTCCATGCATGGAGAATGCACTTTCAGACTTTCTGGAGTCCTGTCTCTTCTGGTTCATCCACAACTTTTAACGTTAAATGAACATGGATGGAGACCACAATTAAAAAAAAAAAATTACTGTCTGAAAGTTAATTCCATGAAAATACCTATATTTGAGTTGATCAGTAAATAAATCAATCTCTTTGTCTTGTGTCCTAAGCAAATTAAGATCCTTTTTAAATACATGGCACTTAAAATACACAGCTATAAAATATAGCTGATATTCAGCACTCTTTTTATAAAAATGATGGTTTGGGCTATGTAACAAAATTTAGCTCAGTTTTTAATATTTTTCATGATCAAAACTTTGGGATTAAAAATATCTTTATATATTTTGTAGAGTTTACTCCTAGCCTTAACACAATTGTAAGTCTTAACCCCGAATCACCTGCTGAAATTCCTACCTTAGGTCAATAAAATACCAGTATAACTAAAACAACTAAGTGGAATTTTAGCATAAAGTCTAAAATAAGCACTAAAACTGGTGCTAGAACTTAGAAGTAAAAATCTATATGTCACAAGTGATGAAAATAACTGAAGGAGTTTATATCATTTTGCTTATGCCTACATATTTTTAAAGTTCTCTGTATATAAAGCTGAATGGTACATGGCACTAAATATAAGAGCACCATTTCCCTTACATAAAAAATTTGGAGTTAATGTGCTAATTAATATGTGCACATGTAAATCAAGGTTCTTATAAATGAAAACAATGCACAATAATCTTTACTCAAGATTAAATATCCTTGTGCTGTTTTCCTACACATAGCATTTGGCTGCAATTATAATTAGACAATTAAGATGCTTCCAACAGCACTGCATTTTACAGATAATTCATTTTTCAGGCATTAGTGCCAAGCTTCAGTAAGATCCTTTGTCTGATATGTGTTATACATTGCCACTTTTGTGAGGCCACATCTGGATTGCTGTGTTCAATTCTGGTCACCTCAGTTCAAGAAAGACAAGGAGCTGCTGGAGCACATCCAGTGGAGGATCAAAAAAATGATTAAGGTCTAGAGAATCTCTCTTATGAGGAGAGACTGAGAGATCTGGGCCTGTTTAGTCTAGAGAAGACAAGACTGTGAGAGGATCTCATAGATACGTACAAATATCGCAAAAGCAGGTGTCGAGAGGATGTTTTTTCAATGATGCCCAGCAACAGGATGTGGAGCAATGGCCATAAACTAAAACACAAGAAGTTCCACTTCAACATGAGGAAGAACTTCCTTACATTGAGAGTGGCAGAGCACTGGAAAAGGCTGCCTAGGGAGGTCATGAATTCCCCCTCTCTGGAGACATTCAAAACATACCTGGGACAATGTTCTTGTGTAACCTGCTCTAGGTGTCCCTGTCTTGACAGAGAAGTTGCACTAGATGATGTCCAGAGGTCCCTTCCAATCCTAACTAGTTTGTGATTCTGTGAAGAACATTTGGAAGTCTTATTGTAGCTTATGGAACAATAGTATTTGATGCAGGCTGCAGAGAATTAAATAGGAAGGAAAGCTTACCTGAAAGATATTGTTTCATTGATTTTTAACCAGAAGTTTTTCCCCATAACTCTTTAAATAGAAAGAAAAGTAGGAATACTACAAGGAAGAATAGTTTATTAAATTATAGAAGAAAAGCTGTAAAACACAGAATTTGGGTCTGATATAAGAAAAAATTATAGGTGATGATGTAAATTATTAAAATCTTTAAAGACAAAGGCCAAAGACACAGTAGGGTATGGTGATGATGATAATGTACTGAAAATTGAGGGAACAAATGTTGAAGGAGGCAAATTGAAGGAGAAGACCCATTCATACAAAAGTAGATCACTCTGCAATAGCAGTCATATAGAAAGGTTTATATGAAAAAGGTGAAAAGAAGACATAAAGAGATTTCGTTTAATTTTTCAAAACCTGGTGAATATATGAAGAATGATGACATCATATTTTCAGAAAAATGGCTCTGAAATACTCTTGAAGGTGTGAAAGAATAGTCTCAAAACAATGCTTTTACATATGAACAAAGGGAAGTTGTGTGTAAGCTAATGGCATCCTTGCAACTATGAGCCAGACAATCAGTCAAGATACTGGCCCAAAAGTGTCCATTCCTCTAGGCTGATCTAGGCAAGGAGGGTGCAAATTGCTCACCATCTCCAGCTCCATTATCCATTTCAGTAAACTGTTATAGAAGTGAATCTAAGTGAAAGGCCTTAAAAGTTTCAAGGTACTCCTTCAGATCTTTAATACATGTTCTGGTTTTATTATCCACTTTAAATATTAATATTGGCTGTAACTACGGCATATAAAATGCAAGAAAATCATCTTAATTATGAGTTTGGAAATATTTTATGAGAAAGCATTATGAACCAATATTGAAATATTGTTTTCTCTGTATTGAATGAGGCTAGGTTATTTTTCTGTTATAACATAGGAAGATTTGTCTAGGAAAACAAGGAAAAATCTCTTTTGTATTTTACATTAAGGTCATAAAGATATGGAAAAAAACATTGAAAAATGGTCATTTATTAAGTTTAGACTTGATATTTCTGTTACTGATTGCACACGCTCCTAAGGACTGCTCCGCTGCTGAGGTAAAGTTTATTCTAATATATTTTACCTTGCAAATGAGTTTCATTAAGTATAATTACAATAACCAGTCCAATCGATGATAATCTAGCACACCGCCATGGTTGTATTCGTTTAAAGTTCTATATTATTTAATGAGCATTCCTGCAATAACAAAAAAAACCCCAACTAAACAGATAAAAGAGATGTTACTCCATTCATCATAAATCCATATTGGTCTAGTTCTAGGGAAGGAATTACAGTTTGATACCTAGAGTAATACTACCTAGGATCTCAAGTAATGAGCCTCTGAAGTGGCAGAATCATTTACTTTTATATGCAGTTGACCATTCTGGAACGTTTATTTTCTCTATATATTAATTTATGTGTAGTTTTCGTAAAGTCAGTTCCTTTTATTTTAAATTCTTCTAAACTGGGGTAGCAGAGTAGAGAATTAAAAGCAACTGAAGATCAACTGAAGACAAATTATACACATTTTACTAGACTGAAACTTGTGCGGGCAACCAGTGACAGAACAAGAGTACACAGTCTTCAGCTGTCTCAGGGGAAGTTTACACTAGATATTAGGAAAACTTTTTTCACAGAAAGAGTGATTTCCCACTGTAATGGGCTGCCTAGGGAGGTGGTAGAGTCACCATCCCTGGGTGTGTTTAAGAAAAGAGTGGATGATGTACTTACTACCATGATCTAGACGATCTAGATGATGGGATGGTGTTGGGTAATAGGTTGGTAATAAATTGACTATGCTGACAGAACAAGATGTCTTTTTTTTTTTCCTTTGAGTCTTCATAGTAAAATCTCTTAGGATGTTTGGTAAAAAGAACTCGAAGTGTCAAGTCTATAGACTTACAATGAACTGCAAATAACCTGCACAAGAAGCTGTAACTTACAGAGGACAAAGAAAATTATCTACATTTTAAGTAAAGAGTCCTTTTTATTTTAACTTTTATTTAAGTTGGCAAGGATAGAGAGTTTTGAAACATTGCACAATTGATTTGGTCTTTGTATTTCATTTTCTTCTGTTTTTTTGGAAATTGTGATTTAGGATACTGTATTTTCATCATATCCAGGGGAATGATATATATGTCCATTACTGCCTCTCCATAATGTTCAATACTTAGGGGTTTTTATTTTCGAAAGATGACAAGCCATATCGCAGAAAGGAATAAACTCTCTTCTATGCCATATTGATTTTATTCTTTAGATTTCTCCTCTTCTATCCAAGACATTGATGTAGACAACAATTGTGCTTTCAGTTACCAGTAACATTTATTTTCATGAAACCATAAGTTAACGTTCATAACTCAGACTGTCATAGTTTAGATCCAGATTTTCTAAGAGACTCTCTCAGGTACCATGATACTTAGGATTGCCACACTCAGCTCTGGAAATGGAGTTCATAATCTTAAGTGGAGACCTAAGTTCCTTATATACAGGAGCTAGGTAGAGTTCAGTGCTCAGTTTCACAGACCCCTGCACACTGAAATGACAACATCCAACAGTAAGCGATGAAAGTAAAATTTTGCCTGGCAGTCAACTCTGCTCCCAGATTGTTGGCTCAGGCAAAAAGCCTCATTTCATTGACCCACGAAAACACATTGCATTTAGTTTTGCACAGATGATTGACTCAGCTTATCATCACCTCATCTCACCTCAGTCCTTCCTGGAGCTGGCAATACATATTCAGTTCCCTCTGCAGCCTGAGGTGGTTTGAACCATATACCTTCTCTTCAGACTCAGTCTGAGCATACTGGGATAGTAAAGTTTCTATCCTTCTTGACATCCTAAAGCCATAATAATCTCCTGAAGGACAGAAGAAATTTGAAAAGACTGACACAAATTAGAAATAGATAACAACAAAAAACCTGATCATCCTAACTTCCAGTAAAACAGATAGTAAGATGTAGCTCCACCATTCCTTAATTTTTTTGACTTATGCTGGGAGAAAAAGCCATATAGCCTAATGAGAATCTCTATATTCATATATCTTGTAAACAAGCAATTTTGAACTTTAATATTTATGTTCTGCTGGTTATTATTTCTTTTTACTTTTCTATGTTTGTCATATGACTTTGCTGGCATCTTGCAAGCTTATCTTAAATTGTTAACTTCTAATCAAATAATATTCTGCTCTGAAAGCCTTTGATATGCTAATACAGCAATGTAATTTCAGATTTGAATTCAGTTTAGTATACAGCAATTACTCACATGCACAGGTGAGGCTCTTTCAGCTTTACTGCCCTTATTTACAGATCAAAGACCTAGCTTAGCCCTCACATCAAAGATGTGATTTGACCTTTTCAATTTTATCACAGCGAAAATAGTTGTTACAATTAAAATAATTTTTAATTGTCAATGAAAAAACTATGATCAACTAGTCAAAGATGGCAACTCTGCAGATTAGGAGTCACAACAAATCTAAAACCTGATCTATAAGTATGAAGATGGAGAGAGTCTTAGTAAACCTACTCATAAGCCACACCGTGTGTGGTAGACTAAATTCTCTCACTTATGTCATAAAGAATACTCCAGTAAACAATCTTAACAGAAAGAATTCTAACTTCAGAAGAAGGAACTTTCTATTATAATGATGACAGAGCCCCATTTAACATGTATTGTCATGTCCTTAAACAGTTTTATGGATACACATTATTATGCTAAAGAGCATTTTCATAGGAATAAATGGAGATTACTCTTATGGCTAATACATGTACCATGTATAAATGCAAGATCAGAGATTAATTCTTCTTTCCAGTTAATAAGAAATTTCAGAACATTCATTATGTTCTGTATATGTTAACTAGTCTTCAGCAATGTGTAAATTGTATCAAGAAATAATTCTCTTTGCTTCTCCACCAATCCTTCACTTAAAAGTGCTCACTTATATTGATACTGCATACAGTTATACAGATAAACCATATTGTTTCTATTGTTCTGTCAGGTCTCAAAGGCTTTAAAGAAAAAAAAACAATTATTAATTTGCAGCAGGCTTAAATACATTTGAATAAATAGTCAAGACAAAAACATATTACCACATTCAGGAACAAGAACTGGGGCATTTTATTCTACCTTTTATGACTTGTATCTGCATATGTGGATATGTGAGAGTATATGTGAGTATATGTGAGTTTTGCAGATTCTTTATGGATACCACAGGGCCCGGGAGTGCAAAAGAATACACAACGTACCCTTTGCCTTCTGCCTAATCAGTTAGCAAAATTAGATTTTAAGAGTATAACTACCCAAGGATTTCTTTGTTCATGGCACTCATTTTGAGGCACCTAGCTTGAGATATCAGATATGAGAATTGATCTGTGCCAATAAAGTATCTAATGGAGAGAGGAGCAAAAATTTCTTTAGCAGCAGACTATCACAGACTGGCTGATGATGACAACGTCTTTCATTTGCTTTGCACATCTTTACCCTTTTCCCCATACATTTATTCATACCTTTCCAACAATTTAAACCCGATGCTTTCAAACTCCTTCTGGATTGATGATCTTTATTAAGAGTACAAAATCAAATGGGATGCTGCAACTGGTATAGTGAAAGGTGCCCTTGCCCATGGCAGGGGAATTAGAATTAGATGATTTTTAAGGCCCTTTTCAACACAAACCATTCTATGAAAATAAAGTTGCACTGCTTTACTTATGCTGACCCATCCCTGTACACCCATCTGATTTCTCCTGCCTTATACTGTGAGCTAGTTGTCAAGAAGAGTTATTTGACCTTTTTTTAACTGACTTAACATACTGAGGTCCTGATCAATGACTAAGATGCTGGTACACTAACATACTAATTGCATTGCATTCTAGTAACAATCATTTGATGCTATTAAAGTGCTGTGCTTTTTTTTTTTTTCAAAGATAAAGGAGAAAATCCTGCTTCCACCACAGTTAGTGCATTTGGATATCATAGGAAAAAACTCTTTGCATTATCTGAGTCAGTTTCTTGCTTTGGGAATACTTTACACATAATATGAACATTTCTTCACAGTCTCATTGCTTTGCAAAAGATATCGTTTGTTGGCAAGGAAACAGCTTGCAAATCTTTCTTTTCCAGGACAAATATTTTTTACTTATTTTTATTTTGCCCTAGAAACATGTAATAAATAACACATCCAAGTCATCTAGGCCAGACATCACTTTTACTTTTGTCATTCCTCAAGGAAGTAGAAAGGCAGTACATATTTCCATTCAGCTTGTGTCAAAGATACTGGCACTCAGAATAATAACATTGGCTATGATGAACTCAGTTTGTGTGATCATATTATCCACCGTATGCACTCTACTTGGAATATTTGTGCAGTAATAGCATTTGTCATATTCCCCATTTCTGGCTGCAGTTAATATCGATGAACAAGAAAAACACTGCAACTTAAACTTAGCAAGCCAGAAAAGTCACCAACATTACTTAGGTTTATATTTCTAGGTAGAAATTCAAAACCTACTAGATTAAATTCCATCTTATTTTCAAGAGAAATATCTCAGTCCTTCAATGGGATTCAATGGGATCTTCAGGTGGTGAGACACAGATCTGGCATCGAGAACTTCAAGCTACAAAATGGCACTTTCACCTATGTGCATAATCTACAAAAGCCAACTTTTAAAGCCTAACTTAAAAGTTTATATCTGAATCCTAGGGCAAGCTGTTAAATACCAACATGAAATCCTTTTCTAACATCGGGTATCGATCCTGCACTGATAAAGCATTTACCAAATCATTGAGCAATGTAAAACTGAAAACAAGATCAAATAACACAATGCAGAAAACCTCTCTTAGGGTAAAACTCTTTACTAGAATGACAATGGGAATTCACCACTGATAAAATTAGGGTCTGGATCAACTTTTTTGTGTAAGGACTGACAGAACTCCTGGTCAATGATGCTTGTACTGTAACAAAGTCTCTGAAGTAGCTCTATATTGCCTTATATGCTTTCCAGGAGAAGGGGATGACTAATACTGGTATTTCCAGTGTTCCACCTACGTCAGAATATGCTGGCATGACTTAAAAAGCATAAATCCCTTATTTAATTTTGAATTCTTGGGGCAGATCAGCAATTTGCTAGAGGCTGAGCTGAAGCCCTGAGAGATATCCTTACCAGCTTTATGTGTTATACAGCTGCCGTGCAAGCCTTGGTAAATGCTATCCAAAAAAAACAACAACAACAACAAAGAAATTTGGATTTCGCTTGTGTCTATTCTGTCCTTCTTCCTTCCAAAGAGGAACACAATCACATAAACTGGAATTAACTCTTCAGTTGTACTGGCTTTGTAGGTAAGGAAAAGAATAATTACTTGTCACTGGGCATGAACCTCTTTCCATAAATTTGAGGATTTCACAAAAGAAATGCCAAATGTTACTTGTGGATGGGCTGTAGGATGATTTCTTACCAGTAAGAGGATGATAGACATGACACATGGATTACTTTGAATAAGAAATTATCCACTGTGCTAAAAGAAACAACGAAAATAACTGTGAATGTGAACTTGTTTTACCATATGTCTTTTGTGGTCCAGTTTTCTTAAATGCAGTACGTGTATCTTATGGAGGCTTACTTCCTCGTCCAATTGAACTAAAATGAGGAATTCTATTAGGAACATGCTTTTAAAACAATTTTCTAACTAGTGAACACATATAATATAATTTGACAGATTTAGCAATTTAGCAGATAATCATAAAATAACCAGATTTTCTTCATAATCCTCTTAAGCTCTTAAGCACCAAAGTTTCATATCCTGATGAAACTTTGGAAGAGAAATATTTATGGTCATTTGAGAACAACACTTCTAATAAAATTTACATCCAAAACTTCTGCTACTTATGTATGCATTTATTTGTTTACTTACTGATGTACTTAAATATTCTGTGAGTCAAATTTTGTTTCTAGTTTGGATTACAGTGTCTGTGTGATGTGTTTGTCACATGGAGTTTGCATAAAATGTAAAACTCATCGGCATAAAGCACAATTCACAGACTCACAGTGGCTATGTTTTGGATTTGTGCTGGAAACAGTGTTGATAACACAGGGATGGTTTTGTTCTTGCTGAACTGTGCTCATACAGAGCCAAGACCATTCTTACTCCTTACCCCACCCCACCAGTGAAGAGGCCTGGGGGTGCACAAGGATTTTGGAGGGGATGCAGTTGGGACAGTTGATCCTAAGCGATCCAAGGAATATTTCAGATCATATGAGCATACACATTTTTCATTCTTCATGCTCTAAATGACTTGCAATGTTTGTAATACCCTGTATTATTTGGCTAGGTTAAAACTAAGCCACAAGGTGGAAAACTAGACAACCCAGCAAAAGAATAATTTATGGAGTGGTCCTGGAATAAGCTCTGACCTCACAGAGGTAACCAATCTCAAGGAATACAACCTCAGAGCATCCCTTGGGAAAGATGTAGTAAGAAATGCTATATCAGTAAGGAAAACCATATTTCTGTCATAGCACAATATAGCTCAGACAAATGCCCCTAAGCCTACAGAGTGCATTCAAAACTTTAATGCTTAGCAAAAAGCAGACACAACAGGGAGTATTGTCACTGTACCTAGAGTTATCAGAGAAGGTTACACTTGCTATAGCATGCTCTGAAGGTCAATACTGTTGACTTTATAGTGATCATGAAGCAACTTATTGGGCGTTTAGCTAGGATGGCAATTTGTGTTGGAATCTGTATTCATGACATGGATGCTAAGAACTTACCTCAGAAATATTTGGGTGTTTTTTTACATCCAGAAGTTAAGACAGCTACAGGCATTTCACCTTTATACTGTTGCAGAGGCACTGAAGTAAGCTGCTTGTGGAGATCCAAGACCCAGAAAGTAGAACCATGAGACCTGTGGGACAACAAACTGAATCATTGAGCAATGGGACAATGACACAATCCCCCTTAGGGCTCATACATTGCTAGTCTCGCTTCACTCACTCACTTCCTTTCTCAAAACTAACTTGAGGATTTTTACACACGAGGGAAAAAGCAAATTTTAGGTCCTCAGGTTTGCTCAAGAAAGTGGTAAGGCTGCTGAGAGGGCTAGTTTTATGTTTCACTACCACAGTTTGATGCCAAACGAGTAAACAGGGGGAAGATTACTTACAGTTACTATGATCATTCACTAGAAATCTGTGTGTGGTTGATGACCAGAATCATTTATGAACATGTGGGTAAGCAAGAGGACAGAGTCATGAGGACAGTCATAAGCACAAATTGGCTGTGACAGAGAAAGCTACATTTCCAGATGCAGGAGTACTGTTAACTCAGATGCATTTAGTTCCTCTCCTATTTTAGCTTTACTGCAGCACATGTGGTGAAATTATTCAGTTGGCATTAAAGTTGGAAGGTAGTTTGGTCAATAACCTCATGTAGTTTTCACTATATAGTGATCTTCCTTGCAATGGATGTTACTCTTTGCTGTAATTAAAAAAAATAATTTGAAAGTCTATTTCCAGTTCTTTGTTTTTCTCAGGACTCAAATTTCATAATAGCAAAGGCAGAAAAAGTGGTATTTTCAGGGTAAAGTTGATAGAGACGTCTCTTTTTAGCAACATTTCCTATTGCGAGGAGTAAAAGCAATGAAGTTGTTCTCGGTTCCTGCTTGTATCTTGTAAGAAAATTCTAGGCTACTTTATGAGAGGTTTGGGGATTTTTTGGTTTGGTATTTTGTTTCTTTGTTTGTTTGTGTTTGGTTTTGTTGGTGGTTTGGTTTGGTTGGGTTGGTTTTTTTTTTTAATTTAGTCCTGCTTTATCAGTTTAAAGTCTTTTACACAGTGCAGAAAAGTATTTTGCACTCCCTGGTGCAAAACAGACATTTTGTGTTTCCAACTAGACTTCTATTTACTACTTGTTTGCATATGGTTTTGTGGATTGCTACCTCCTACTCCCATGAGACAGTGTTTCCTGTTCAGATATGACATGGTGAGCTACGTTTAAATGGTACCAAAACCCACTTCACAGGTGTGAATAAGTTTGAAATATATCTAGTAAATTACATATTTGTGTTCAAAAATATTACTGGAAGATACTTTATCACAACATTCCTAGCTTTTAATATAGATAAAACATAGAATTTCTAATTACAGCTTTCATAGTTAGTGATATATATATGTTGTTGTTTTCAATGTTATTTTGCTAATACACTGCAAGGAGACTTCTTCAAGCTTTAAATGAAAAGACTGCAGCTGACAGTCAGGTTGAAGACGGAATTTTATTGTCTATGGTATAAATCCATAATATCCTGGACAGTTTACAATCGAAATGGATAGGACAGACCAAGGATAGGATAACAGCTATCACTTAGAGGTGAAAGGTGTTGTTAAAAATGATGTATTAGGTTAGTTGTTGAGCCAGAAATAGTACTCAGATTCAAACCTCCTTGGAGAAGGCCATGAGATGACAGAACCTATAACCCCTTCTTCTCCCTGTCACATTTAGGACTGTTCACCTTAACACAGCATAGCAGCTTCCCAGCTTCCCCTCATTCAAAATTGAAACCAATGTCTCCAACACCTCAAATTAGTCTCCTGTTACATGTTATTCTCAATGTCTCAGCCCACATTGGTATCATTGTGTGCTAAAACTATGCAGAAAGAAGATAAATCACAGAAATGCAAGTTTTTAAACTCAGCTAGATTCATAGACTAAATATTGATTGTGTCATTTCTGCAATGCTTAGCCTGCATAGGAGTGCCACGAATATATCGGGGATGATACTTGGGTCAGGGTGTTATATTAACATAGTAGAATCACTCCCTGGTACTAGCTTGAGAAAACTCCGCAGCAATGACACCCTGTTGCACACATATCCTAAATAACAACACTGAGATCTTGAAATTAAGAGTGACAGAATAATTTACTAGCAATGTGGGATGCGATTAACTGTAATGAGATAATGCTGACCAAAATGAAATTCTGAATTGAATGATTTCCTAATAACAGCAAGACTATTGGGACACAGGATGAACTTTTTCATTCATTTATCTCAATGGAATCATCTGAATGAAAGCTGGAGTGAGAGCAGAGACTGTCTGCTGATGTGTGCATGACTGATATCCACAGGAGAGGGACAAAAAGTCTTAATAATTTGTTTAATAAATAACAAACACATTTAAAAACATAGTGCCTTGTTCTTACCCAGCCATAGAATTCATAAAGTGCAGTAACACCAGCCAGTACAGGGAGACTCACAGGAGGTGAGAACGAATGAACAAAAGAAGCCTCAAACAAAAACTGCTCCCATAGACAGAACCCAGGCATTGTGGCCAAGTTTTATTTTTAAAAAGGATCTTCAAATACTAGGCAAAAGGAGGGAATGGGGTGGTAAGCTCTCCAAAAATGGCCAAATTCCTAGAACAGTGATGAGGAATGTCTCTTATGGATGACAGCAGGAGACTTCAGAGATATATTGTGGGTATTTTTTATTCCAGAACTAAATACAAATGAAGGAAGTCTAAACTTTGGCATCTAGATGCAAATTTGGAAACATTAGAGATTCTCTATAAATTGGCAGGTTAGGCTGTGGAATGTGTGACTCTACATGATTGGAGAAATGCATCTTAATAGGAAGGACAGCAAAACTGTCTGAGAAAAAGCTTCCAACAATGACAGTCATTGGTTCAGAACAAATACGATCAAACAAAAGGTGAAAGACAAAGCAATAAGCAGACTGACCAAGAGGACCCATGTTCAGTCTAAATATAAAGGAAAGAAATACAAAAGCAGAAAGAAAATACCCAGGGAGAGAGCAGCCATGCAGGGGACTGGACCATGGCAGCCTGGACAAAGCAGGCAGAATATATTGCAGTTCAAAATTAAAATCTTCCTGGGGAAGAGAAGGAAGATGTCAATGTATGATGGAGAACTTGTTACTGTGTGACGAGATGGATGATGAGTCTGACTCACAGGGGATATTAGAACAGAGAGCAGCATCACAGATGGAGATGCAGCAATATTTGTTTAGAGAAATATGACTCGATGATAATGATCTACTGAAAGACCTTCTGAGAAAACAGAAAAAGCTAGTAAAACTACCTTTCCCTGCCCCTTTTTCTTTTAAACAACAATGGAGAAATGAAAGCTGATTCACAGCATCTGTGAGACAATTTAAATATTCCTATTCAGCTTCTTTTTACACAAAGAGACTCATCTGTTCTAAATTGTAATCTTAATGATCATTAAAGGTTGTAGAATTTGAATTAATAATGGTGGATCAAAAGCTTTTTTTCTAGAAACCAAGCAAAGAGATAGAAAAGGTAGGATCATCTAGGAGGAGGTACTTCTCTTTTGTAAAGACAATCGAAAAATTAGTTTAAGTAAAGTATCTGATCCCAGAATTTGATGTGTATTCCTTAAATAGGAAAATACTGAGTGGCACCTGAAGCATTGCCTACTATATTTTCTATTTGTTAAATTGGAATAGCAAGATGCTTTATTATCAAGTAATAAGTAAGTAAGAACAAAGTAAGAGTAAGAACAAAGAATGATGAAAATATTTATTGCTGAAACGGGTTCAACTTCCATTAAAAATGTCAGTACTCTGCATTAATTAAATCCTTAAGAGTGATTTGGTTTTAAAGGCAGTATTAATTAGAGAATCTTCATTGAGAGAAGATACTGATAGTTGTATATCAAATTATGGAGTTTTTTTACTGTACCGCTGATAATTAGTTCTCACTGATTGAATGAACTCAACACAAAATATTCTCAAAAATATTCATCCCTGGATCCTACTAAAATAAGGAACACAATTTCTCAAATTACATATACAATATTGTAAGAGTGGGAAGACTGGAAAGATGAAGAAAGAAAATGCCACATAATTCCACCACACTATTTAACCTTGCTTTCCAGGACTCTACCAGAGCTGATACTCATCTAGAGTCACTGGGCTGCTGCAAACAACCCGCTGCTATAAGATTTTGATGTCTATGTGACCTTTAGTTACAGCTCTTCTCCTGTTTTCCATTTTGTCTTTTCTTATTTTACTTAATCTTATGTAAACTTTTGTAATCTGTACCTTTTGTAGACATAGTATCATTCCCACTAAAGGACAATGATACTTACTGCCTCATATTTTTTAATAAACAGACATTTTTTGGCTCCCAGTAATTATAGTTTTGGGGTTTTTTATAAGTAGACACAAACATGCAAACGTGAGCTTTATGTATTTGCTTATACATGAACACAAGATCAGAAAGGTTTGGGTTGGAAGGGACTTCAAAGGTCATCCAGTTACAACACCCCTGTCCATAGGCAGGGACATGTTCCACTAGATCAGGTTGCTCAAAGCCCCATCTAACCTGGTCTCGAACACTTTCCAGGGCAATGCATATAAATATATATATGTGTGTGTATATATATATATATATATATGCGTGTATATATATATATATGTATGACATCTTGAGCTGGGCAGGTGATGCAGGTGAGATTTTGTGTTGTCTGTCCTTTGCAGTTTATAACCCTCCTGATATTTTGGTTTGTCTACTACTACAAAACATTGTGGAAATTGCTTCTGGATCTAGAAGTCATACTTGTCTTGAAAATTCCACATACACACAACATAAAAATTCCTATTTATTTACGCCTTTCTCTTTCATAGTATTTTTTTCCCCTAACTTATTTTTGTATTCTTTCTCCTTTTTTTCTAATTTTCTAGGGCATAGGAAATATTGTCTTTTGGTACTATTGATGATTGCCACCAGCAGAGTCTATCTTGTCACCCTCAATGTATTTCTTGTCCTTGTGATGCAATTACTTTCACTTTTGGTAACTCCTGTATAATTGTCCGTAGTAGAAAACACCATCCACCCTTAGTGTCTCCAATGAAAACTAATTAAAATTAGGTCACCCGTATTCAAAAAAAGCATGCTTCAATTTTTTTCTATTTAGAAGATCATTTTTTCACATCGATAATTTAGCGTGTTAGCAATTCAACATATCTAGCTGAGTGAAATCACTCTTGATCCTTTTTTACATCTCTGTTAAGGTATTAACTTTTGAATTAGCAAGGGAACACAGCTTAATGTGATGAAAATTTTATAATCCCACTCCTGCTGAAAATACATAGCTAGATATTTAGATTTAGATCTTTTAAGATATTTAGACTTATTCCTACTAAGGATAGTCTGATTTCTTAACTTAATCAACTTTTAAAACCTTCAATATTTCTTTCAGAGGAATAGAGATGATTTAATGGGATACAAGTACCTTAAAGTTTTCTGAGAACTTGAATTTCAAACTCTGTTTCTTACTTACCCATTGACAAAATGGGCATAGCATTGCAGTATTATGATATGCTAAGCTACAGAATGCTTATGAGATGCCCAGGCATAGCATTCAATAAATAAATGGCAGTGAAACTCATACAGAGTATTTAAACAAGTTTCAGCTAACTTATGTAGGAATTACACTTGTGAACAGCTTTCATCTCCTATGAGTTTTGAGTTTGTAACCCAATAAAAGCCCTACATTTGCTTATTGTCATTAACCTTCAATTTGCTAATCAAAGGATGTATGTTATGTACTACCTCATTTGTACACAACACTTGCACTTTTCAGGCTACTTTTTTTTAATTAAAAAATGTCTTTCATAGACCCAAGGCAGGTACTAGCACTTTTCAAGGGACATATTTTTTTACTTTATTTCAGAAGAATTTACCTTAACTATTAGTGAGAAAAGAATAAAAAGAAAAGAAGATATGACACCTGAGCTGGAGATGGATCACAGCTGAGGCATTTTTATGAGATTTTTTGTTTAAATATTTTCACACAAATCTCAGAAATTATGCAGTGTTGATTTTTATATCAGATTTAATCAAGACATAATTAAACCTTTGAAAGGAGGGTCTATAATGACCTTGCAGACCTTTAACATAATAAAGATGGGTATCACTAAAATACATTTTGCTTAGACAGAAGGCAAAGTAGTCACAACTGTTTCCCAGCATCCGCTTTAATTTGCATATCTTTTTGCTGCATTCTATTTTTCATAGTGTTTCATAGGTCTAATTTCACACTTGCTTCCCTCAGTTTTGCGCTCCTCTTGTAATTTGAAATTCCAGTAAACTGTTTTTTCTACTTCCTTCCTTAGGTACCAATAAAACCTCCATCTGTGTTAAAAAATTAATATTGATGTGCAGATTGAGTATAAAAATGTACCTAGACCAGCTTTAAACAAGTCCTGATGATTTCATTAAATCTTTTTAATAACCACTGTCAATGGGAACTCCATGTTCTCAGAGGAAATTACTTGCTCTATTTCTTCAAAATCAGTGTTTGATTTTTAAAGCAAAACAACCCCAAGCTAAAATAATAGACAGTTAGTTTACCCACAGTCAGGTTAAGATTTCTCATCTGAAATCCTTTATGGGACATGCAGTGGATGTAGCGGTTTTACTTGGAAACAAAAAAATTACACTTTGTAGTTTAGTTCTACTGTTTGTACTTATTAGAAAAGGCTTGTATATGAACTAGTTTAGTTATTGCTTTAACAGTTTTATTTCAGAGTAGGAAAAGGTTTTTACTGGTCCAAGGACTTTTATGGCTCTTCTTTCTTCAGATTATTAGGAATACTAACTGAACTGTGATTACAGCAATCAAACATTACAGTAGCTGAGCCAGCATAAAATGTAATCTGGAAAACTCTCATGATTCATTCAGGGTGCTTCCCAAGACCTGTGCATTTGGTCAGGACATAAATTCAGATTATTTCCTCTCCATTTCAAATTGAGAAATATATGTAATAGATTCCAGTGGAGGAGTAAGTAATATGTCAGTCTGCAGGACAGGTAGCAAATTCTTAAAATTTCCTTAAAAGTTTTCAGGATAAGAAAAATCCATTGTTTTCCTCACTAGTGATTGAGGAGCTCTCTCTCAGTTAGGCCTGTTTTCATAAGTCATCACAAGATGAAGCAGGGTGTGGATTTGTAAGTACATAGCTGCTCTGTGTGTTGCAGTTCCCTGCAAGAATAACTTTTATCCAGCAATAAGTTGTCATTACCTGTTCTGCAGAGAAAATGAGAGCCTGCTCAGGGTCATTGGCATGGAGTAAATCCCCTAGTTTACTTCATGACATCTTTCTTGGATTACTATACAGCAGTGTAAATTAAAATCAATAATCATATTGGGATTTTACTTGGTTTTGTGGGCTTTATTCAGACAGCTCTTTCACTTCCATAAAGCCACTTTGGTGAATATCTCTCTCTTCATTTTAACTAACTGATCACAGGTTTAACACCTTAACATATGAGCACATGTCTAGGGAGGGTCTTTCTAAGTGTTAGAATGCTATAAGTGAGATTCACCATGGCTAATTGTATTTCTTTATGTTAGACATTCTGTTTATACCTGGTTTTCTTCCAGGAATAAGCCTAGTAAGTCCCTGACCCCATGTCAGCTTTTAGCATCCTAAATGTGACATGAGATAGAGTTCTTATGTGCAGCCATCTCTCATGAAGAATCAAAATCTCAGTATCAGAGAGGTCAAAGATTCAACAAGGCATCTCTTTTCCACACATCTTTTTTTCTGGTATGTTAGCTTGTCCATCAGTGGAAGACACTCTGTATGTCCATTCAACATGTTTAGTTCTTCTACCAGTGGAAGACAATCCATACCTTCATCCAATACCTGCTTTGTCTTTCTTTCAATTTTCTCCAGTTCTCTCATATATATTTTGAGAAGGAAGCAAAACTATGAACAAGATAGAGATGAATAGTGGATTCATACAGGGAATAACTGAACCATTTGTCTGTCAAGACACTATCTCAGTTACTGTGTTTCTAAATCACAAAAAATACGTGATATACCTTCTGACAAATCATGCTATTGCAGCATTAGGAATAATAATAAAATGTAACAGAGTTATGATGATACACACCTCAAAAAGGATTCTCTGATACCGAAATTAGATTTGTCCACATCTTTGAAAATATTAGATAGCTATATTTTGAAAAGTACGTGTATTTTAATTGACATATATTACAAGTGTTTGGGCCACATTCATGAATACAGCTTCTATCAGTTTCAAAGAATTATTTTAAAGGATTTCTATGAGTGAAAAGATTGTTTTCAATTCCTAGATATTCAAGTGGGAGATGACTCTATCTCAGGACTGCAAAGGTGTTTTGCAGTCACCTCTCCAGTACAGGATCTGGTTGTTCCCGAGAGCCCTCTATGGCAGTGTAATACAAACCACAACTATCAATATATTATCAATATATATATCAACATATTATTGATAATCTGCAGATTCGAAGGGTAAGACTGAAGGGTCTGTAAGCATAATAAATTTTCATTTTGTATGTGCATGAGTGTATAACTTCTCTTAGATACATCTCTGTGATTTGGTTGTGAGTTGAGGCGTTATTAAGCATAGAACTGACGCACAAGACCTACCAGTCCATTTATGAACCTTCAACAGTCTTCTCTAATTAAAACAAAATGCTTAATCTCATCAGAAATACTGGCATTATTAAGATATGAGAATTTGAAACATAAGTAAACTAAGAAATATGCCACCTATACTAAAACTCTAAATGACATATCAGAAGGGAGAAAGATAGAAGTATCGAAATCTAAATAAGTTGCTGGCTAAGAATGACTGCAGCATTTCTGAAGGCTGCTCAAGAAAAAGTTTTAAAGTGTATTTTCTGTGTCATAGTGAAGAAAAATTCATTACTTTTGAAACACTGAGGAGTACTTCACTGAAACTGCAAAAATCTCATTTAGACATAATATACAATCACAGAAAATTTGAAGAGTCCCTCATTCAGTTCTGACAACAGTCACAGCTATAGATACTCTCCAAAAACATATTGCAGACACAGGTATCGCTCCATAGCAGACTGCTTTCCTTCTACTTCAGTTGATTCCTGAAGTAACTTATGTTGTATGCAATTTATATGCTGTTCTTCAGCAGCAATGGAGTTGTTGAAAAGTTGCAAGGGTTAATTCCAGTAGAACAAACACTTGGAGAGGACATTTGTTGTGCAGTTGCCAGTGTTTTACTGTTTAGCAGTACTGGAAAAAAAATTATCACTTAGGCAAACAAGGAGGTTCCTTCATTGTCTTGAGGGGAAAAAATATCTCATATTTCATAACAAATATCATAATAAGTGTTCCACATTTTATCATTGCATTATTGTAGTGGTTTAAGCACTCTTTAGCGTTCAGGGGGGCGTGAGTTCAATAAAGGCAACGGAAAAACTGAATAGAATGGTCAGCAGGGGGACTTTTTATTACAAGGGAGTTAAATTTAAAAGGGACAGGGGGAAAGGGTAGGAAAGGGTGTCTCCTTCTTTCCCCTCTCTCTTTGGAAGCATTTATGGCCCTTTAGTCTCTGAAAAACACAAGCACAGGTGAAAGAAAACCAGCCCCTCCCTCCCTTGGCCGAAGGGATACTTGCTAGCCAATTGAGAGGAAATGGGCAGAAATCCCGCCGGGGACCCGCAGGCGCTGGACACCGGAGCCGTGGCGCCTCTCCCAGCAGCGGCGGCCGAAAAGAGAGCGGGGTGGCGCCGCGCTTCGACTTTTCAAGCCTTTTCCGTCATCGCCTGAATGTCGTCACCTTCTTCCCGGCCCAGCTAGCTTCCCATTCGTCCAGTCAGTCGGG
>VXBA01001187.1:359969-389056 GCA_013399895.1 Serilophus lunatus
AGAAACTGCTGCCCCGCCGCCAGGAGCCCGGAGGGCACCGAGCCACCATGCCCGTGCGGGAGTGGGGCGGCCCCCGATCCCAGCTTCCTTCTCCAAACCCCGGGAGAACAGGTAAGCCCGGAGTCTGGCTTCCACAGGTAAAAAGGGTCCGCTCCCCCCCCTCGGTCCCGGCCGGGACAGCCCCCTCCCCAAAACGGCTTTTTTGAGGAAAAACTGAATTTTAATCGGGTAAGTGGGGTTTTCTCTCACAACCCCCTTTCAAAAGCCCTTTTTAAACGGCTTCAATTATACAACCGGGAACATTCTGCACCAAATTATTACATCTGTCTCCCATGTTGGCTGTGTTTATGCAGCAGGATAAATTCACCTGCAAGAGCATATTATTTCTACACTGAGCTTTTCAAGTCTTTCTTCAGGAACCTGATGGTGTTTTTTGACATGAAGATGTGAAGTGTTTCAGAAAGGAGGGAGAGTTAAAATATTCCTCTGTATGGCACTAAAGACTGAGGGGTTCATGTTCAAAAAACAGCATCAATTCACAATACAATCTTCTCATGGATTTCAAAGAACTAATATGAAAGACCAATTATAAAGATGCTATTGATCAGCTGAATAACGATAATTCTACACTTACGAAGAACATGTACTCATTTTATGAGGTTCATGAATTCTTGAGAAATTAAGTGTTTCTTAGAAAGCAGAAGAGAATGTCATATATTTTCCTAATGTAGCTCTATTGTCCTTCCAAGAGAATGGTATGACATTTTCTAAGATTTCTATTAGAAACAGAATTCCAATATGAAAACTTATTTTATCCATTTAATAGATTTAATTTAATTTCACAAGTTGGTAATCACTATTTTCCAGATAAAGTGGGAAGCTAATGCTGATACTTCAGTGTTAATAATGGATGACTGAAAAAAAGGATCCTGAAAAATTAGAAATAACTGATTTACAAGAAGGTGTAGAACCATTAGATAGACACATTTTTTAAAAAAAGTGAACTGAATAAAAAGGAAACTGGACAAAAACTCCTTAACTAATATACATAATCTGTGAAGTTCAAGAATTCACTAAACTACATACTTCCATTAGCTTCTTGCTAGTCCAAAGTATCTTTTTTCCTATTTAGAAGTCTCTAAATTTGGAAAAAACCCAACCCTCACTATGAGCATTCAAATCTATTCAAATAGAATGTGAGAAATTACTGAAATAAAAATAACGTTAAGTTGGAGAAAAAAAATCAGTTTAGAAGTGTGAAATAACTAAGCTTAAGGAACACAAAGATAGAATGCTTTCATTCATTTAGTTATTCCTCCTATACTTAGTAATCCATCAGAAAAGCAATTTAAGTTCATTTCCTGTCACTGGAGCCTCCTTTCCAGACAGGTACTACACTAGGAACCTAATTTAGCATACAATGAATCTCAGAAACCCAAAGAGTTCAAGAGGGCCTAAATGTTGAACTAGAATCTGGGTCGATTCACTGCAATAGTGAAAGTACTATTAAGTTATACACACTCATGCATTCATAATTTGGCAGTTAACGTTTTTGATTAATTAATCACATTATAGCATCACTCCTTTATTAACACCAGGAAAGCAAGAAATTCAAAAGTTTATTGTGAAGAGCTCTATTCTGATGGCTCCATAGAGAATGGTCATAGTGAGATACCTTACATGAACTTACTCTACTAGAAACAAACAGAAATTAAGAGCAAATGTTATTCCTTTATTAGAAGCAACTATTCTCTCACAATAGCTTCACATCAACTACAAATTCAGGGCTACGCACTCTTTCAGGTACGTGACTCAGTATGATTCAGTGAACTCAGTTAATCAGGAAATAAACACTGTTTCATAGAAAAGAGGTGGAAATTTATTACAGCTTTCTAATTTGCAGATTTTTAAATCTACTTGTCACAATCAGAATACAAATCACATGCTGCAAGTTCAAGTAGACATCCTGTAGACAAGTTCTTTCTTAGTATATAGACACTTGGTTATTTATTTATCTCCCTATATCGCCACCCCCCATCCCCTCCCTACACCCCTCCAATCTTCTTCAAAGAAAACATTTTTAAAGAAAAGATATTGCAACATTCCAGTGGTTTGATCAGGTGCCCACAAAAGCCATTCTATCATTCCCCTCCTCATCTGGAGATATGGGGAGAGAACATGTAACCAAAGGCTCATGGATCAGGATAAGGACAGGTGGAGAGCGCTCACCAGTTACCCTCACAGGTAAAACAGACTCACCTTGGGGAAATTAATTGAATTGGTTACCAATCAAAATTAGAGCAGGATAATGAGAAATAAACAAAATCTTTAAGATACCTTCCCATCCCTCCTCTGCCCTTCCCAGGCTTAACTTTATTCCCTATTCTCTACCTCCTCCCTCCCAGCAGTGCAAAGAGATGGGGAGTGGGGGTTACAGTAAGTTTATCACAGATTGTTTCTCCTGCTGCTTCTTCCTCAGGGTGAGGATTCCTTCCCCTGCTCCACTCTGGAGTCTCTCCCATGGGAGAGAGTCATCCTTTAACTTCTCCAACGAGTCCTTCCCGTGGGCTGCAATTCTTCACAAACTCCTTTAGTGTGAGTCCCTTCCATGAGCTGCAGTCTTCAGGAAGAGGCTCCTCCAAGAGTGGGTCTCTGGGGGAGTCACAAGTCCTGCCAGCAAACCTCTTCCAGCATAGATTTCTCTCTTCATGGTGTCACAGGTCCTGCCAGGAGCCTGCTCCAGCAGGGGTTTCCCATGGAATAAAAGCTTTCTTTCAGGCATACACCTGCTCCTGTGTGGGGCTTCTCCAGAGTCTTCAGGTGGATCTGCTCCCTTGTGGATCTCCATGGTCTTCAGAGAGACAGCCTGCCTCACCATAAGCTGTACCACAGGCTGCAGGGGAATCTCTGCTCCGGTGTCTGGAACACCTCCCCTTCGTTCTCCACTTGATCCTGGTATCTTGCAGAGCTTTTTCTCTCGCACGCTCTCACTCCTCTCTTTGGCTGCAATTACTTCTGCTCAATAATTTTTTTCCTTTTCTTAAATATGTTGTCCCAGATGTGTTGCTACCATCACTGATTGGCTCAGCCTTGGCCAGTGGCAGGTCCATCTTGGAGCCAGCTTACATTGGCTTTGTCCTACACAGAGAAAGCTTCCAGCAGCAGCTCACAGAAGCCACTACTGTAGGCCCCAATTACCAACACCTTGCCACACAAACCTAAAGCATTTCCTGTTTTGTTTTGGTTTTTTCCCCAAGTGTATGCAGGTTAAGTGGTCCAGTCACATATACACATTGTTTAGTGTTCTCACTTTGGAAAAAGACGTTTTTTCCTAAGTTGTTCCACTGCTTAGGGTTTGGAGGGTACCTGTGTTATTTCTCTTTGAACCAAGCATATTAAGTATCCATTTTTTTTCACAACCACTTCTGGGGGACCTTTGTAGACACTCTTATGAAGTGAGATTTATATTCAAGGAAATTATTTTCTTACATAGGCTTCCAGCATGGCACATCAGGAAGAAAACAATCAACAGGTTTTTAAGTCCTGCATTTGTGGAGAAATCCATATGCAATGGAAGCTGATGAAGGCTGTTTACCTACACCAGTCCTAAAGAAGGATGAACAGAAAGGCTGTCCAGTCAACATAAAATTGCAATTTTAGGAGCCTATATTAAAAAGAAAGTAACTGTATCTGTCAGCCTTCGTACCTTACCAAATATAATAAAATGCACTTATCAGCTCCATCCATATATGTAACTAAAATGTATGAATTATATATATAAAATAATACATTTTATTTCAGGATATGTATCTATAAGTAAATGTAAAAGTTTAAACTCCCGGTAGTTTTCCCAGTGAAGCCTCATTCTGCAGGACATTGCACAACTTCCAATAAGGGCTAACCACACCACAGGAACTTAAATGAACAAGACAGTGTTAAGAAGAAAATTACTTTCTTCTTGTCTTTTAATATAGAATCCAAGACATCTGGAAGGGCATGTTTTAAGTGCTACTATTCAAAAGCTGTAAATACATCTATCCCAGTACTAAAGATTCTTCTTCCCCCATTTTATTTGTATGACATTCACTGTTTAATATAGCAGAGAAGATTAAGAGGTTTCTTACCGTTACCAGGATGGCTTTTTTATTGGATCAGTTTAGTTTATTTAAATTATGTTTACAGTAAAAGAAAGATATCATTTTGTCTGAAAACAAGAATCTTAGATAATATTTATACAGGAGATTTAAGGTGACAGACTGAAACAAGTTTGCTATGTAATATCTCTCTATTTATCTAGTATTTCATAGAACATGCAAAAGTAGTATTGCAACCCAAAGGAAAACTTGGAGTCACCATTTGCCCTCAGTAATGGTTAAAACATTATTGCTCTGTTGAAGCTCCAAGGCAGAGTCAGAATTTAATATGAAAAGTAGAAGAAAAGAAATCAGTCCTATTCCCTATCTCTCTAGGCAACAGACTAGAAGAAAACCATGCATCTCAGAACTTTTTGTGCTCCATTTAGTCACGTCTTTGGTCACCTTAGGAACTGTGACCAAACTTGAAATCCATAGCAGTATTAAAGAAAGAATTTTCTTATTTAAGGGTGACAATAGATAAGTGTGTCAGCAGGCAGTAGTGAAGTACATTAAGAAGCTGTTTCATAAATACAAAATTATCTACCTGGCATAAGGGTCTCATTCATATTTTTGCTTAAAACTTCTTGTATAGACCTTAGCTTTTACTAGAAAGCACAAAGGATACGACAGGCAATCTACAGCTAAGTATCAAGATCTTTTCAACCTCTTTTTTTCTGTCATGTAGCTTAGCCAAAATTGTATTGTTTTCTTGTTTTTAATTTGTAAAAAGCAAGTAATTTTTCCTGCCTTTCATATTTGCATTATTTAAATAATTAATAAAATTTTTTTTCCAAAGAGTTTTTAGTTTACTTGTAGCACAATTCAATTTCCTATAAATCCTTGAAGATCTAGTCCTTTTATGAAACTTTTCTAAATAAGATACACCAATCAGTATGGCATCACTAACTAGATTATGATATTTATAAAAAAATTCTTAACAGTCAGGGAAATAAAATTCTATCTTTTTGAGGGAAACCCTCTTCTATTAGGATTATCGTTACGTTTATTAAATGGCTTCTCCAAATTTTTGACATGAAGAATGTCGTCCATTAAGAAAGGTTAGTGTCCTTTATTAGAGGAAGCAGATTATATGATAAAAATTGCATGGGATCTGACTGTGTTGAATGATCAAAATTTTCCTTGGTTCAAACACATGACTTTTTTTATAACTAAGACATATTCAGTTGATAGGTAAATATTAGGAGTTTATATCAGTTTTGTTACAATGGAGTTATGTTAGAACAAAACTCACAGACAGAAGAGGTGCCTATGCTCCCAGAAAGTGTAGCAATTAGAAGAGTTCCCTTTAAGAAAATTTTCATGAAATTTCAGGAAAACTGAAATTTGAATTATAAAGTTTCATATTGAAGAAACAACTAAACTTCTAAAAAGGTTTATACAAAAGTGCCCTTTCAAATGCTGGAAGAAAATCTATTCAAAGAACTCCTTGTCTGCATGGGAAAATAGTAGTGTCTCAATATTATTTGCTCTCCTTCATAGGGGAAGGTCCCACTGATGCAACAGGGAAATAAACCCTGTTTCCAAATTCAAGATGAGCAATTCTGTTATCACACTAGAAACCTGACCCTCTAAACCAAGTTTCTTCAAGGACATCTATCTCAGTAACTTTTGAGTGAGGTAATACAGAGGTCTACATTTGAGATAGTCACTCTGGGCTCCTCCAGGAGAGAACAAGAATCGAAATGCTTTAAAAACAAGATTCATTTCAACCATTTTGCACATTTCTGTTTGGGTAAGTGAAAACACATTCTGCAAGTGTTCATTTTTTCTCCAGTGACTGTCAAGTAGTTCTACCAACTCCGATTCTTGGAAGCTGAATAAACATCTAACAAAAGATGTCTGTATTTTCCTATAGGAATTAGAGGAGGAACATCAACCTTTTTTCATTCTCATAGTGTTTGTTTGGTAGTAGGGTAGGTTTGCAGTACCATTTGCATAAATTCATATCTCATATTCTCACTCGCAGACTTGTAATTTGCAGAAATGTGTTAGGAAATTCTCAACAGAGAAATCCAAGCAAAGGCTTGATGGACGTCACTGACCAAATTCAAAAAACAATATTGTTACATCAGGAATATATAACACAATGTTTACATTTCCAGTAATGTCATAGAAAGAAAGAAGGAAAGGAACAACAGGAAGTCAAATCCAAATTCCTTGCATATCTCAATGTAGTTAACTAATTATCCTGGATATTTAAATTTCTATGTAAACATGGATATTAAATAAGTACAACAGCAGTAAGATAATAAGCAGGCATAGATCTAAGTCTTCATGTTTGGTTCTGACAAAAGAACATTTTTCAAGATAAAATGGAATTAAAACACTAATATTAGATGGGGTCCTGGGAATTTTAACAGTGACCAGATGGTCATAAAAAAAGAGGTGCTTTTTTCCTGAATTAATCACTTTTTTCTTTAACCAAGAATATTTCCCATCAAATCATATTCTTTAGATTAATTAATTGTTGCTTAACAGGAATCATATTTGAAGCAATTGTATCCAAAAAAGCCAGGCTATTCAAAAGAAGAATCTTAAATGCAAAAGTTCTGCAAAGAAGGATCTCTGACAATGAAAATAAGTACTACAAGTGATTAAAAGCCTAAAGCATCTGGAAAAAAGCAAGTTAACTGAGCTTCTGGAGTGACTAGACATGATCTTTAGGGTTTAAAAATGTTATTTCTGCCTTCTCCTAATGAAACATAAAGGCAGAACACTGTAACTTTATTTTCTACATATTTTGTTCTGAGGTTCAGTTTCTTCTTTCTAGGGTTTATATTAAAGATATTCCAAGCTTTATTCAGGGAAAAAAAATAGACTGTTCTGAATACCCTTGATACGGTTAGGAGTAAAGCTCAAGAGAAAATAATTCTTTTTGATCAATCATTATGAATGATTCAAAATAAAATACAATGGTTAGAGAGAGCGCATAAAAAATGAATAATGACAAACTCAGTGAAAATATTTTCACTAACTGCTCAGCTGTAATATTAACAATTTCGTCAACATAAGGGGTTTAGCCAGCTCATCTTCTCTAAGCCTTATTGCAAATGCTGATATAAAACCAAGGAGAAAAAGGATTGGAACATCTTAGCCTGGACATAGAGATTGTTTGTGTTACTGTCTTTATTATTTCCTTCTGATAAGCTTGAACAATTCACTGTGCTCAAACCAAAAGGTCAGAATAAACCCCAGATCTTACTAGCCTGCATTTGCAATGAGGGAGAAGTGGACATTCAGAAAGTTGAAAGTTAGGTTAGGTTAGTTAGGTCAAGGTTAGGCGTCATTGAAGTATACTTTTTAATAAGTTTATATTTATTATTCTTAGCTTACTAAGAAATACTGTTGGAAAGAACCTGGAAGGACAGATGGGTCATCATGAGACAGCCCTGTGCCATGAGAGTGATGATGGCTAAGAGCATCCTGGGCTGAAGCAGCAAGAACAGGGTCAAGATTTGGAATTAAGTTGTGAATTTCAGGTGTAAGCAAAGGCTATTTCTCCCTCAATTTTTTCTTTATTGTATTTTTGGAAATACATTGTAACTTATATTCACTCCGAATAACAATTCTGCATCAAAGAAATGTTTTCGTGACATATGGTTCTAAGCAGAAACAATCTGAAATATTGAGAAGTAGCTGGTCATCAATAACAAGAATAAAATATTTAAATATTAAGTTCCAAAATAGTCTTTCTAACTGGCATAATCTTATATGAGCACTATAGTACTTGCTTGTAAGCAGGGTAAATTATGATCTGTGATTTTCTCTGTCACCTAGCTTGAACACAATACACAATGTTTGCATTCTGGGATAAGATCAGATTGTCAAATGTGTTTATCAGTCCTCCTGGTTGTTTTTGAAGTCACTGAAGAGAAACTGGCACCTTTAGCTTAAAAGTCTTTACATTCCATGTGTGAATTAAATCATCAATTTCACATTCTAAAGAAGCTAATTATTTTATCTATCTTGACTACAAAATGAATTTACTTGAATTTAGCTGAGAGGAGTCACCTTTGTAGTCCCCTCTCCAACTGCTGGCACCTGGACTTCCATCTACTCATATTCCCAAGACATAGATAATTCGTTATACAGAAGAACAGTTAGAAAGGGATTTCAATAAGAATACAGAACAGACTACTGTCACAGGCACAAGACATGGCCCCATACACACACTGACAAGCCTTGTTTTCACACAACTCTCCCCTTTTATCCTCTTAACTGTTTTCACGTGTTTGTTCTTCTACCAGTCACCTCAATCCCTCTGTTTTCCACCTTTGACTGAAATGTTCTTCGCAGCACCATACAATATGTCTCACCCTCATAACCAGTGACACTCTGCGCCCCCAGTTTTTTACCTTATAACAGACCAATACCTACTTGCAAGGGTGAAAGCTAGAAGCACACGATTTATCATCAAAATTTTTCATACTTTTCCAAAAGATCTTCAAAATCTAAGAGCTGAATAACAAGCTAATACAAATCGGAGCAGCTCTCATCTGATCTGCAATGATTTCAGTGTATCATCCCTTTAAGTGCGTCTTTTCTTCATCTTTACCACACTGCGGAACTTTCATTTCATTTCCAATTTGTCAGACATTGAACACATGTACACAGCAATATTGTCCGTTTATATAACTATATGAAAGTTATTTCTCTTCAGCTCACTTTTTAAGAACTTTCTGGAATATTGCATAGCAGAACAGTTATATGAATATTGGGTTAGATACGTTATGTTGACATGTGGCATCCATAAATTCCTCACAAGTTTTTAACTCTTTTCTTGCAATATATCACAATGAAGAATACTCTTCTGTTTCAGATTCCCATGAGGATGTAAGAGAAAAAAAAAAATTAAAAAGGAGAAATGCAAGCAAGAGACAATTAAATGTGTCTGGAAAGCTTTAAACTACTATTTGTTAGCAGTTTTTCTTTTCTTTTTTTCCCTTGCATTTACAACTAGTTCAATACATCACTTCTGAAGATGACATTTCTTTATTTCCCCACCAAGTCAAACCAGAAAACTCGAAGCACCTAGACCATAAATTTATTTTTCTCTTTGTGTTGAACTTCTTGTAACTTTTTTTGTCTGACAGTTGCATCTCACTCATTACCAATGATTTTGTGGTATCCCTTTACAGCTTACTTTGTTCTGACACATAAGATTAGAAAAGCCTGAGCCTAAATGCCTAAGTTTTAAATTTTAACTGTCCTTCAGTTTAAATGCTTCCTGAAGACTTCTCCATTTGGCCATTTGTAGATGTCAGGGCTTTTTTCTGTGCTGTTATAATATTGACCTCTAGAAATGCTGACAAAGTTTGGCTACATAAGTTCACCCTGTGTCAGCTTTTCTTACTCTTCCAAGTTGAAAAGTTTCTGTTGTCACTACCAAGAAAGATTCGACATATGTAGATGCATATTCGACACATTATTATGCTTCCAGCAGCCAAATAATTCTTTTTATCATGCTGTTAGATTTTTCAAAGCCACTGGGAAGTTCCAATCTTTGTGTGTAAGGCCCAACTGACCTTGTGTGACTTAGAGGTTTTAGGAAATGCAGTTACTAAGTTGTTTGTAGGCATCTATTGACCTATAGAAGCTGCACGGAGAAGAGAGAAGGGATCCCCAAACATCCAAGTGTTTGTGGTTTCTGAGGATCTATCAGTTATGGTTTATAAAATGTAAGCGTTGATGAGCATGCTGTGTAAATTGTCTGTTTTTTCAGTTGTTAAGATGCTTATATGTTGTATGTGAGGCATGACTAGAAAAAAAACATTCCAATAAAACAGGATTTCAGAGTTTGCAATCACATCAACAACAACTTTTTCTCACATTTACCTAAGACCCTGCTCTAAAACACATGCTAATATATGTATGGAGACCAACAAAATACGCAAAAAGTCAGTCTGAGCCTTCCCTGCCCAAACCAAGCACACTGTATGAACAGAGAGTAGGGTTGCTGTGGTGGACCTATGCACTAAAATGGATCTGGCGCAAGATCATCTGTTTCTGAGTAATTTTATGGCAAAAACAAATGTGCTACGGGTCAATGCTTGTTATCATTATTATCCCAAGAGGAAACCAGGATTAGTTCAGGGTTAGACCTCTGCAGAGCTTCTTTAATTCACTAATATGTAATACCTGTGGCTTGAAGTACAGTCCATGATGTTCTTGATTCTGCTGTAGACTTAAATCAAGATAATAGCAACTTACATACAGGAAAAAATTAATGCAACAATAGCAAATTATGCTTTAAGATGATGAGAAGGGGATAGAAGGAGGGACACAGCTTGAACCCGTGCTCAGTTTTGTGTCCCTCACTACAAGAAAGACACTGAGGTGCTGGTGCGTGGACAGAGGAGTGATGCCTTAAAGGGTATGCTTAATATTTTGGGGAATTCACTTTATCTAGGTAGCTGGATAACTTGGAATATTAAGGGCCAGAAGAAGCTGTGTTCCAGTGTGTTTGCATTCTTGTGTATAGATAAGTGAGATATAAGACAAAACATAGAGTTAGGCTTCCAGGCCTACTAGGGACTGGACATAGGTGGGGTTAAGTAATAAGGGACATTTCTGTTGGACGTTGGGGGAACACAGAAGTAAGATGGACTTTAATTGGATAGTATGGGCGGTCGGCATTCCAAATGTTATACAAATGGGGAGATTGTTACGATTTTTTCTCTTTGGATCACTGGGCATTGACCAGTAAATCTGCTGCTCCCCTTCACTTCGTGTTTCTCAATTTTTTTGTCTGTTGCCCTTAAGGCATCAGAAAGGCACCCAAGAATGTCTGGAGCAAGAACTATGAGGAGAAGCTGAGGAGGCTGGAGTTGTTTAACCTGGAGAAAAAGATACTCAGGGGGACCTTACCATTCTCCACAACTATCTGGAAGGAGGTTGTAGCTAGGTGGAGGTCAGTCTCTGCTTCCAAGTAACAAACAATAGGATGAGATGAAAAGATCCGAAGTTGCTCCAAGGAAAGCTAAGGTTGGATATTAGGAAAAACTTCTTCACTGGAAATGTTGTCAAGCATTGGAATAGGCTGCCTAAGGACATAGGGAGTCACCATTCATAGGGGTATTTAAAAGATGTATAGATGCCGTACTTAGGGACATGATTTGGTGGTGGGCTTGGCAGCGTGGATTAACAGTTGGACTCAGTGATCTTAGGGGTCTTTTCTAACCTAAATGATTCTATGTACAGTAATCATGAGGATCATGGGGATATTTGAGACAGATCAGTTCAGACAAAAGATTCAGGAAAAAAGTAGGAGCAAGATTAATAAATGATATGGAAAGTAAGAGTTAAGGGATATATGAGAGAATCAGAAATGCGGAACAAGGAGATCAAGTGTCCTCAACTTGGTAAAAAAATGGACAGAAAGTGGGACATTGAGAAGAAAGCGAAATTATGACTGAAACCATAGCTTCTATATAGTAACACTTTTCTGCCTATGTGAAATATTTTTTTGCAGACTATAGGAGTCTGTGGAGTGCAGAAATGGTCTTCCATTAGACTAGTAGAAGTAGTGTTGATAAGAATGCTATAACTGTTTTTGTTGTAGCAGCAGGCAAGAGCATCACTGAGATTCAGTGACCGTCTAATCCTATGAATAATGCAGATAAAGTAACAAAACAGGCATTAGTGCCATAGATAGCTCCTGGCTGGCCCAAATACAGCATACAGCAGGAAAATACAACAAATGAAACCAGGAGAACTGATCGGGAAAACAGCAGTCACAACTGGACTTGGCATCCAGCAACTCAAAAGCAAATTCTGCTCACTGTACAAATGAACATTGTGTTTTCTTATCCCTTGTACTTCACAAAGAGTATCATGTTACTTTGTCAGACCTATTGACTGTCTGCAAATTATTGGCAGTGTTTCTATCTAACTTGTTAATAATTTCTGACCTGTAACTGAAAATAGCAATAACTTCTGACAACTCTGTAACAACACATCTGCCTTCTAAAGCAGGTTTTACCCTGCCACCTCTGATGTAGATTTCGCTACCTATTCAAGTTCTTATGATGCTTCAAAACACATGAAATTAATTTCTTACAACAGGAAATGTAGGGAAAAAATGTTTCTTAGATTTCTGCAGGAATAGAAATGAATAACATATTGGGTACTTTCAGCCTCATACGAATACGGTTAAAAAGTATTTACTTGCATACAGCTAGTTCATGTAGAAATAGTATAAAATATTGGCAACTTTTATACCATTCTTTTAATTTAAGAAAAAGGTTTTTCTAATTTTACTGTTTTCTCTTTTTTTTTTCCCCTGAAATGCAACAATTCAAATCATAGAGCAAAATAAATTATCTCCTCTGGATACCACAAACAGAATTTCTCTACTCACCCACACACTATTAACCATTAAAAACAATAACCTAGAATCAAAGCAGTACTTGACAAGAGGGAGATACTACTTCTGTTGCCACCTAATGTACCATTTAAACCAACTAATTCTTACCACAGCTTATCATATTGCCTCTGAACAAAGGATCTCCATGCCTGAATTTACAACCAGGCACATTAACCTTAGACCTCATCTTACCTCAAAGAACCTTATTCATTTTCTCTAATAAGCACAGCAACTTTTCAAGGGCATTTGGGCTTCCTTCCAATATGTCACATTTCATTTTGAAGTTAGCTGAATGAAAACTGTTTTTACTAGGGAGAACAAGATGCTTTTTTGACTTTTTTGCAATGATTTGGTATCATGCAAAGATCATGGAGAGCAGTGGCTTTTCTTTAAAGAAGTGAATTAAGGGTGATTCTCAGCTGATGTGAAGTGACAGCTTGAATGTCAAGGTTTACCACCTGTGGAGCTGGTCAAGCAGCCTTCATTTTACAAAATAACTACTTAATAAAAACAAGTCTGTAGATCCTAGCTATCTAATTTTTTACAGAGTGTTTATTACCAGGAATGTGTAGTAACTTCCTGGTTTATATATTCAGTAACACAAGTATGCAAATTTCTGAGACCTGAAGATCTGCCTTCAGCAAGATTCTTGGGTGTGATAGAGTATGCAGGCTTTATACAAAACATATACTGATGTATTCTCCTTATTTGTCAACTAAAGCAAGCCGGTAACTGCGGAATATGTTGTGATGTAACTGGACATCTCAGTTAAGGATGAAGCTGTGTGACAGAAGGTCACAGAAAAGGCATAGATTTCATGTGGACTAATGTGACACACTTAAAAAGTGACAGATTAGGATTTTGTCCAGAGGCTGATGTAGAAAGTTTATTTTTCAGTGGAAAATTTATATAAGAAAAGTTAGTAAGACAAGAGTCTTTGTAGTTCTTTGAAAGATGTTAGATATAAACAGGCTTGTAGCAAAAAAAAAAAAAAAAATCCCGAAGAGAGAGCTTTCATCCACACCCTAGTATTCCAACCTGAAATGAAGTGCCTAAATAAGTATCATGCATGACCCAAGCTCCTTCTAGAGACAAGCTTTTCCAGACAGATTCAATCCATTGCTCTTCACAGCTTTGTGTGAGGTTTCAGGTCTCAGCTGGGATCACAGCAACAATGTTTTCCCAGCTGAAGAATGTTCCAGTGCTGTTGCTGAAAGATGAGGAAAACATTGTATGTAATGTAATATACGCCTGCTGGCTTGGATTATTATTCCAGAAATTTGGCATTTCACACCCCTATCCAACATCTCTTTTAAATGGACATTTTGACTAGAGAAATCCTCTAGTTTCCCAATTACTATATCACCTCATCCAGACCTAGGTGTCTCAATTATGTGTCTAGTACGGCAAAAGTTACCAAAGAAGCAGAAAGCATGAGATGTGTTCTTGGTTAAACCAAGTACAAACCTATTTGTTTCCCAAGGTAGAAATTCAGTCCTATCAAAAAAACATTGTGTTTTGGTTTTCGAGCACAGAGCCACTTACCTTTGTGAAGTTACATCTACATAACATAGTGTTTCCTAATTACCTCCCCAAGCTCAAGTGATAGGTACTATGAAGATATAACATAAGGCAGAGTCAACACCACAAGAGACAAGCAGTGCATCACAATAAAATGTGGTCAATGTTATCTCTCCTCCTAATTTAACCTCAGCTGTAGGTATGCGGGCACATTTCGAAAAATCAGGTAATCAGACCTACATTTCTATGTATCCTTTGTTAGCATGCAAAGACATTCTAAGATGCTCCACACAAAAGAAACTATAATCTGATCCAGTGAAACCATTCCTTAGAGAACAGCTCTACAGTCACATAATAATGTTTTACACCCAAGTAAACACCCTTGAAAATTAAGGGAAATGATGCCACATGAAGGACTAAATAAAATATTTATGCTCTGTCCCCATTTGTTCATAAGTTGTAATTTATGCACTGTTTTTACCAAACAAAGGGCTTCATGGATTCTTTGGTTCAATACTGCATGCAATCTTATTGCAGTTTTTTAAGAACTGATATGTGTAATGCTGGCATGAGGAAATTATACTGCAAAAAAATTCTGGTCTTCTGCCAAGAATTTGAAGAGAGATGTACTCATTTTCTGAAGCATTTGACAACAACTAGATTCTTTTTAAGTATCTGTGGCTTGAAGACTGGGAAGGGGTGAAGTAGGGCTAAAAGGCAAAAGGCTGACTTTCATCAAATTATGGTCTACATGAGAAAAACATCCAAAGGTCTCAAGGTGTCTTAGGACATGCCTGGAAATTGTCTCCTTAACATGTTAGACATCTGCTGTTTTAATCAAATCTTTGGGCTTCTTGGAGGGGTTCAGTTAATAATAATCTGTTAATAATAATAATAATTCAGTTAAATAATCTACAAAGAAATGTATCCAGTTATCTGAAAACAGTTTCTATTTCTCAGTTTCCATCAGATCCCATTTAGAGTCATCAAAAGTCACATGTTGTGCATATGCATTTTTGTAAGATATAGTTCATACTGGTTGACAGGGACCTCAGTATCTAGGAGTCCTCTGGAAATCCAATGGCTTCCTGGGGAGCATAGCATCTCAATGTTTTTCATCACTTTGGAAGAAATTTTCTCAGTAGGAGCACTATTCTGCATCTTCCTACTTCTAATTATTTCCTTAGTTTCTCTGAAGGGTATAGTTCTGAATGTAGTTTTGGCTAGTGTTGGAGAGAGGTTGTGTGAGTTTGTCATGAGACTGATTAGTCTGGCAGTTTCACTGATTCTGCTAAACAGAAAAATATATATTTAAAAATCTGTGTTCATGTCATATCAGACTGTGCCAATTCTAGCTGAAGATGAACACTACAAGAGAATTTCTTTCAATAATAGTCATCAAAGAGATTTCAGACTGTGACATACAGCTGCCTTTTTTTATTGATCTGCTGGGTTTGGAACATTTTTGGTTGCTTGTTTTTTGGGGACTTTTGGTTTGTTTGGAGGTTTTTGGTTGATTTTTATGGGGGGATTGATTTGGGTTTTTTTAAGTTGAAGTTTAGGAAAAATTAGCATTCATAGGTTCCTGTTTTTACAAAAAAAAAAAAAATGTATTGAGGCCTTGTGCTACTCTTTCAAATAGTTAAAATTCTGGAAAAAAAATTGCTCTTTTGACTGTCTTGCAGTGTACTATCTGTGTGCATAAAAGAAATACATAATATATGTAAGCATATATTTCCTTTGAATCTTTTTAGACCTAAAAAGGGAACATCTTATATAACATACATATCTGCAGAAGTAGATTATCCTTTTTTTTCTTGTATAATGGAGGAAAGCTTTCTTTTCATCATAATTAACTAGTGAAAAGTGGAACACTGGATGATTAAAAGCATTTCTTTTTTCATTAAATTATTTCTCCTCAGAGGCTAAATAGAACATGATCTGCATATACATATTTTTCTGCAGATGGTGTTCAGCTACTTATATATAGATTCCATATGATTGATCCAGCTGGAAAGAACGTTCTGATCAGAGGTATCTGGTAAGGGACAATTTCAGAACTAAATGTGTGTCAAGCCTGAATATCATAAATTTTTCTAAATTATATTAGTGAAGAATGTTCAGCTGTTCTGTATTTTAAAATATTTTAAAATTTAAATCTCCTCAGTACCTCATCTGGATTATTAAAAGTTGATGACAATTGAAACAGTGTACTTAATAAAAATTCAAGTGCATGCAGAAATAGCTTGTCTACCTTTTTAAAATGAGGCACAAAAAGTTGATGCAAACTACATAAAATATTTAATTCTTCAAAATAACACATTCTTGTAAGTATTCATAGACAACTGGTGACACTGATCTTTAGTCTTATTTTGATAAAGGAAATCTCTTACCTCATAGTAAACTAAATAACTTAGCAGGGTTTTATTATTTTCTGCTGCATTGTGAAATATTTGTTCTGAGTTAGCACTTAGAAGACTCAGTCAGAGACTTAGATTTGTTTTGCTAGCTATGTCACAAAAAAGAGAATGAAAGATAGATTGCATCCACAACATCATATGGTACGTGAACAATCATTTGTCTGCCATGTTTCCGTGTTTTTACTGTTCCAGGTGCAAATTATTTCTTATGTAAGTGGAGCCTTTTCTTTCATCAATTTATTGAAGGGAAATTGATTATATTTGAAAGAACTGGAAAAGCAAATATATTGAATTAGTTTCCATTTAGTGCAATTTTAGGCAAACATAAATATATTTTGTTTAACTTGAAGTACAGATAAGTATTATGCTACTAAAAAGTGATGAATGTAACAAATAACACAGTATTAATATTTACTGTTTTCAAAGACTGATATAAACTCCATTGACTAACAAAATTTTAACATTTGTTGAGGTAATATTTTGATAACATTTCTATTTCTTTCAAAGTATCATTAAATTGCAAATAACAAAAAAAATTGCAAAGCAAAAAAAACCCGACATAAAACCTGTCTGGGCTGTTACAATCAGATTTTTGTCACCAGTACTTTGAAAAGGTATAATCCAGTTCAAATAGACAAGATTTATTACGACTTAATGAAGTGGTAGAAACAGTCATATGAAACATAAAGCAGTCAACAGGATTTGGATTTGCAGCTAGCTTTCTTATTTAATTCTGTCTTTTTTAGTCAACCATGACTAAGACAGATCTCCCACCTTTCTCCATCTGCAAAGAAGGGATAGTGATACTGATCGCAATTTTAAAGTGTCTTTCAATTTACAGATCAGACATGCTGTATGAAGACTCAAGTTTGACGTTGTCCCCTTCTGTGTCAATGACAATAGAAACACAAGACCTCTCTGATGTCACTAATATTAACCAGTAGAGTTATTTGTAGAATATGCATAAGACCTATCAGAATCTGCCGCATTGTAACCCTAAGCAATAAACTGCATAACCATCATACTGCTTTCCTGTGATTGCAAAGGTTATTTTAGTAGCAATGTATAGAATGCTACTTTAGAGCTTTGAAAGAAGAGCCCATTGAAATCCTTCTCCAGACACCACTGAGAGTTTTATCCGGTTTTATCTGTTACATTTTCATGAGAATATTTGAATAAAATGGCTTACTAGAATAACAAATTTCTCTGAATACATTGACATTTCATAAATGTGACCTATGCTAAAATCAAGAGAGTGGCCAGAGAACTGAGATGACATTAGAAACTGTCTATTCTAATTATCTTTTTTCTTTCAATAAAGAGAGAAAAGACATGTTAAAAAACTATTTCTAATTAACACCAGTTAAAAATCAACTTTCTTAAAACTTTGCTGACATTAAACAAAACATTATGTTTGGTCTTCTTCTACAGCAAATGAAAATTAAAATCATTTTCTGCCATGATCCAGTAATGGAAATGAAGTCTAGGAAAAACCTACCAGACCTGCAGGAGATTTTTGAACAAGCAATTACAATAATTGCACTAAACTCCTGGTAGTTCTGGAAAGAAGACACATATTTAGGGTAGCAGATGACTAACCAGCTATACTTCTCTTGGAAAACCATTCTAATGACTTTCAAAACCCTGGCCAATAAACAAGAAAACAGAAGGACGGTATTGTGTAAACCCTAGGGGCTTAATTGTAATAAATCATAAAGAATGGGGGAAAATGCTCTTTTCACAAAAAAGAAACTTGCTCCAGGCTTTGGGTGGATGATTGGAAAGCCTGAGATATTAGTATTATTATTACAAGCAGCTAATCGGTTGCTGCCATCTACAGTGCTAATCTCACAGCTCCACACTGATGAGGAAGTTTTATATATTAGTCTCACAGGAGTACTCTGCAGGTCAGATCTTCCCTCCAATACCAGAGGGAATCTTACTATTGACTTTAAGAAATTCAGGAACACTGTGCCAAATTTATGACCCATTATTTTGGTCCTGCACAGGAGAGTAAACCTGCCATATTATTATTATTATTTTAATTTCATTTATTAATATATTAATTTATTATTTATTATTCCTGTGCTAGACACCATTGAAGGAAGCTAAAAAGTACTTTTCACATTTCTATAAATGTATATTTTAATTTGATAAAGGATTAGCTGAAGTTGAAAGACCTTTTTTTACTTTCTTCCCCACAGTCCTTCTTCAGTTTTAACTTTTTTTCTAAAATAGAAAATATTCCATGAATCACATTTGTAAACAACTTTTTCCAAAACTATCCACACATCCACAGTGAAGTTTGCTTGAATTGTCAGAGATCCTGAAGCAACAACTTGGTTGATTAGGTGTTTGTGTCATCAACATTATTATTACAGCTTACTACTGAACACAAGAATGGATTAAGAAGACCTGAATTCACATTTTTAGTGTTTTAGGCAAAAATTTTTAGGGAGGGGAAGGAAAGAATATCTTTCTCACGGATGATATAGACATAAAATTGGATAATATGACTGAAGGATCAAAAAGAGACAACATAATAATTTTTATTTTCTCAAAGAGGTATATTCCAATATTTAAGATGTTCCAATAAATATTAAATAGCTACAATGTATTTCCCTAGATGCCTGTAGTATATTGAAATACATGGCACAGAAATGTAACAATATTTGGAGAGGAACTGCCAGGTTACAACTACACCTTGCAATGGACTTTGAAGTGGATGTGAAGAATTTCTTTCCTGTCATCTACAATCTCTTAACTACAGCAATATTGGTAAATACACCATAAAACTTACAAAGAAAATATTTTGTTAGGGTACCAGATCTGATATTGCTGGACAGTACTTCATGAATTTAAGTTCAAGAGGAAAGTATTCTTGCATTTCTCCCGCTAGTCAGGAAAATGTACTTCAAACCAACAGAGGCAGAAGCAGTTACAGGTTCTGTCAGGAGATACTGGGCTTCTCAGGGCACCTAACAAAACAGCAGAGCCACACACCTCACCGAACTGAGCTATGGAAAAGGCAGGGGGATAAAAGGCTTTATTTCCCCTAAAGTTTAGTTGTAACTCTGCTTCATAGAATCATAGAATAGCTTGGGTTAGAATCCACCTTAAAGATCATCTTGTTCCTCCCCTCTTGCCATGGGCTAAGACACCTTCCATTTGGCTAAGCTGCTCAGAGCCCCATGTAGCCTAGCTTAGAAACACTTCCAAGGATATTTCCATGACTAAACCCAACAGCAATAGTATTTCTTCCCAAGACTGAGCAACTATTTGCATACTAAAGAAAAAGAGCATGAAAGATGTGTATACCAGCACCACCTACTGATATCTGCAAATCATGAGTTCCTTGATATTCAGGACTCAGAAGAAAGCTCCCTAGCTGGAGACATGCCTACGCCAGCATGCCCATAAACACAACTCTATGATCTCCGTGATGTCTTTGAATTTTGTGTCTTAATCTCATTTTTATACACTATAGGCTTACATGTTTTCAACTAAGATCTTTCCTCGAAATACAGGCAAAAATTACTGAAAGATATGCAGTTGACAAGTACAACTTTAACATTGTATTATCTCAATATTTTACAGGTGTTGGCTACATATCTCCGAGGATTTTGCCTGGAAGCCTGTTGTTGAAACATTTATTCACAAGCTATTAATTAGTAAAAGCCTGATTATGACATTGAAATACGTCTCAAATTTCTGAAGACCTTGAACATTCACACTTATCAACAATGAACTTTTGGACTATTATTTTGATCCACCTGAACTTTTTGTTGCAAGTGTAGCTGTGTTTTTATTTGAAACAACCCTAATTTATTTTTATCCCACAGTGATATTACATGATAAGAATACAGGGTAAGACAGAAAAATATGAAAGAAAAAGAAAAAAAAGGCATTTTTTTCATAATAAAGGCTCTGAATTCTACATTTCAGGAGGTCTAACAGGCATGGTGCCAGCAAAAGAAGTAACATATGTAGGTCAGAGCTGACACATCAAAGCAAACATTGCTAGCAGAAAACGTCTGAGTCCCGAAGAAAACTGCTTTAATTTGAATATTTGTCCCCACCAGGCCAGTATTCCTAAGAAGAATACTAGGAATACTGGCCTGGTAGAGACAAACATTCACATTAAAGCAGTTTTCTTCAGGTATGAAATAATGCTGCCTGCTGGAGAACACTGCCATAGCAGATGAAACGGAAATAATTCCATAATGGCATGATAAAGAGGCGGCAAAGAATCATGCCATCTTCTAATTTACTTTAGGCTGCAAGAGTAAAGAGACCAAAGAGGTGTTGCTTACATTGGAAAAATGGTAAATCAAGCTCACACACAACCTCAGGATAAATCCCATTAGTGTGTATAGGTGGCCACAATTTCTCCTATTACAGGACTACAGAAAGAGGACATGAAGACTGGGGTTATTCACTTCTTTTGGAGATGGCTTTAGAGTTTATCATTAATCTACACTCTTTACATTCTCTCAGTGTTGTTGATTTCACTGAACATGACTCCATCCTCCAATGTGCTTCTTGTATGAGAATTTTGGCTCCAATTTTCTACTATATGTGAACATGTTTATTTGAATAGGTATGATCTACTTTACAGATGATTACAGATGCTGTTACACATGTATTAAAATTACTGTTTTCCAACTTTGCTCCTTAAAAGTCTAAAAACTATATCATAATCTAAGCTCATAATATCATTATATCCTTTGAAATCGCGAAGAGAAGGAAGGCTCTGTAATGTATCATTTATAGCAATTCACCTTCTTTTTGTGTCCACATCTCCACATACTCACACTACCTAGAGTTCCTGTGATATATGAATGTTTTACTGAAATTCACTGGCTGTTTTTCTGGTGTATTGGTTAGGTATCCAGCATGTAAGATCTTAGCAGATCAGTCTCACATCACAAGCATATTTTCAGATATTGAAAGACATCCAGCACATGATTTTAACTGAGGAAAAACTGACAGCAACTGAGAACAGCCACTTCCTCCTCTCCAGAAACATGCATTAATAATTTCTTTTTATCTCATGTTCAGGGTTCTACTTAATGGAGATCCATTTGGCTTCAGTTGCATAAGCCATGGGCACTGATGCCACAGATACAGATACATTAAATGAAGTATGTAGAATACATGGAATGTCAAATTTGAGATATTGCTATTTATTACTCCAAAGGTACCTAAAATGTGAGATGAGCATAGTGACCTCAGACAGCAGCATGCTTGTTGGCTCTTCTCTTAAAGAGAAACATGAGGAGGCAAAATAACAGGAGGAGTCATAATCACCAAGATATTTTTGCACATTGCCATCTGAAATCACCATCACATTCAGTAACTGCTCCCCACTAGCATTCTCTTCAATGAAGATGATTTGCCTTTTCTTTGCTCTACCTTGTCATAGAGAGATGCACATGGTCAGGTAAGAATGTAAGAATCTGTTTTGACAGCAAGGTATTCAAGCCTTCACAGTTTAAACACCAAAGTTATCCTGCTGAGGTCTGTAGCTACCTCTGCAAACAACAGTGAGAAATACATTCTTTTGGAAGATAATTCAGAGAACATAAATTTACTAGCTATTATATCAACCTAAGCGTAGGTAGAGAGGATGAGTTTTATTTCTCTATTAAACAGTTATAAAATCCTGAATCCATCTGAAGGATAAGTCTTACTTTTTAAATAAAGTGCCAAAAAATAAAGTTTAAATAAAGTTGGCAAAAACTTGAGGCCAATCTTTGAAGGATAAGTGCAGTTACATAGCAATTTGAAGATTCCACCTCTGCTTTACATTGTTCTGTATCTATGACTCCCTAGGCTGGCCTGAGGAATCATGAAGAACAAGGCTGTATTTCACTATTCACTATACTCGGGTTTGGGTTTGCCATGGAACACAGGTTCTTTTTTCCAAAGAAGTGAGCAGGAAAGGGAGGAAAACACTGGAGTCACCCTAACTTTTTCTCTCTTACTTAATGAGCACTATTATTACTGTCACGTAATTTTGATGAAAAGATGGGAATTTCACCTTTGTACATTTCTCAACATGCCGTTTCTCCCCAGATACCTACAAAATTTGAAAGGGAAATGGTCATCTAAGAGGAAAGTATCACTACATGCCTAATTATTTGCTGCACATCTAACTCCATTTGGAGACATGAGAGTGGGATAAGTGGACAAGGCCAGGCTGGATGGGGTTCTGGCCAACCTGTTCTAGTGAGAGGTGTCTCTGCCCATGGTGGGAGGGATTGGGATTAGATAGTCTTTAAGATCCCTTACAACTCAAACCATTCTAGGATTCTATGATGTGGTCATATAAATCCATTAGAGTTTTCCTCTGAGACTCATGTCTGCATGAGGGAGAAGAGGGTCAGCAAAGAATGGCTCTTTACCTATATATCTATGCATATTTTTTTTCAATAACAGATAAGTGTTTTTTTGATGTTTAACTTTTTTACCCATTTTGTCTGTGAAAGTAACTTGAAACCAGATGGAATCATAAAGATAAAAGAAGCTCCATTAAGTATCGGTAGAGATGCTATTAGTATGCTAATGACCAGATGTTTTCTTAAAGAAGAGATAAAAGATATAAAAGGTGTCAGGAGAATAAATAGATCCTTCTTTTCAATGTAGAATCCAATTCAGAAATGACCAATAGGATAAAGCAATTCAGCAACAAATGAAGTTTAAAAAGTAATTTTAGAAGTCTTGGAAACATTGACTTGGGAATTTTAAAAAGTTCCTATTAGAAGTTTCTTTAATAGCCTTATATATATTGGTGTCCCTGAGTGAAGAAGAGATGTTAGCTAGTTAATGGCTTTTCACAATACAACTATGATCAAAAACTACACCAAATAAAACAGTTTTGAAAAAAATAAAGTGCCACAATACTTCACATATGTTCAGTCAGTAAAAAACAAATATGGTCACAAATATCTTAAACCAGCTACTAAGGTTCTGGATAGCATTTACAGACCAGCCTTTTTAAAAAGAAGTTTCTTAAGTCACGTATGCATTTATGTTAATCTGGATAAATGTCAGAAACCCCTTATCACATCTATATCTCAAATCCTGAAATACTAAAAGATCTTTTTTATTTGTTTGGTTTTAATTGTTTTTATTCAGGCCTGAACTTGAGAAAAGTCACACAAAGAAGCCTTCAATTTATGAGCTGACAACTATATCAAGATGAAAATACTCAGAGGATATATAGATTAAAAACCACAGAATTATTACATGAAAAGCAAAAGTGTGCACGTTTTTAATTCTTGAGTAAGCAAGAAACTCTCTGTAACCTAGTGTGCTTTGCCGTGTAACTGCCTGGCTTTGGTTTTGAATCTCCACATGCAGAATCCACTATTCCACTTTATAAGTGTTCCTAGATAGATACTGTGATTCTTTTCATTTCTCAACTTCCTTCCAGATATATTTTGTTAAATGTTATGCCTGCCTGCAGCAACACACAGGCAGAATATGCATTACTTGTCCCTTCTAGGTCCTGTCCATAAAGCTTAGGTCTCTTTCAATCCCAAATATTAAGTTCTAGTGCATCGAGTTTTTTTGGGCTATTTTTGTTGTAATTACTTTTCCAGTGTCAGACATGAACTGAATTGTACCAATCCAAAGGCCTATCCACTCTGAAATATTTAACTGCATGCAAGAGACAAATTCTATAATAGTTGTATGGAAAATTGAAGCAACCATTACAGCACAGTGGCAACTGTAACAATTCCTGCTTATTGGAAAAGATAGGAATGACAAATTTTGATTCCAGATTTACATTACTAAACCAATCAGAAACAAAAAAAATTCCAATCAGAAACAGAAAACATCCCTGGGTGCACTAAGTATTCCATCTTCTGGATCATAAACTTAGAATGAACTCTATGTGGGTTTGATCACGGTTCACCAGTAAAAAAATAGAGCTCCATTAAAAGGAGTAGCATAGTTGAGTCTACATTCTCAGCAAGCTGGTATCTTGTCTAGGAAGATTAACAAATATTTTCTTGGGAACCAAATTCCATTTCTTCTCCAACATATAGTTACTAATTTAGCAATTATGACTCTAAACATTCTTGGTGATCATACAAACATCTAGCCCCTTAAAATTCTCAACCGGATCTAAAAATAGATATGGTTCTTCTTCCACAAAAGAACTTGATTTATCTCACTACTCATAAGAATGTAGTAAAATTTCAAAACACAACAAACTTCTGAGAAACAGAACCTACCTTCTTTTATAAGACATTCTTTCTATCGTATCCTCACACTTTCAAAAAAGATTTCTTTTTACTCTATATACTGTCCCTCATGGACGGTCAGCATCCTGGAAAAACATACTTTTGCAAGTCTTCATTCTATAAGAATCTGGATAAAAATATATTAGGTACCGTAAAAACAAAAAATTATGCACAGTCCTTGTCTTAGAGAACCTGTGAGATTGAGTCTGCCAAATCTATATGCGGAGTCCTCACAGGTAGCTTGCATTAACAATATTACCAAGGTGTGGTGGTTTGAACCACTATAGCACTAGACAGGCGTGCAAAAGTAGCAAAAGACTGAACAGAAATCAAAAGCAAGTGACAGTTTTATTGCCTAGGGCTCAACAAGAAAAGCAACCTAATGGACCCCCAAACAAAATACTCAAATATAACACCTGACAGTTGTCACACGAAGAAAACAAAAAAAACAAAAACACAACAACAACAAAAACAAACAACAAAAAAACCTGTTTCTCAAAGCCAGGTGGCTGGCTGAGAAGCAGGGGAAGGAAGATGAGCTGCCTCTATCATGGTACACTCTTGGCCCTCGGAGCCTCCTGCAAGACAAAAATGGTGAAAAACAACGCCTCCCCTCCAGGAACACCCAAGGGGAAGCTATCACTTACAGTTTGGCTGGCTTGGCTCTAAAGACCCCGTGCTACTGCCTGTGCTGATAGAGGTGGGAGCAGGCCGTGTGGTCCGGGAGCTCTCAGCTCAAGACACAGCCGAGAAGAGGGGGCAGGGTTTCTCTGTCCATGGCTTTTATGCCCTTGAAGTCCCGTGGGAATCTAACATCTTCTTGCCGGCCAGGCTGTCCTTTGGTTGGCTAGCGGCACTGGGCCCCGCCTCTCTTTTGGGATCTTCACTCCAGGCAAAATGGCAGTTCCTGCTGAAACACCATTTGGTCGAGGTCTGGGGCACCATTAGTCACTGGTCGCATGGCACTCGCTGCCTGTGGGAACCGGCCACAGCACAACCACCACCGCAGGGACACCCTAGGGGGAATCCCCGGGCCAGCAGGACCGCTCATGGCCATCCAGAGCAGCTGCCGCGTGGCCGCCCACTCCAGCCGCCTTGGGCAAGGCTGCTGGAGCCCTGCCAGGCTCCTGCCAGCCACCCGCCATGGCTAGGACCCACATGGACCCTGCTGGGGCACCCTGGGCAAGGGAGGGCTGGTGGGCAGTCTGGTGAGCAGCAACTCCTGCTAGCCATCCCTGCTGCTACTGGAACCCACTTCAGGTAATGGGGACCGAGGCCGCCTGGGAACCAGCTGGAGCTACATTCCTTCATGGCAGCGTGCGGCCGACAGTGCCCGCTGCAGCCCAGCTGCGCCGGGACCGCATTGCCCACACCGCCCTGCCGGACAGCCGTGTCCCCGCTGCTGACTACAGGTGCACAGAGGCCAGGCACCGGCACCCACAGCGCACTTGTCACTCGCAGGGACCGGCCACAGGCGGTGGGAGCTGCCAGTTGGGCAATTGCTGCCACATGCCTCCCTGCAGAGCAGGAAGGGAGACATGGGACCCAGGCCCCGCGTCCGAGAAGCTATGAACCCCAGCTCAGCTCACCATGGTGCGAGGCAGGTGTCACCACCACAGGTACAGCCACTGAGCCCTGCCCGCTGCCCGCTGCCGCCGGCACCACCAAAAATTGGAGAAGCAGCAGGAGTGGTTTCATGCACTCAACTCCATGCGCTTTACACAGTGTAGGACAGGACCAGGCAGCACTCCCTACCCACATGAGGCCGAGGGGGGGCTGCGGGAGCCTGCCATGCTGCCACCCCAGAGCCCCCCCCCGCGCAACTGTTGGCACCACTGAGAAAAAAATGGAGAGACGGCAAGAGCGCTTGGCTCCGTTCCTGTCTCTCCGCTAGAAGGGGGGAGAGCCCTGCTGTTCCGCGATCACTGCGATCTCATATACAGGAATTCTTAAATAAAAAGTTAACTATTTCTCCAGTAAAGAACATCAAGAGGCCCTGCAGTGAGATCAGTTTCATAGTGTCCCATTAAATAAGCATATGGGGACAGCTATTGTATCAAAAGTTTGTCACATACTTACTAAAAAACACGTATTTTTTTAATCGCTGTTTTCTGAAAGAGGTCCGAGAAGGACAGACGTGCTAATTGCCTCTTCTGTTTAACTGTTTGCATATTCTAGTGCCTAAAAAAAAATATGGACCTTCCTGAGGCAAGCCAGCAGGTTTTCCAAAGAGCCATTTAAATCTTCCGGATATTTGCTGGAAGCAAGCCTTCCTTAAAGAGGAAGGAGTAATTGTTATGGTTTCTATTCCTTATATCAGACATCATTCCCAACTTCAGTTAAATGCAAAGTGCACAAATAATAGGTGCAGAGCAAAATGCAGGATTTCCTTCATTTTCTCTTTCACATCACTGGATCTTTGGTTTGAGCTTTCCGTTCCTTACTCAAAAGCTTCTCAGCTTCCACTGAAAGCATCTAGAACTCCCTTTCAGCTTGCTCTTCAGTGCAAGCCTGCTAGTCAAGTGACCAGGGCATTCACCTGAAGAAATGCAGCTGTAATCCCCCTCTGTCTGATGAGGTACTTGGGCCCATGTCTCTCATTTTTTTGGAAGAAACTGCTACCCTGAGCTGCCAGCAGTGATAATCTGGACAGCAGACTACCAGATTTACTGACAAATGGCTGCTGAAATCCCAGTAGGGGGAATCTGCTGTTTCTGAACCTGACCATCTTGATTAATTCACTCAAACAAGTATACTGTGCAAGTCAAGGTCAGAGGTAACACCATTTACTATCACTGTGCACTTTTGAATTGAAATTACCATGATTGATGTGGTTTGTGTTGAACTCAGTGCTTGTCCAGTGGATTAGATATGATCTGAGCATACACTTGATGAATTTGGACTCCTTGGGGACCTCCTCTCTGTGATTTAGTGCAAAATTTGGCATTTGTGATGCTCTCACTTCCAACACTTCTAAACATGCCTGGATTCCTACCCTAGGTACCAAATTATCACCAAATGACATGGTCCTATGTGGAACCACTGCTTGCTGCCAGATGCTGGTCCTATTATGCTGAATCAGAAATGTCTTTTTCAGTATTCTTCTTAAGTTTCCGTCCTTTCCTATTATACCATCCCAGCATGACTTAATGGCAGCTGTAATGGTGTCAGACATCACTACATTCACAGCTCTGACTCAAATGTGAAGCCATTCTTTAGGTGCACTATCCCATCACATTACCTCACTGCTAAAATAACACACACTATCAAAGAGATAAATGGCTATGGGAGCATTTGGATGCATTCATCGATGACATAAATTTAGATAAAACAAATCAGTCATTAGGTTCTTTCTAATAAAATTGTGTTATAAGTTTCATACCATAAAGTTGGTAATTTATATTTAAGATAAAGTGATATGTATATACAGTTGTGATGGTTTTGAGGGGGCTGGGATTGCTAGGGTGTGGTCAAAGGGGGCATTGGGGCTTGAGGGTGTCCTTGGACTTTTGCGGGGGGAAAGAGTGTAAGAAAAAATCCACTCATCTGTTTGTAAAATTCGGTTTTCCTTGGAAAAGCTGGAGGGGGACAGGGGAAGAGGGAGCTGCTCTCCCTGTGCCCCGCTCTTTCCCAGGCTGAGCTGGGGCCGGGATGGGGAGGAAGCGGCAGCTCCTTGTCCCCGCGTGGACGGGGGAGCGACGGCGGCCAGTGCCAATCCCCGTGACCGGGCTGGGTCGGGGCGGCAGCTCCTCACCCCCCCCCAGGGCCCCCAGGAGCACGGGCCAGCGCCACACAGCCTGGGGCCATCTCAGGCTGCGCGGGGGGGTCCCTCAGTCCCAGCTCAGGTGGTGCAGGTGGTGGCCGTGGGGCCAGTCACCGGCCGCCGGCGTGGCAGCCCTAAGCCTGCTGCAGCGGGGAGCCTGGGCACGGCAGCTTCTTGTGGACGGTGGCGAGGGGTCTGGCCCAGGCACCATATGGGCACCAGGGCATCCCCAAGATGCTGCAGCCATGTAAACAAAGATGGCACACGGGCAGGAAAACCCCAGAAAAAATCCGGGGCTTGGCCCTACTGACCAATGGAGAGATGGTTTGGCCCGGAAGACGGCAGCGAGATCCACACGAGAACGAGAAGGCTTAAAAGCTGAGGGCAACAGCCCTCTCCTCCCTCTTCGGCTGCTTGTCCGGGGGGAAACACACAGCTCCGGCTCTCCTCCTCAGCCACAGGCCCCACGGTACGATTCCACCCATTTCTCTCAGCACAAGAGCAGTTCCCAGCTTGCAAGTAAGTAGATGTAATGGATTAACTTTGGCTGGCCGCCGGGTGCCCACAGTCTCTTTAACCCCTTTTTCCCCCCCAAAAGTCAGGCAG
>VXBA01001187.1:396507-417441 GCA_013399895.1 Serilophus lunatus
CCCCCCCCCCCCCCCCCCCCCCCCCCCCCCCTTTTCAACCCACTACATTTGTTGACAGGATTTCTTCCACTACAAAGAAATGTACTATGCTGAACATTCTGATTCAAGTTCAACCAGAATCCGAAAAAAATAAACATGAAACAAAGCATTCACTAAGAATATGTTTTTATTGTAACTACATTAACCAAAAAGTCTATTATTTCTATGACTGTAGGAATGTTTCCTTTTCTGCCAACATAGGGAACTCAGAAAACAAATTAACTTCTATACAATACGTTGGACACTAGACTGTTCTATGATTTACTCTGAGCTTACTCTGCACTCAACTGCTAGCTATAGAGGTAGCTGACAACACCCCAAGAAAACTCCTTTACTCTTACCATGAGCAGGGGCTCTATAAAATCAACACCTTTCCTGTGAGCAGCTGATCACATACCAGGAGCTGTGCACACAGATGACCATATAAAAGTTAAACAGAATGTTGTTGACATAAAATTTTAGGATCAGAAAAGAACAATAGAGAGCGTAGAGACAACCAATGAAACATTACTAAGATCTGCTCAAGGAAACACTCTATATAGAAGAGCTGGAGATCATACAACTTAGCAAGTCTTGCATGCTGCTGGCAAAGCGTAGGAGCAAAAATAGATTGAAAACACCCATCAGAAAAAGTAAAACCGAAGAAACATTCACTGACAATGGACATTTTATGACGCATTATTAGTTATAGCAGAATCCATATTTATAAAACTTCAACAGTAAAAGATAAGGTTCTTCTCATGTTGCCTTCCCATGAATTTGCATGACAATATAAATTTTCATTTGACATGTTTTGATTCAACTACTTCCTGTGGTACAAACCTGTTCAAGGCCTCTGATTCTTTTTGCACATCTTTTTGAATGTGGCACTTACGGCTATGGTTTAGTAGATATGGTGGTTTATGGTCATAGGTTAGACTCAATGATCTTGGAGGTCTTTCTCAAATTTAATGATTTTATGATTCTGTAATCTTACACATGTATCATGCCTCTCTTTTTGTTGCAATAATTTCCCAGAAAAAAAATCAAAACATTTTCAAACTAAATAGGATGCAAAGTACAAAACACTTTAATGTACAAACCTTGAAGATCTCTTTCCATGCAGTCAAATCCGTTCATCCTTACTTACTGCAAAATATGACTCTCTTGAAGATATGAAGAACTTTGAGAGATTTTTGTTTTGTTTTGTTTTTTGCTTTTTTCCATTTATTAACTTTCCATAAGCAGGAATTGGTTAGCTATGAAAACATACTCTATAAAGTAAAAATATTGAAGGCCACTTACTGGCTGACCGGCCTGTCTCTTTATCTGAATGTTCACTCCACTCATTCTACAGTCTCAGACCATACGAATTATTGTTAGAAAAGTTTATTATTGTGGAAGATAATGAGACTATAAGCCTGCAAGCTGTTAGCTAAGATTCTTGCAGAAAAAAACCCCAAACAACTCAAATGACTGTCACACTTGTTGAGTGTTGTCGTTAAGGCCAGCGATCTGAGCAATCACAGGAGACAGGGTTTTGTCCAGGAAGCCATTTAATGATAAAACTTACAGGTTTTTATACTTTCTAGAAGCTAACATGTTCCATCTTTATTGGTTCTCACAATTTTTTTTAACTATTTTATTGGATAAGATGAAGCATTAGCTCATCTGTCTTTATTTTGAGAAACTTGGACTATTATTTTGATACTGGAGAAAGCTGTTAATCAGAAAAGCATGAGAAAGGCTCTGTAAAACAACACCTGTTTGATAGAAGAAAATCTCTTGGTATTGTGCGAGAAATTTAGGCTACTTTAGCTTGTGCGAAGCTACAGATGTATTTTGAGAAAGTTCTAACCATATTTTGAGAAACCAAGATATTGTTTTCTTTTGCTTTTGCTGTTCTTCAGACAGAAATTTTCCAGGCTGACTTCGAGGTTTAGCAGAGGGACATAATTACTTATGCTAACTTTAAAAATCTCAAAAATTAGGCCCAAAAGCCCAGCTTTCAAAAATGTACCACAAAAATTGGGCTGCAGAAAAAGGCCAAATCTTTGTCTTTTGGATTGCATATCTGAGTATGCCATAGGTATTTATGAGCCTGAACCTACTGATTGTAAAATTGTAAACTTTATTGGATTTTTTTAATAAGAAATATTAATGAGACATTATGTCTCAATTTTACTTAATTTATATGCAATTTATAAATTCTTTATTCCTGCTGAATACCAGTAAAACTTATTTAAAATAAAAATGCCCCTAACTGAAACATTTTTTATCCACACTAGTTTAGCACTGGTGTGTTCCTTATGCCAAAATGATCGTTTACAAAGAATAGGAAACAGTACACTTTTCACCCCTCTGTCTTCTATTGTATTTCTAAGGGGTTTATTTGCTTCAGCGAAAGTGCAGCTGATTCAGGAAGGAATTATTTCGTAGTATTTCAGAGAGAAGAGCCCTTTATTTTGATGTGTCAGACTTTTCTTCCAGAACACTTAGACTCTGCAGCAATTTGTTGGAGATCTTTTACACAATAAAGGCATGACGGTTAACATTAAGAAAAATGCAGAAAGGAGATAAGTTTACTACCAAATCGGATAATCAAATATAGACTTTTTCTGTTGGAAAACAGTGCTGTAAGAACACATAATATAGCTTCTGGGCTGAAAAGTCATCTGTTTCTTGCCATATTGTTTAATTCTATTTTCAAGGTTTATATAAGCATTAGGGATGAGTATCTGTACGATCTTTCCCTATTCATTCTTGCTGTTGGTATATCAAGACCCTTAGTTGGTTGTGCTCCAGCAGTGGCAGTACAGACAAGGAAAAGAGTCTCAGAATTGTTCTGTAGTCTTTCAGCTCAGGCTATTTCTAGTTGGGATGATTTTTTCACACTTCACAAAGATATCCCAGAAGTCACCAGCCCTCAGGGACCAAATTAATTTAAAACACTGAGTAAAGTTTCAATCTAAAATGCTGTCACACACATGAAGGATCTTCTTAATTTCACCTTCAAAAACTTTTCAGCTGAAGTTCAAGCTGGGTCAGAGGGGAGGAAAGAATCTTATTTTTTTTGTTCTGACTTCATCTGCCCTCCATGTCTCTGGCCTGACAATACAATCAGGCTTTCAGTAAGGTCTCAGTTCCGTTTCACTAGAGAAGTCAAGGACTGAAAACAAAGACAAGACTAACTTTTCCCCTTTGGTTATTCCTTCCAGATCTGTGCCATAACACAACAAACAGGAAAAATTTCTACTACCTTTGTTTGTATCTCTCTATGAAAAAAGAAATAATCTTATTTTCCTGTTATAGAGTACCAAATTAACTTCAGAGTAGTATAAGAGAAACTTTTGTATACTACTTTCCTGACAACACTTTTATTCTCACAACCTATATGCATCTTTAGTATTCTGAAAATAATATATGTGATATTAAAGTAAAACATGAATATGTAACATGGAACAGGTAGGCCACGATCTGAGAGGGCAAATAAGGTACATATCCTTCATAGAACATAGCATAACAGTCAGTGATAAAACGAGTTGGGAAGAGAGGAAAGCAAGAATCTTCCAGCTTCAGTAGTCTTCAAGCAAAGACAAATCTTCTATGATCTTTCACATCAATAAAAAAAAATCTTCTACTATTCTAGTCATTAATCTGATAAATCATTATCAACTTCCTTTCTTCTAGGCACCTGTAAGGTCTTCACAACATAGTAAGTAAGTAGATTCTAAATACATTAACCCGAGTTAGTTTAAACTAAATAAAATAAATCTAATCTTACTTGACAGGCTTTATTAGCACTGCAGCTGACATTCACACACTCATACTCATTCAGATCCCATGTTCCATCCTGTAACATAATGATTCCATATAAGCACTCATTTTTGAAAGGAGATATGAAACATTTGAGTCAATGTACTCCAAAAATTCCCACAGGTATTTTGTAAATATATTTAACAAAGCAAAACCTGATGTTTTACTTTCTTAAGTCTCAGCATCTCATGATGCAGTTGTCTTACTTTGAGGAATAAAGAAGGAAACGACTGACTGAGGACTATTTAATGGTTATGGCAATCCACAACAGAAATAGCAACATCTAAGTGGTAAGTGCATAAATTATTCTGTATATTGGCCACCAGAGACACATAGGTGTACAAGGATAAATAAACTGTTCCTGAAAGAATGGCGGAGCTTGCCTGCTCTCTTTTCTGTATCCCTCCCATAATGCAGGACTACTGAAGGTGTAGTTCCAAAGTGCACACATGGATCATTAAATGCTGCAAGAGTGCGGCAGGCGTCAGGTGCTGTGGAGCCTCAGTTTCAGGTATGTAAGTAGTTAAAAAAAAAAAAACCTCCAGAGATTCTGAGTGTTAATCTTTGATGAAAAATTTCTTAACATTGATCAAAAAATCAGAGGGTATGCGATAAGTGGAGAATGAACATGTCAGGAAGGCTTAGGATTCTGGAGGAAGATGACCTTCTTCTCAGATGCCTATTCCTGCAATATGAAGCATCCCTGCAATCATGAGTACTTCTTTAACTTTTTGAAACCTTGTTTTCATGTGTAGCCATTATTAATGCTCAATCATGTGTTCAGGAATAATTTAGCTATTCTGAAAGGGTGACAATTACATATCTAGCTCACACAAAAAATGTGTTTGACAACCACTACATTGACCTTTTTCTGCTACTAGGCCCTACTGGATTTCCAGATGGATTCCCTAGCTGGTAAGACTCAGGGGAGCCAATGGAAAGAAAGGAGAAAAAAAAATGTTAAAATGCAAACTTGTAATAAATGTCAAAATCATCATTAGTTATTTTTTCTCATATTATTTTATAACATTGAAAAGATCTTGTATTTTTAATTTTTATCCCAAAAAAATAACGTTTAGTAACACTAGTATTATATGGAATCTCATTCCTTGCTGTTACAGCAACTTTGGTATAAACCTATGGTAAAGAGGTTGAAGAAGCAGCAGTAATCATTGTACATTTGGAAGTTGCTGTGGTGTTTATTTCTTTCTTGATGAACAGCTGCTCTAGCATTTTGCACCATTTAAATCCTTTAGTTAGTTTCCTAAATGCGGAAAGCAGTTTCTGCAGGGAATTAATTGCCTCTCTAAAAGGCTTAATGATTTTTTTCTTATTTTCCATTTCTGAAATATTTTCACCAGCTATAGATTGAAAACCAATTCCTATAGTGCAAAAATCATGCATTGACAATTATAGGTCACTAAAATTTTGCTTATATAGCAGGATGAATTTCATTGAAATAGTTCAAATTTCTGTTTAAAGCATGCCTGTCTCTTCAGGCAGGAGAGTAATCAAGGCAGGAGTGGAGGGAGAAATCCAACCCTGCCATATGGTTGAAAAAATGTACCTTTCTGAAGAGAAAGGACAGGATGATCAGCACAGTTTTTGCTATAAGATGAACCCATGAACAATTCATTATCTGTATGCTGTGCGTTGAAGAATATCTCAAAATGTCTGATGGGATATATCTTTAGACTAAAAATGCTAGGGAGTGCTTTTCTGGATCAAATGGAATCACAGCTTTGACCAGCTTTATTTTAGCAGAAATTTCTCTCACATGCTTGAAAGAGTGTAATGATAGACACTCCTTCCATTTAACAGTTTTTGGCAAGTTCACAGCAGCCCTCAAGGTCTCTTTTAATTATCTCAGTTGCAGCTAACATTTCCCTGGGAACTAACCTGGAAGAAACACCTGTCAAAATAAGAAAAACACAGATAAACCCAAATCAAAGTTCATATTTCGTTCCATAGTTATCTGTATTACAATAATGCAGAACTTCAGTACTATCATTAGGTGTTTTGACTGTATGAAAGGTAGTGTTCAAATGTATGTCCTGTTCCTGAATGCTATAAGAGATGCATACCAAAAACATGCAAGGTGGATGCAGGCAGGAGAATATGTCAGAAGGACCTCCTTGGCTTGTACAGTAAGTAGTGTCCTCCAAATGTTGCTGGTACAACTGCAAAGTAGTCAATGGTTTTGTAGATATGCTAGTAAAAAATTCCTTTACAGAAGACTGAACATAAACAAGCAGTGAGATTTGCAATGCTACTTCCCCAAGCATGACAGAAACCATAAATACCTTTTTTCTTTTTCTTTTTCTTTTTTTTTTTTTAATAATCTCTGTAAGAAAAGCATTATGGAAAAAATGAGATGCCAATTCGAACTTAAGCAGAAAATCAGATCAACAGGAATAAACATTGCCTAGGAAGGGATCTCTGCAAGAGTGTATGTACATTTCTCTGTATTCTTAGTGATTTGAATAGTTGATTGATTCTAAGTGATATAAAATGTTCAACCCAGCACAGAACTCTCTATCTAAGTACAATTTCCTTCAATAAAGCATTTACTTCTCTGTAAGCTTTTCTTGTCAGGAGGGCTGTATCGAAATGGGATTAGACCCATGGTTGTTCCTTCTATCTCTGAGCTCAGCCTGATACTTGAGAACTGTTGACAAGTCAAGCAACTAGTGGAAATTTGTTTGGAGAAGCATAAATATCTGGCGCTGTCTGTATTTTCTAAAGCTGGTAAGCTATCACCTTTGGCCCCTCATGATCTTGTTACTAAATCATCTAGACATAGCAATTACACATTTATTTGGAAATATTGGTTTACTTCCTTTGCTTCCCATGTTTTCCCTGTGTTCCTTTTCTTCTCCTGAAGAGACTTAGACAGAATTTTAGGGTCTGTTAAATTTGGCCATTTGCTTTGGTTTATTGTTGGAATTGCAACCATGCATTCCCTCAGATATATTTCAGGCTGCAGCCTTTGCAGCTGCATCAACTAATTCATTGCCTTTACTAATTTCTATAGTGCCCTTGGTATGAGCTGGGTATGACAGTGATTTCTTTAAGTATTTATATTGATTCTAGTGAGTTATATATTTCTTCTCCTTTTAATACTTGCTTGACTGCCGGTGTGAAAAATCCTCATTCTTTCCATAACATTCTAATTGTATGACATACCTCAAAGCCCTACAGGACAAAAATTATTGTCTGTTAAAAATATAAAATAGGGTATGTTCAAAAAAATATACTTGCAATAGCTAGGAGGAAAGAATTAAATTCTAGTGGAAATTTGCCCAAAATGTAACTTTGGGGAACATTTCTGGCTTTATAGTATATTTTTTCCTACAATTTTCACATATTATTTTACAATTGGATCCCTAATGCTGAATATGTATACAGGATTTCAACATATTTACTACACTAAAAAAACTAAAAACTTGTAGCATCTCTTTGAAGACAGGAAGAACTACTCATCAATAAAGTCAGGTTGAACAGACATACAGAACAATATTCAGCTTACGTTTTAAGAGATCCAAACATAGCTCCTGGAATGTGTAAGACATCCCTACATTTCCACTATCATCATCAGAGATATCAGATCAGTCCTGGAATCTAGAGAGCTGAACAGCTAACAAGTATATGGCTCTTTTTTTTATCTAGAGGTACATTAGATAATGTTGATCACCTTAGCCAATCTAGATACCTTGGAGTATTTAAGTGCTTCAATGGGCTGGCAAATATGATGTAGGACTTCTGGAAGACCAGTATTCCTCCTGATGTGTCATCTGGATAGCAGGTAAGAAGTCCCAGAGTACCTACAGCATAACTAGTCACCTGGTTTAAACAATTGAATCCTATTGTGGGTTTCCACTTTGGGCACTGGATTGCTCTTAAGTCTCTGCTGATTACATTTATAGGTAGAAGTCTGATTATTGCACTAAATGACACATCTGAGGTGTTTTCTGGAGTGGAATGAGAAGCTCTCAAAAGCAAAGAGCAACCTGAGGAAAAAACTTACTTTGATTTTCTTCTCCTGATATTTCTTTCCACCTTCAGCTGGACAAGGATGTCCATTTAAGAAATTCAGATTTCCAGTGTTAAAAGTGAAGCTATAGAATCAGTTCAGGAGAATTATTTCATCACAATTATATGCTGTGCAGCCACTTGTGGAAATGTAAAGTCAGCCTAAAGGAGTGAGATTTATATGTCATCACCTATTGATAGTGGTTCTAATAGAAAGCAAAGAACCAAAATCGGATTTATATAATTGCTTCTGTTATCTTCCCAGCTAGAAAGTGAAATTGGCACTGCTCTATTTCTCTATACTGGGCAAAATACTTGCATTGCATATGCAATAAAAGTCCAGATCAGGAATGACAAAAACAAGATGACAACTTCAGAAAGAATTTGTGGATTATTCAATTTATGCAACGTATAAATTGACAGAACAATACAAAAAAGATAATTTGTAGCTGTCTCAGTGAACTAAATAAATTAGATTCCAGATTAACGTGTTTGTTAATTTCCTCATTTGATGCAATGGTTTACTTGTGCCTCACAATGTATTTGCAGTTTACCTCTCTGAGATCCTTTTACTTTTATTCTTACCTTGAAAAGCATATTACTTTGTAGATAGTGCAGTGAAAAATATGGCAGTGTTAATAGTATATTCAACATAACTTTGTCTACAATAAATGTATATGGTATTCTGCAATTCCTTTGAGCCATCACCATCCTGAAAACATTTTTCTCCAGAGAGGTGAAACTCACTCCAGGATGAGACAGAAGAACAAGCTATGAAAGTCACCTCAGTTACTATTTTATGACACTCACTTTCTCTGTTAGTCTTGCATACCAAGCAAATATTCTTTTCTATCTGAATTGTAAGAAAGGCCCAAAAAACAGCTAGTAAAACCAGCACATTTGTCTGTAAATGTAATATAAAGCTGACTTGAGGAAAACGGGTAATTTAGTTCTCCACCCAAACTCATGGTAAGAAAAACTATAATGATATTCAAAGCAGATGTTTGCCTAAATCATTCTTTAAATTATGCAGATTTTGCTACTTTTATTGACATTCCTTAGCTAGTCTACCAGAAATGTTTTCCTAATGCCCAGTCGAAATCTCTCTTGCTTAATATTAAGCCTGTTCTTGTCTTGAATGACAGAAGAGGGAATACAGTTATTAAGCCTGAAAATGTTAACACAAAGGTTGAAGGAATTGCAAATGTTTTGGAAGCTGGAGAATAATTTACTAATTTCTATTTTGCAGATTATCTAAGAATGGCTGTCTTTTGCTGAATTATATTCCATATCTTTTCATATTTCCTTATTTTTCGAGATGTCTGATCATGTTCTGTAGTTTTGCAAAATGGCACACATCTTTTCTGAGGCTGGAATGCCTCAAGCTCCAAGTCAATGGCTTAATATTATCAAGTAGAGTAGAAGAAGCAATCCATGTGTCTATCACAAGATACCTTATTACTTAATAAAAAGCATGCAATTACACATTTTTCAAATTGAGGTTCACTGTAGAAAAAGGTATTTTTCTCTAAGAATGTTGTCTTAGAGAAAGGTGTCCTATCCTTTATTCTGTTCCATTAAAAATGTCTGCCTAAAATTTGAAATTCCTTTTAAATTATAAATTTAATAACTGTATTCTCTTTATGTTTTACAAGTTGTAACAAAATTGCTGAATTGAAAAAAAATCCCTCAGAAACCACATGACATACTATCCCAGTAAGCATTTTCAACCACTTTTACCTATTCAACTTAGTAGTTAAATCTCTGCCATGCTGCTCTACCTTGCTGCTCAGAATTGTCCATATTCCTTCTATTCATTGCTACTTGATCTAAGACAGCCATTATCTGCTAGAAGTCAGCAGCTGACACAGAGAATGACAAAACTCTTCTATAACACATAAAAAATATTCCTTCCATAGTCAGGCAATAAATATTCTTAAGTGCTATTAGATTTATTTGGATTTGGATCAAGGAATAAAATATAAAGTCAGTTTTAAACATTTTTAACTACTTTCATTAACACTTGACCTTCATGTAAATCTGATATTGACATACTGATCATAAACTGGAATTGATACCATCAAAAGTAATACAACTCATTATCACTAAAAGTGATATTTATATAAGTTTTGCATGACTCCTACTCGGTATGAGGCATTCATTTTTCAAGAACATTTCAAATGTCCTTTTAAAAGCCAACTAAAGGTTGTCTTGATATGTCCATTTAATTAGAAACTGAAAAATGTGATCCTTATGCTGTTGTCAAGAGCATATTGCATGCAGGGATTGAAATACATTTGATTGGCTCCTCAATGTGTAGCTGCACTTCAAGCAACAATTCTGGAGCACAGATAATTGGTGCCCTGCAGCTTTCCTCACTGAAAATCAATTGAATTTCCATTATGTTTCAATTGTCTTGCGGTGGGAAACCTACAGGGTTTCATTGGCTAGTGGGTTTTTTTTATTATTACCTTCCGCACTGGAGAATAAAAGTTTTCGAGGCTTTTTCCTAGGTAAACTACTAGCAACACAAGAAAGTAATCAATTCAAACAATCTGCTCTGCATGAAACTCCCTTCCCAAAAGGGCAAGTAATCTTCTCCTGTATTGTACTGATTTTCTCATACTTTCCAGCCTTGCCTCAGACACTATGATCTGCAGCTATTTTTGCAATGTGTTCTTCACCTAGTACTTCATGTGGAAATGGGTTTCTATATGATTATACACAGCAGCAAGCACCATATCCAGTAGCAACATGTGCATATAGTAATGCAGCACTTCAAGTCTATGCATCTCTAAAAGCAAAGAAAAAAACATTTATTTTGGTGTTCAGTAGTTTACAAACCAGCAAATTTTTGAGAAATACATCTGGCCCAGGTAGCTCAGCTTGCAAAGTGCAGATTGAGTTCTGAGTGTGAGCCCAAGACAAGAAGCTCTGAACTGCCAACCTCTGGGATAACAGAGGACATGAGGATGGGTGCCAGATGGGTGAATGGACACTGAAAGATGCAGGATCCAAGAACTCCTGACCTTTGGAACAATGAAGGATACAAAAACAGGTGATGCGTGATCTCTAAACATCTTAATCCTCACTGATGAAACGAGCTGGATGGGCACAAAGTAGTTACAGGAGCAGGAAGTGAAGAGTGAGAGTCAGTAGACTGTGTGGATACAAAAGCCCAGGGGTTCCTTTTTTGGGGATACTTCCTTGGAGGCACCAACTCAGGCAGTTTCTGTCTTACTGTGCAGTGAATAAATTGTTTTATGAAATGAGACATCTGAGACTCTGCTATGGGAAATCTGGGGTTGAACTGGTAAGGAAACCTGGTTTGGCTATGTGTGGGGGGGGGTATGTAGGGAGTCAAGTGGGGGCACCTGTAGAAGCTGGAGCCCCTGCTGTTGAAGGGACTTTGATCCCAGCAGTGAATCTCTGGCATTGGGAGTGTGACAGCCAGAGAATCTTGTGAATGGTCGGATTGAGAAGTTTCCTCAACAAAATAACAGAACTAGCTTCCCAGTTACTTTTTTTTCCTGCTATGTGGTTGTATAAAACCAAATGCAGGACAAATAGAAGCAGGGGCATGTATCACCGCTTTGTATTTTCTTTATTTGCAGCAACTGCTTTCTCCTTATTAGACTGCAAAAGACACGACATTTGTGTTGACTCCTTACTCTTTGTCAACCCAAAATGACCAGTACTGAAATTCTTATAGTCATCAGGAGAAAGTTGGAAGAATGTAGCTCTGTGCAATCAAAAAGAGCTTTATCAAGCAAAATTGTCTATCCATGGTCTTTCTTATTTTACTGACAGCCTTTGGAAACAGATCACAGTGATATTTAACCGTGTGGTCAGAGCAAACACAGGCAGCATTTGGGAAATAAAGAGGTGAAGGAAAAACTAATGCTTTATTAGATCAGATCAATTGAAAGGGAATGTTCTTCAAATGCAGGACTGTATTATTAACAACAGTCTCCCTTGCCTTATTCTGATACTGTTATATGACTTTAGAAAAGTCAGGGGAAAGGAAAGCATTATTTTTAAGCCTTGATCATGTACCAGAATAAAAGATTTCTAGAGAGTGAAAAAATTGTGAATAAACTTGAAATAAAAGTTCTAACAATGTTGTTCTGAAACTTTATGTTCCACTTTTTCTTTGATGTTTACTTAAACTACACAGATTTTATCTATGTCTTCCTCCAGCTCATAGTAAAAAATTCTTTTCTTTAGTTTTTTTTAATAAAAGGTAATTTTTTAAACCTTTTCATTGATAAAATTTACCATCTGAAATGCCTCTGATTGTTGATCCTCTAAAAAACACAGCTATGTTATTTCTGATCTCTAAACATTTCTGACATTTTAAACAACACAGTTCAAAAGTAAAACGTCTTCTCAGCACCACTATGACATGCTGTTCAAAAGTATTTTTGTAATAGCAGCCATCAAATGTCTACCACCTCTTTCTAATATAAAGAGACATCACCTGTGACTTCTAAAATTGCACTTAACATTTTCAAGTTGTATTTTGAATACATTCTCCCTCTGTAATGCTCAAGAGTTAGATCAAACACTTGCTTCCACAAACTTCTTATAAGTGCCAAATTCCTAATTTAATTCACAAAGAATAACCAATGACATACTAATGGATGTTGCATTAATAAAGCTATAGAAACAACATTACATTAATTAGAATTTTGTAAATGCTGTAATTAAGATGTTCAGTGGCAGCTGCCTTTCCTGTCCCTTAGCTTCACCCAGAAGTCTCTTAGCACTACTTATTTTGGAATTGTCAGCTGCACAGATGCAGGAAGAGCCATCTGTTGGCATTTTTAAAATGTTAACTGAGAGAGGTTCCAGACAATTGCTCCTAATACTTAAAAACAAAGACAAACAAAAAATATTTCAAAAAAATTGTGTCTGACTCTGGCAGAATTTGTCATTAGCTCATAAAAATAAATGCATCTATGACTTCGGATCTGACTGATGTGCTCTACTAACTCAGGATCAGAACATTATCATCACCTTACACACATGGGTAAAGCACTTCAGTATTTCATCCCTCATCATATTTGTAAATCTGTATTATCCAGAAGAGATACAGTCATCTACAAAACAGCTACAAAGTCATTCTGTGGATATTAGTTCTGCATTATCAAGTCAAGGGGTTTTTTTCCCTGACATTTGGAATTTCCATGGGTTCAACACTACACACAATTGATTTTGGTACTCCTCTACATGACCCTTCTCCCTCTTCCTTAGTATCTTATAAACCAGGCTGTCCTTTAGATACAGGAAATTCAGAAAGCTATCAAAACTATTCTATGCTAAACTATTTCCTTTCATATCCTAATTTCTTACTTATCTCAATGAACTTTGGATCTTGCTTGTCAGCACAGCCCATCCACTCCCCTACCCCCAATCTAGCATTCCTACTCTGTTTATTTAATCCCACTATACAAAGCCATTTCTTTGTGGATAACATTTCTCCCTCTTTGAAGTTTACATCCTCCGAACAATCTGTTGCTGTTATCAGACCTGAAGGAATAATGAATTCAGTGAATTACACATTTTTTCCCTATGTCAGCAAGCAGATGGTATAATTCTCAAACTCATTCATCATTTGAAATGATATTGGAAGAGCTTTCGGTTTTGCTGCGTGGGAGCTACATGAATGACAGACATGCTGCACATCCACACTAGCAGCTAAGTTAACTCCATGGTTAACTCCTGTGTCCCAGTTCCCCAGTCCTCAACATTACAAAAAGGTTCATTCACTCCTGAAATCTTTGGTAATGTAAACTAACTCTACATTGAGAAGAAACTTTAATGTAACTTAAAATCTACGAGAGCTTATTTTAAGGAAAATTTGCAACAGTCAATGAGGATAACATCAGGTCTGGCTTTCTACATCCTGCTCCACTACTGCAAAAACAGGCTTTGGCTGCAAACTTTTTGACGTATCTTGAAGTCACATCCCAGCCTTTCAACACATATACTTAGTATTATGTAAGGATAGGTTGGATGATGAACTTAGTGACATGATTTAGGTGGTTTAGGTTGTCTAGATGGTTTAGGTGATGGATTGATGTTGGATAGGTTGTTAAGGTAGGACTTGAGGATCTCTACGGGCTTTTCCAACCTTGTTAATTCTGTGTATAATTCTGCATGTAAAAAACAGTGTTCTGGTGGTCTGTAACTCGGCTGTCTTTCTGTTTCTGACACCACAGTGTAAACAAAAATGCCAAAAATAGTATTTATACTCTAGGACTACAGCAAACTCAAATAGAAATATTCTAATAAGGTTCAAAGTTGAGCTGTACAAGGCATATATGGCTGCACTACTGCTAAATTTAAACAACAGATGCAACATCTGTATATCATTTTGCCTCATGTGAAATCATTTAATATTGTAGATGCAGCCATTAAGCCCCAAACACAAGAATTTTACACTCACCCAAGGAAATGTTCTGTTTAATTTGACAGAGTAGAACTTGAGGTAAAACAAGAGCAGGTTAACCACTTTTCCATTGACAGAAACAGGTACAAAATATAAATAAACGTAAAAAAAAAAAAAAAATCACTATGAAATATAACAGTTACTTGGCATGTCTAGACATATCACAAATTGACAGTAAATCTAATACTATAGTGTTTATAGTAATCTCTGATTTTTAGCAGTCTGGGGCACTCTAAGGAAGGGCCTTGCTTTTTTTTCAGAAGTGAATGGATAGAATGAAAAAGAGATTGATAATCTCTGACCCCAAATTTTCAATGATGACTCCTGTAGTAGAATGTAAACCCATGGACTGTGGGGCAGAGGTTTTCCCTGATAAGCATGGAGATATTTGTTCATCATACAGCAGGGCATGCAGGAGTCAGTCATAAACTAAGGAACCAATTAAACTTTTTTTATAAAATAATTTACCTCAAATATAAAGCAAATCTGGCAGATGCATTACCTAAAACTAACCATCCCTATACAGAGTATCTAAGCTCTTTTCTTTGGGCAAGCAGAGAAAGATTTCATTCATTTATTTTAAACTGCCCTTTACACTCTATTTCATTATTTAGAACAAGCCCTTATGAAGTGCAAAACCCAATTCTTTTCTTTCACTGAGGAGTTTGATCCTGCTTCTCCAGAAGCTAACTATCTAGCTCCATCTCATGTAGCAAGTCAATATTTCATTAATATTTCCCTAGCCAGTGTCATTTTACCACTATATATAGAAATCTTAGCTAAAGAAAGAACTAGCTTGAGATATAAACACTAACTATAGGTTTGCAGAATGATGTTCATTCTCTTAGGCTTAGTGAATACCATAAACATGGAGGCTGATACTATTTCTCTCATGTATTCACGTAACTGTTGTGAGAATAATATAACTTCTATACTTGAGGTGGCTCTACATAATTAAGGGTAATTTTAAAATAAATTTTTCAGACCTTGTAATTAAGGGTGAATAGGAGACCTATGAAGACTTGGTCAGGCTCATAAGCAAACGGATTAGATTCTTCTGTCTTCCATTAACCTGTATCGATAGCATTATGATTCAATTGCACAGCAATGCAAAAATATTTTCATTATTTCAGTGACTTCCTTCAAAATTAGATATTTCAAAATTCTTTTAAAAGTCCTCAGAAGAAATCCAGTAATCTATGGTATGTACTTTTTATTAGTGAAATTACAAATATTCACAAACAATGGAGCTTTGTCAAGTTACATGCCTTTGGATTAAAACTAGTAAATCAATAACCCACTGTGTTAAAAGATAGAAAAATCTCCAGTAAAATTTATGTCAAAGAGTCAGTGCTGTTTCCATCTAAACAAGCTATCAAATGAACATAACAAACACACCACAATCTTTATGACCTTCCATTTACAAATGATTTATTTGTGTTTAAAAATGGAGTTTTGTAATGTAAATCCATTATGCCCTGAAGGGCATTGATAAATCAGCAGTTTACATAGTAATGAGAGCAAACTTTTATCCATTTTTGAAACTTTTCCCATGAGTTCGAAAATAGTTTTTAAACTTTCATTTTTTAAACTTTCTGCCTTTTTAGATTCTAAGTATCAGAAAAAGAAAAACAACGTCATAAACAGAAACTATGGGGTTTTTTCTGGCCAATAGTATAATAAGGAGATAAGATTATACTTTAAAGTAAAAATTCTGCACCCAATAAATTAAGGATTTCAGGAAAGTCTGGGCATAAGTGCAAACTCAATAATATTTACACTGGCACAATTAGAACATTAGAAGATGTCTACCTACTTGAGTATTTTGTTGCAGTGTTCTGACACTTAAGTTTGAAAACATTTGTAAGTAACAGGAAAAATGTAGAAAATTATTTTTTACTAAGAAGGTCTCTCCTACGTGAGTAGGGAATGCTTGAGTAAGGAGGTTTTTCAGGGCTTGTATTTTCACACATATTAATGACACTTTCAGAGAACTAAAAATCCTGACCTCCTTTCATAGTACAAACTGAATATATGGAAATAAACCTGAAGATTATTTTCTCTTCTAATTCTCCCCTTCTTTCTTCCTCAAAGGAGACTTGAGGACACCAGAACTAATGAAAGAGATTAAATGGGTTTAGTCTGACTTTGCAGAGCAACTGTTAGGGATTCCAGATTGTACTGTTGATATAAAAGATATTCCAGTGAAACAAGAAGGTGACAGAACCCTGTCTTTGAGGCATTAATGGATAATTTAAGGCTCATTATCCTTCCAATTCACAAGGTTGAAGGAAAAAAACACCTTTTAATCAAATAAGGACAACTTGATTATTTATTTGACAGTGTACATTTGGTTTAGGCTAGATAGTGACACAAAGAATCTGTAATAATAAAAGATTGCAAAGTAAAGCACACTCAAGATAAACATAATCCAGAATTCTGATTTTGACTCCAGTCAGAGGCAGATGCTAAGAAAAAAGATTCAATAAATTATAACCAGTTAAGCAGCCTCTTCACTCAGCTGCATCCTGGTTTCCAGGAAATTACCCCAGATCTACAGCAGGTTCCATACTTTGCTATTCCATCTGGCATTAGAGAACCCACAGTGTTTGAAAATAACAGCTGAGTGGTGCAGATGATAACGCTAGAGACAAGGGAATCTTGATGGGCTTGAGGAGTGGATCTATGTTGCAGGTGCACTCAATCCTACTGTCTATGTTATTGATGAAGGTATTGAACAGTATTTGTGTCAGCAGACGTCCTTGAGGCACTCCACTCTTTACTGGTTTCCACTTGAGTCATTCATTTTACCTATTAGGATAAAGTCTTCTAGAAAATTACTTAACTTTTTACCAGTCCATCGATCAAGCAAATATTTTTCCAATTTAGTGGACAGAATGTTGCGGTGGACCATGCCAAAAGTTTTACAGTTATCCGGGTAGATACCATTTGCAGCTCTTCCCTCGTTCACTGACACAGTTGCCACATTATAGAAGGCCCCTAAATGAGTCAAGCATGATCTACCTTTGGTGAAGCCTTGCTGGGTCTCTCGAATCGCCTGTTTGGCCACAGTAGCCGAACCACATTGAAACAGTTGCATGAGGACTCCATGCTGGTAGAGGGAGATAGAGTATGTGAGTCAGCTGAGGCCTGGGAGTTCAACCTGCTGCCTGAAGATCTAGCAACATGGTAACTATTTTTATCTCTTTTTTCTTTCTCCTTTTTCTTTATTTACTCTCTTTTTTCCCCACTCTTTTAATTTTTTCCTCCTCTGCTCTTTTCTTTCTCTTTTGGGTAACTTAAAACCAAAGAAACTTGTCTTGTACTAAGCAGAGTTACTGATTGCTTTTGGTTGGGTGTTTTTGTGAACTTTATCTTTGTTTCCTAACACTGATATAATGCTTTCAATGATACTTTTCGCTCAGTGGTATGGGGTTGATATTTGCTAATGCTTTAGTATAATGCATTTTCCTTGGCTGTAAGTTTGGGGTTTTTTCCTGTAAATCCTTCTGCTAAACGCATTTTCTCACTAAATTAAAAGAAATTCTTTTACAAGGAAGCATGGTACTGTTTTCTCTGGATGTGACTTCATAGGTAATAATGAACCTAAACACTTTAAATTAATGCTATAAATAAAAGTAATTTTCCTGGTTAAGTTTATACAGCCTTTAACTTGGCTTTATTACAGATGTTTCTCTTTTTCTGCTCTATGGGAAATTTGACTCACTACCATGATTTTTGAAACATGATGGAGTGACTTGGCAACAATATCAACCCATTTCCTCAGGAACCTGGGATACATATCATCATGTCCCATAGACTTGTTTTGTGTTCAGGTTTCTCAGATCTTAAACCTAATCTTCTCCTGAAATGTGAAGGACTTTGTTCCTCCAGTCCCTCTCTTGCATTTCAGATAGATGTGGGAGGAGAAATTAGCTTTGAATACTGAGGCAAAAAAATTTCTTCAACATTCTTCATGTTGGTTGTCCCCAGTTATCCTGTCTGATTTATCAGAAGTACACTTTTTTTACTCTTCCTTCTCTGTCCAGTGCATCTATAGAAGCTTTTTATATTATTCTCATCATCCCTCATCAAAGACAGCTCCAGCTGTGCTTTAGCTTTCTTGATCCTTTCCCTACACATCCAGGTACCATCCCTACATTCTTCCCAGGATACCTGTCCTTGGTTCTACTGCCGCTACTTTTCTTTCTTACATTTTATTTTGATTTTTTACTGAACCAACTGGCCTCCTGACTTCCTTGCCTGATTTCTTATACATGGAAATCAAGAGCTCTCGCACGCTAAGAAATATACCCTCAGAGAGTTACTAGCTCTGTTCATCTTCTTTATCACAGAGGATTCTGTCCACAAGTTCTTTAAACAACCAAAAGTTTCTTTCCTAAAATTCAGGGTCTTGCTCTCCTCTTCACATGTTCCACATCCCTCAAGACTGTGAATTCCATCAAAACATGGTCCCTGCAGCCCAGGCTTGCACCAAACTTTATATTTCTAATTAGTTCATCCATGTTGCTAATCTTACTACTGGTCTGCTAATGCCTCTTCTCTAGTCAGGCTGTCTATCACCTCGATAAAGAAATTATCCTTGATGCAGTGTATGAGTCCCCTGGACTGCTTACGGCTTGCAGTGCTCTTTTTCTGGTACTGAACTGAAGCTGGGATGACTGAAATCTCACATCAGGATCAGAGACTGCAAAGCATGATACTTTCACAGCTGAAGTAAGAACGCCTCATCAGCTAGCCTTCACTGATTAACCAGCCTGCAGCAAACACCAAATACAAGGTTTCTTTTGCTTCGCCTAATTTTTGCCTATAATTCCTAGTGTGTTCATCACCTTTTCAAAGAGAGTTCTGTGCAGTCAGGTTTTTTTTCTACATAGAGGGTGGCCTACCTGTCTCCCACTCTGCCTTTCTTCCTTGTCCCTTCTAAGTGGTTTATAGCCACCAATCACACCACTCCAGTAGTGTGATTCCTCCCTCCACATCTCAGTGGCTGTGATTAGATCATAGGTTTCTAGTTGCACAGCAGTTTCCAATTCCTCCAGTTTGTTTCCCATGCTATATGCATTTGCATAGAGGCACTTCATCCACAGTCAGCTGTGTTATACTTTTTAGAGGAATACACACTAATTGTTGTGGGGCTTTTCACAGGTATTTCCGTGTTGGTTCCTAACACATCAACAGCCCCCGGTTCTTCTCTGTTGCTTAAAACTCCATCCTCTTTCTCTGCTAAATCTAGTTCAAAGAGCTCCTTAAAAGTCTGATCACACTCTACTATGCAGATGAATCCTGTCAAATCTGAAGAGACTTGGCTTCTCAAAGATGGACCCATCATGGTTGAACTCAAAACCTTGAGTATGGGAGGAGTTATGCAGCTAGGTATTCAGCAGTTGAATTCTCCTTCTCAAACCCTCTTTTCTGACTGAAAGGATAGAAGGGAATCACCTGTGCTCCAGATCCTTTTAAGATTTCTATGAGGGATATAGAATGATCAAAAGAGATTATAAGTTGCCTCACTGCAGTATTACTTGTCCTCGTTTAAAGGACACTAAGAAGTGTTATTGAGCAAACGAGAGATGTATAGGAAAGGCAGAAATTTATTAAATATATCAGATGGGTATAAATATGGATGGGTGTATGGATAAGGATATGAATGAACTGATATGACTTGTTATTGAAGTGGTGAACCAAAGAAAAAACCACAAAAAAACCCCAATAATCAATGTCCTCAGAAATATTGTCTCTTATACCCTCTAACCATTCTGATGTGCTGGAGAAGCAGGAGCTGTAGTGACTCCTCTGGGCAGTGGGGGATGCTCGGAAGCTCAGGGGTTGCAGTGACTCCCTTCCAGTTGGGTGCTGAGCCCAGGGACCAAGAGGGACTGGGAACCTCCTGGGAACACGAGGAAAACTTGGAGATAGGAGCACACGAACCCAGATCTTTGGTTGGGGGTCTGCGGTGGCTTCTGGGTGGTGCAGTGTCTGTGGGGGTCTCAGCAGCTGGTGGGTGGTCTGGTGTTTGCAGGAGAAAAGCTGAGGCGGTGAGGGTCACGCTGGATTATCTCCACAAACAGTGCTGAGGAGAAGTGTCCAAGCAGCCACACGTGCTCACATCTGGCACAAAGATCCCAAGCAAAACCATGCGTGGTTCCCTTCCTCCATGCCAAAGATCTCCACCTCCTTTCCTAGAGTTCTCTGTGTGGTTTTCCCAGGCACCTCCTGGCCACAGGGGACTGATAGGAGAAAAGGCATCCCCTTCCCACAGTGTGGCCTGGCCACGGAGAGGAGACATGGCTCTCTGTAGTTCCTGGTGAGAAATAAGCCCTTACTCCTGTCCCAATAAGTGCCAGACATGTCACGTCTGGCCCCAAAACTCCCTGTGCCCCAAACCCCTGGCCCCCAAACCTGGCCAGGTACCCAAAACCAGCCCTGGCTTGGGGCTCAGCCTCACCCCCTCCCTGGTCTGAGGAGGGGAAAGGACTTACTCTTTTTCTATTTTTCTTTCCAACCCATCACCTACTGTTGTAGCCACGCCGGTGGACTTAGAAATCGAGTGAGTCAGGGTTGATCCAGGAAAGCCATTTTAATGAGAAAAC
>VXBA01001189.1:7699-28557 GCA_013399895.1 Serilophus lunatus
AGCCGTTTCCAGCTTGCTAGCAAGTATCCTTTGGAAAGGTGGTGGGAGGGAATCGTTTTAATTTCTTTTTGTGTTTTTCAGAGAGACTGAAGGGCCGAGAGTGCTTCCAAAGAGAGAGAGAAGGGAGAGACACCTTTTCCTACCCCCTCCCCACTGGTTTTTGGCTAGTCATCTGGCTGAAAAGAACAGTTCCCTTTCTTCTTTTGTTTTTTTTCTCTTTTTGTGTGTTTTTTTTCCTTGCGTGTTGGGTGTCCCTCAATGTAATTCTGGGGTCTCCTCTGGGTTACCCCTACCTCTCTAATTCAAATCCCTTGTAATAAATTGTTCACCTGCTACAACTCTATTCAGTTTTCCGTCACCTTTATTGAACCTGCCCCCTGAACGCTAAAAGGTGGATTAAACCACCCCAGTCTTTTTACTGTTATCTGTGCTTTATGTTGTCTATTGTTTGTATGTTTTTTATGTTTTGTGTGAGTTTGATATTCAGCTGAAATAATTTTTATTTCCCTTTTTGCTTTTGCCTTTATTTGAATTTTGTATAAGTGTTAGGATTTGTAGGTATTTGAATTTTTTATAGGTTTAAAGATTTACAGATAAGAGATAATAAGAAATATAAGAGATAATAAGAGATAGATATAATAAGTTAAGGATAAATATTGTTTTAAACACGTATTGTTAAGTTTGCTATTGTTATGGTATACCAAAATAAGAGATATTTTTAGTTATTGGTAAGAATTAATGTTAAGCTTTTTTGGTAATTACTGCTAATTGGGTAAGTGCCTAATTTATTTGAGAGACAGGGGAAAGGCCCTTCTCTCAGATAACAAATTTACATGCTTTGAAACATCTGAGCAGGATTTTTAAGAATAAGAACCTGTAAAGAACATCTTTAGGAGAACAACTATTTTAACAACATAATTAGAAAGAGGGAAAATTACATAACCCTAACTATTTTGGGAAAAAACACCTGTTCCTGGAGAGATAAGACAGTCATGAGTTTAGCAGACTGGAAGAACTTGGGTCTGGGACCACAGAAGGTACCGAGGTTTGATGCACTTGGAATGCTTTCCTGAGTGACACACATTTCATGACACTGGTCAAGGGTAATCTTCTGGGGATAATTCAGTTGTGGTGGTGGCACTAGCGATATTCGTCGCAGTAGACCTATAACAAACTTATTACACCCTTACTCAGAGATATAACACTTGCCTTGTCATGGAAGTGCGAGAAAAGATTGTGCAGCAAATGAATAACAGAGCTGCCTCAGTTTAGAAGGCTCAGCTGAAAGAGTTCAGATTAGATTACTATTAGGTTAAGCTGTTCTCAGAAGTTTTTCCTAAATCAAGATTGGTAATTTTAATATGGAATTTTGGAATCCAACAAAATTATATTTTAAATTTTGGTTGAATTAGTTTTTTTCCAATTTAAATCGGTTTTTAAATGTGCCATTTAACTCAAAAAAAACACAGGGGAGATGTTGGGGAACATAGAGCTGGATTACAGTGTGTCTAAACTTTTAGCAAACTGTGTATGTCAGATGGAAAAAATAGGACAGCAAGAAGCAGAACACAATGGAGAAGACCATGCCATAATGTCTGAAGAATGTAAACATCAGATATCAAAATGTCTCGTGATCTGCTGTGGCTCTGAGACATTGGTAGAAGCAACCACTGAATGACATGTGACCATTATTTCTTTTGTCCATTGGCTGTGTTAAAACAAAACAAATCCTAGAGTATAAAAATGAGATGAATTTGCAATAAAGAAGCCATTTTTGCCCCTTGTACAGTTTTGTATATAATCTCTCTTTCCTTGATCCCTCAGGAGCACCACAGGACTCTAAGCCCTATCTTTTTTTGGTGGCTGTGTCCAAGGGGGTCTCTGAATCCTTTGCTGCCAAATTGCAGTCCCAGTTTTTTAAGGGATGCTGACAGCTGCTGCACACATGAATCAATAAAAGTCATCCTGACTTTGATGAGAGCTGGATCAGATCCAGTGGGAAAAGCTATTGATGCAGTTCTATGACACTTACAATCCAGCAGAACAAAAACTAATGCACAAAATATGACTCAACACAATACAAAAGAGTTAAGATCAGCCATATCCTTTGTGTTTTCTCCCCTTTGACCTACTTGTGTTTCTTTGTGCATTGTTAGCTTCATAGCATGTGAAATTAAGCAAAGTCAAGGTCTCAACTTTGCTTCCTTTTTTTTTTTTCTTTTGCTTTTCCTGTCCATAAGTGAAGGTGAATTTTCTCAGACCTTTGGGGTAATATACTTGAAACAGCTTCATTTTTTTTTTACCTTTCTCTAACATAAATAACAAGTATCAAATAGACTTTATAATGAACATAAAGAAATGTTGGTAAGAAGAACGGGAAAACTTGTCTTTTATATGTTAGTTCAGCCTAGTCTTACTGCTTTGTCACTGTTTTTAATTTCCCCTCTAGCTCTATAAAAACTTCTAACTGTCTCTTAAATTCATTTATAGAATGTGCTTCAGTGGACTTACCTGACAACTTATTCCTCACGTTTATTACTTTTAGAATGTAATAGTTGTGCTTGAATACTGCTGCTGTTTCCATGTAAAGGTATATTGTCTACTTATCAGGTTTTGTTCTGGTTTAAATTGACTAATTTTTAAAAAAGACCTTTTTACTGACATATCCGTCTTTAAACCTTATATCCAGATCTCAGTATCTGTAATTGTATCTCTGCTCCACCAGTGAGCTATAGTGAAGTCCTAAGGATAGGTTAGAAAGATTCATCTGCCTCTCCTGAGTCAGTGCAGCAGGTTCTCCTACAGTAATAAAATCTTGCAGGCCCTCCTATAATTGTATCCCATTTTTCAAAGAGCAAGTCAAAGAGATGACTGCACTCTTGTCTTTGTACTGAGTGTGACTACATGTCAGCAGACCAGCACTGTTGTCCAGTCACCTCACTATTTCAAAGAAACTGATACACTAACCCTTTAAGTCTTTCAGTATTGGAAATGTTCGTGGGTCTTTGCAATGCTCATTGAATTTCTTCCCTGTCACCCTTTTCTAAAGTAATAATGACAACAACTGGTTTATTTTTTTAATGAAATAATCCATACACAGGGTTTAAAATATCAAATACTGTGGCAAAACAGTCTTAGAAATTTTTGTAGGATCTGCTAGCTAAGTTTTTTCTCTAAGAATCTTTGACTTTGAGAAAAGAGGCAGTTACTTGTTATTTTATTTATTCATGCTGAAAACAGAAATTAAAAAAGCCTTGTTGGCTGAATACCACATGGGAAACCGCATGCTGGCAAAAAGAAGTTCTCAATTAGTCATGAGCATTTTGAAATTATGAAATCCTATCAATATATTTTTGCAATGCTGACAGGAAACTGAGGATGCGCATAGGAATATTATTCTTTTTAATATTTAAAATTATTTTTAATTTCATGAAAAGAAATGGAAGATCTCCAGTGTAACTTCTTCATCAAAATCTAGCGTTAGGAATAGCCAATTGCATGACGTGCAAGCAGATGACATAAGAGAAAGGAGTAAAAGCAAATCATTACTGAATAATAATTTCATCAAAAAGTATTCTTTCTAGGTTCACAAGAATTACTGCCATGGCCAAACACAGCAATAATTTTAAACTTGTTTAAGACGTCTACATCATAAATGGCCATCTACTTTTACTAGAGGGCATCATTTTGATGCTCTTTAGTGCTGTCAGTTTCTTGACCAAGAATATAATGATCAGCCTCTCACTTCCAGGGTTTATTATTGCCCCATGTTTTCGCTTACTGCATGTAAAGTAATGACATGGAGATAGCTTAACCTCGTTAAAGTAAACTGGTTTCTCATTTAAGAAGTGGTTTCTGTCAAGCATTCTATTCACGTGCATGAGATTTTGGCACATCTTTCAAATTCTTTCTTTTTTGGAAATAATACTTTCAAGTCCAACTCAGGTAATAAACACATCATGTGGCGAGTGAGCAACTGGCTCACGGATTGAACACAGAGGGCAAGTGAATAGGATAACATTAAACTGGAAGCCTGTCACTAGTGGGGTTCCATAGATCTCCATCTCAGGCTCTGTGCTCTTCAACATCATAAATGACTTGGACGCAGGACTGGAAGGGACACTAAGCAATTTTGCAGGTGTCACAAAACTGAGAGTGGGTGTTGATTCCCTCAAAGCCAGGGAGGTCCTGCAGAGAACCATGATAAATAAGAGGACTAAGCAATCACTTTATAAGATAATAAAAGAGATGGCCTGTCCTAAAATGGATAGTCTTATTTTGTTAAGTAGCAAAACTGATTAAACTTCTCAATTTTACAGAACAGTAGTATGAAATGTCACTGTGTTTTTTCTAACCTATATAAGATTTATTTCCTAATAAAAAGAAAAAAATTATATTTTGTGTGAAATGCCCTTCTGGTGTATCAGGACACCATACATGTATGCTTAGTTGTGGTAAATGAGGAGTAATGATAGTACTTATTAATACTTATTATACTACCCTATTAACAATAAAGGGTAAGGGAAGAGAACATATCTGTTGTATATCTGTTGAAAATACATTCAAATTACTCTTTAAAGCCTACATAGTTTAGACAAAAAAAGAGAGAGGAGCTCTTCCAAAAGGGCACTGTATCTGTGTGTTCTGCATCAACCTGATCTCTTCATTGACTTCATCTCCTCTCTTATTCTGAAGTAATTGGGACAGAATGAATATACTCACTACAGTTCCTGCACAAAATTCTTCCTGCTTACTACAGTGAAATGACTGCTTTCCACAGGAACTCATTTTGAAGTTTATTCTGCGCTATTTAAATTCAAGAAGTAAAAAATTAACAAAAAAGGGTATTTTTTTTTAATTTTAAAAGATTATTAGATAGTAACCATTTTTCAAGGAAACAGTTTTGTCAATTCTCAGCATGCTCCTGCAAAATTCTAGAGCTCCTATTTTCTAATTAAGTTTATATGATTCTAATATTTCTGAAAGACAAGAAAACACTTTCTATGCTAAGACAACTGTAAGGAGAAGAGTCTTTCACCATTGGGAAACACATCTTTTAAAACTATATGTTCTGGGGAATGTGTGAAGGAATAAATCTCTCAAATTATTAAATTATACTTATCCAGTCATCCCAGCTAATGAGCTCTGGGTTAGATCCTAAATTCAGTTGACATTAGAATGCACAAGGAGCTAGATTTCCATCTGCTGATGAGGCTTAAGCATGTTATAATCGTAAAACAGATGTCCTCAGGTACCAACTCTACAGTGTGAGTTTCACAATCTTGCAGATATTGTTGCCATGAAAAATATTTTTATTGCTCTAAGGACTCTTTCAAATAGTCTTATGCTGTATGTCATTCTCTTTTTGAGCGTATAGAGGGAAAACATCACTTTTTTGGCTATATATGAAATTTATCCTAATGTCAATATCTAGTTTAAACCTCAACTGTTCAGTTGTCACAAAATAATAGGATATTTAGTTTTGGAACAAATGTTTTTGAGCAATTAATACTGCTGGATCTCAGGGTGGAATGTTTTCAAAGTGAACATATCTTATATGTTATTAACTGATAAAACATGTGATCCTAGACCCGTTTATTTCACATGTCTGTGTGTTAGCCATGAGTACAGCATTTCTATGTGTTCATAATATACAAGTATTTTGATTTTTTATTTTCACTTTGCATCACACATTTGTGTTTTCTTTTTTTAAGAAAGAAGGTTTTTGTTTCTTTACTTTTTTAATAGATCAAATAGCTCATGAATTGTTAATGTCAGTAAGGAGGTTCAGTGAGGCTGTAACAAAAATTAACTCTGATTATTTTTTCCTTCTCCAATACCTTTTTCTGAAGCAAAAGAGAAACATAAATGGTTTATTTAAGTCTGTTGGGTTGGGGTTTTACTGTTTTCACAGATTTATAAGGCAATCATAATCTAGAAATAATTATGTAAAGAACTATAAAATCACTTCTTATATTTAAATATCGATGTGAAAGTGCATTTTGCCCTAGAATTGGCCAATCAATATAATCTTTCCTCACCGAGTATAGCAATATTCTATTTCAGTTTATAAATCTACCAAGAAAACTTAGTTGTGATGAGTAACATACTTTTTGATCATAAATACCACGTGATTCTTGTTTTGAATCATCTTTATTCTCAATTGTTTCATTAGCATCATTAGTGCTGATAATAGTGATATGCTGGGCTTTTAGGACACAATTCATCAAAGTGTTTGAGAAGTCCTCCTTTTGAACAGGGGAGTATATCAAACAAGTTACTTATATCTTTAGAATTTAAGAACAGTGAAGTGCTTTCATGAATTCTCAAGAAAGAGTTAGGATCAAAGGTCACTTCATATTCTCCATAATTCACCTGCATATATGGTGTGTTTGTAACTGATTAGCAAACTTTTGTTATTATTTTTGCCCCACATAAGACCGCCAACATAAAGAATTGCAGTTTGAAAATAATGGAGACTTTATAGTTTATAATACATCTATTTTTGCAACCAAAACATGCAAGATTATCTCACCAGAAACAGCAATTCAGAAAAAAATTCAGAAGGCTTCCTTGAATATTTTTTAAAAAAATATAGTCCTAGAAATAGGACTTGATGGTCTTCTCTCTAGCATTATTTTCTAATAGTAATACATGCAGTGAAGACAGAACCATGAGGATGAGGCAACAGGGGAAAAAAAAAGAAGTCTTGCATTTTAGGTTTTTGTTATCTTTTAAGGTTGATTCCTTATCAACATTTCTGTAGTAATATGTTTTCCGTATAAATAAATGAACATTCAGAATGAGCTAAGAAGCTTTTACAAGATTAGTTTTGATCCTGACAGTTTCTAACAATGCAGCCATAGCTCATTCAGGAAATTGCAGGTACCACTGGCATTGAGTATCCAATCATTCCAAGAATTATCTTTTGAGATAAATACAGAAACATCCTGGTGAGCCAATTGTATGATCCTTACAACCACAACCAAACTGTTCATATTTGATAAATAATGGAAGAAAAATAATCTTCAGACACAATGCAGCTATTATTAAAAGAGATAAATCAAAATTGATTTTACAACTGCCATATTTTCTAATGTTTCTAAAATTTCAAATCTTAACTTCCCATATCAAAATAGATTACTATTGTTCTACCCATCATTTAAAGGCAGGATGTCAGACTTCTTGTACGTTGATTGCATTTCCCAATCCACTTGTTGACCTACATGTTGCAACACCATGGTGAAGGATGCATTCTCTGAAGTTGTGAGCTTCTGATATGACACTTCTCTTTGCTGGTCTTTGTTAGTTAACCATAGTGCAGTGAATCTCAGGAGGAAGTGAGAAACATTATTTGCAACCCTGCTGTTTGTAGCATATCTTTCAAATAAAAAAAAAAAAAAAAAAAAAAAAAAAAAAAAAAAAAAAACACACACAAAAAAAACCCCAATGCTGTGGCATTGTTAGATGGAAGTTAATTTTGGAAGTCAGTGCAAGAGGTTGAAATGGTTAATGGCTTAAACATTATTGAAATCACTGAAAGACTTTTCTACACCCTAGAAAACAATGCAAAGAAGCAACTGCTCACCAAAGTTCATGTGTCCCAAATATATCTACTAATTTGGACTCTGATGAGTATTTGAGATAGGAAAAAGGTGGTACCATTATCCAATTATCCCAGGTGTAAGGAGAGGAAGTGTGAGAGACTGGATTGCTAATGGCTCAAACAACCAGGCTACAAGTTGCGTATTGAATGAAAAAAGGAAAGAAGGAAATCCTGCAAGGTGCGGGAGTGGTTTTTTGTCCTTCACAAATGACTCAGCTGTGATAATTCCCCTTCCTTCTGGGGAAATTCTAGGATATTTAGGGGTATCCTGATGGTATTAATATCTACTGATGGACCATAATGGTCCGTAGTTGACTGAACTGTGCTGACTAAAAGGCATCTGTAATGTTTTAGAAGGTGTCAAAGACTCCTAAAATGCCCTATGATCCAGTATTACATCATCCAATGTAAAATTCTCCACCCCAGGGAAGGGTCTGGGGCATTTCCACCTACCCTAAGCATAATATAAACCCTGATGGACTCTGTGTTTTGTGGGCTTTTTTCCCCACTCCAGACAGGTCAAGACAGTGGACAAGACCTTGACCATCACTTTGACAAGACTGAGACTCTACCACCAAGAAGCTCAGAAGAAGACCAATGAGATGCCATCAGAATACACGGAGTAATGATATTTTTTCTACTTAATCTGTCTGCCTCTCACTCTCCCTGCCTCTCTCTTTTCTGTATTTCTTTCTATATCTCCCAACCTACCTCATATTTACTGTTAAAAATAAATCTATACTATTAACTTTTGCATACCGTCTAGTTTACAACTTAATTCCAGCAAAGTTGTTTCTTTAATAATTTTAAGAACAGTATCAGAACAGACAAAGCCTGTAGTCATTGAAAAATAATAGATACTGCTAATATCGTTTATCAGACAATAAGGAGCTGTGAACATTTCTACTTACGTACGTGTATCAAGTTGGCTTATTAGTCTGTTAATCTGTAAATCAACAGAAAATAAAAAAAATCATCGAGTGAAACACTACACTGAAAGAAAAACTTTCAGTAAAAGGGAGAATATTGAATCAATTTCAACCAGATAAACAATTTTTTCTACAATTGCAACTTATGCTATTCCAAAGAAGACAGGAAATACTTAATTTGGTTATCTAAGGGTATTCAACTAACTGGAATTCATACAAAGAAAATATAGTTTTACTTTTTTTTTTTTTCCTTATAGAATAGATAGAGAAGATTTAATCTGCATGGATTTCTGAGAGAAACCCAAAGAGAGAAGCAGTAATAATTTTTCCATAAGAGCTGGATATCTTTAGATAATTAAACTTGAAATTCAACATATGCAGAATTACAGCTGGACTAGATAATTGCTGTTTATAGCTTCTAACTGGAACTATTCTGTTCTAGGAAGAAAATTTCCTGAAAAGGTCACATCAAGAAAATATTGACAGTAAGTTGACTGTTTTTAAAATACAGGTTTTCATGCTGATTTCCTTAAGAAGAAACAAAAAACCCCCTTCTTGATTATGAATAACAGGTTGAATTTGCATTTTTCTAATTTCCCACAAATTTAAGGATGATTTTGACTTTTCAATAAAGCATTTACCATCTCTGAGTATACCAAATCTGCAGGATGAAGAGCTGGACATTGTTTTTGTAGGAATGCATATAAACACCAGAATCACATGCTGTACAAGCTATCTGTGTTGAACAAGCTATCTTGAAAGACAGTATAGAGGAGAATAAAGAGTATTTTGCAGTGGTCATGATTAAAGTTCTGCAGCATGCAGCAAGAGAGAGTGGAGCATATCTGCATACGAGAGGTCCTCAGAAGATTTGTTGTAGGCCTAGCCCTAAATTAATAAAGAAAAAAATCAAGATACAAACATTGAAAAAAACCCAGCTTTATTATAAACTATAGCTTTCATATTGAGTTAATGAAGAAGTTTCATCATTTAGTCAGCTCTACAATGCACAAGAACTTTGCTACAAGATGAATGCTTATGTAACTAAATTTGCTCCTGTAGGTTGAATAGTTTAAATGCCTGCAGGAAATAATTTTTTAATAATTTATGCTTACACACAACCTATGATACTATAAAGTAAATTAATACATGAATATCTTTATAGCTAGCATATTCAATCCACTGTAATTCCAAAACTCTGAAAAACTATTATACAATTTTTTATCAGACATGTTGACACTGATCAAAAGAATCCAGAATGTTTGCTCTGAACTAAGCACTTAATTTGACTCAGAATTTGAATTTGACTCAGATACTGCATCACCTGCTTGGCTTTTTTCCTATGATAATACTAACAAAATCCTAATATTATATTTCCACAGTTTCTATTGCAGCAGAGGGTAAAAGAATTTGCATTTGTTTAGCTTTACTCAGATTGTTTTATGAAATTATTGAATCTCATTAAATTCAATTTAGAATGGTTATATTTTTTTTAACCATAGAATTATAAAATGACCTGGATTGGAAGGGACCTAAAAGATCAGCAGCAGCAACTACCCTGCAGGCACTAAGGCCATTGAAGAAGGAGGAGGAGGGAGGTGCTCCAAGCACCATAGCAGAGATTCCCCTGCAACCTGTGTGAAAGATCACATGGTGATGTAGACTGTCCCCATATAGCTCATAGAGGTCCATGGTGGAGAAGGTATCCATTTGCAGCCCATAGAAGTCTCTACCTTGGAGTTGGTGGATGTTCCCTGAGGAAGCTGAAGCCCATGAAGAGGAACCCATGCTGGATCAAGGCAAAGGTGTGAGAGGAGGAGCGGCAGAGAGCAGCTGTTACAGACTGACTACAACCGACCGTTCCCCATCTTCCTGCACAGCTCAGGGCAGGGGAGGTAGAGCAGTCAGGAATGAAAGACTGAAGATGAGAATGGGCTGTTTCTCACCGTATTACTGCACTTTTAATTGACAACGGATTAAAATAATCTTCCCACAGGCAAGTATGTTTTGCCCGTGATGGCAATCAGTGGGTGATTTTCTTGTTTTTATCTTGACCCATGAACTTTTCCACCTTATTTTTTCCCCCCTGTCTTGCTGAGAAGGGGCGTGACAGAGTGACCGTGTGAAAGTCAGGCAGCCATTCGAGGTCAACTCACCTTGGGAAACAGCTTCCCCAGACAACTAACATATTTGATTTTACACAAATGTTCTTGGTATTATTTCACAAATCCTTCTTACATAACTCTACATGTACTGAAAATAGCCAGCAACTTTTGGTAAGGCATTTATTTTCCTAGGGAAAAAAAAAAGTAATTCTGAAAAACCTTGATTTATCTTATTTCGATAAAAAGTAACATTTATTTTTAATGTATTATCCTGGCTAGTAGTTATTCCTGCACTCTCTTTTTTTATGTGCACTTTTACAAACACTGATAGTAAATACAGGTGAAGAAGAATGAATTTGATTTCAGAAAGTAGTTCAGCTATCTAAAAATGAAGTCGAGCATCCAGTGGAATTTTCAGCCACTAGCCTTTCATTAGCCTTATTGCTCTTGAAATGAAGGCTAGGAGATCCTGAAAATCCTACGTATTTGCTCATTTAGCCAACTAAGTATCTAAGTCTGGGTCAGAGACTTGTAGAAACAGCATTATCTCTAGTTGCACATCATTAGTAAATAGACTTTGCACAGTAGTACATTAAGTTAGAATTAGGTGCCTTTAGACTTATCTGAGAATTATAGTGCAAATCACAGAAGCTACGTGAGAAGTAAGCTACTTAATCAGGCTCCTTAATAATAAACAATATAGTTATACCAAAAAAAGTATACATTTCTTTTACAATCACACCTCTACATCATCTCTACATAGTCTATTAATTCTTGTAGAAGAACAAAAAGGAGGTGAAAGGAAGTGTTAAAAGAGACAATCTGTTCTTTCATTAATGTAAAATATTTTGATTTCATGTTAAAACACTTTTTTCAATGTGTTGAAAAGTGTCCAGGTTTGAATTTATGAACTTGGTAATGTAATCTTAACCACTTAGCAATTGAGCAGATTATTAGGTTTAGAAAAATGAGTAACAGGCATAAAAAAAGAAAAAGCAAAAAGTAAAAGTGTTTTGAACACAGCTCTATAATCTGCTAAAGACATACTGTATTCATGTGTTGAGTTTTTGAAAAGTCCCCAAGCATGGATTTTGTCTATACCTATGAGATGTATAAGAAAAAAAGGAGAGCAACAGAGAGGCAGAAAGAGAAATACTGGAAGTTCTAGAGGGTGTTATGTGGAACTTTATGTTAAATACCTGTAAGACTTTATAGTTCTTTTATTTCAAGTGCCAAAGATACCAGAGATTGATAATTTAAAACACTGTAAAGTTTATGAACTAAATCAGTAACAGCTATCAGTGAAGATTTTCTTTTTCTGCAAACCAAAACCATCATTTGAGCAAGAACACATAATCATTCTATCAAAGATTTTTAACAAAATGGTATTTAAGATCAGAAGTAGTTCATGGCTACTAATCACCTGTAACCTAATGGCCTGAAAGTTCAACAGATATTTATCTCATTTTCCTTAGTTTATGACTTCTTGTAACAGGTGTTGGACACAAGAGTCTCATGCCTTCCATTAGAAGAAACTGGTTCTCAACAGAACTGAGAACAATTGAAACACTCTTACTACAATGCTTAATATTTAGAGAATTAAAACTAACATTAATTAATTCAGTTCAACATAGTATTTAGTTTTTGTTACTTCTGTTCAGAAAAAGACAGTCAAACTTCTCTACTACAATTCAAAGTTGTCAAAATAGAGTGTTGTGTCCACAATATACCATCTTTTCTTCAGAGATATTTATAATTCTGATTTTGTTTAAGGACTTTTTTGAAATCAGTATATATTCACTATCACAACACTGTTTTAATTTTGTGATCTTGTCTAGCCAGTTCATGCTGCAAGGCAATGAAAACAATTAATGTGGCTTCAATTTTTTCATCTTATTTTTAGCAAGAAATCTTAGATTTTCAACTGCAATTTATTTGGTAGCAGAAGATTTAAAAAGTGATGAACAGTAGGTTTTCCAAGGTATTCAGTGTCATAGCTGAAATTATTTTGTCAGGTTAGCAGCCTATATTGCTAGTACTCTTTTCCATGGGCCATGTTTTGACATAATATTCCACAATACAATAAAAAAACCCATCCTATGTCAAATTCAGATTTACTTCTTACACTCACAGTTATTACAGAAGTAGAACACATAGGAATGCCTAGCATCAGCTTTTTTATGTGTTATTTTGCTTTTTTTCATTATATTTGACATAGTGAAACTGATGATTGTTATTGATGGCCAGTCATATTCTTAGGAGAGTGAAACTTGAGTGAAATATAAAATATGCAACAAGTACATAGAAACTTGAAATTAACTTGGCTATCTTGGTAGGTTATCTCAGAGTTAATTTATTTTCTTGAATCAGAGGCAAAACATACACAACATCTCTGTAGAAAACTTTCAAAACAGTAAAGATTCTTCTTTATTATCACAGATCTTAACTGAAAAACCCTGCACATAATTTAAAACATTTGAGATGACTTGTTAACGATTATTTCATGACTCGAAAAGTGCAGTACAGTTTGAATAAAATTTTGCTTTAGATCCAAATGCATATTTATTTCTTTTAATCTGTGTGATGTACCAACATTTTAATGAAATTTAGAATTAAGATCTAACATTGAATGCAGTCTTGTATCTACTATATGTGTGGCCTCTAATAGTAAATATCAATTAATTATTTTCTATAAAGGCAGTGAAGTACTTTATTTAATTAAAAAAAAAAAAACAAAACACAAACTAACAGTATTCTGAAGGAAAGCTATTCAAAATGTACTCAACAAACAGGAGAAATGGATAGAAAGGAATACCACAAAGTTCAGAAAGAGGAAAGTAGCAATAAGGGAAGAAAGGAATTGAAAAGAGCAGAAAAAGAGCTTTGCAGTAAAAGACTCAGATTTGTGAACATCATGTGGGCATCATGTACATGAGCCATCAATGCACCCATGCCGGGATGAAGCTAAAACACATATAGTCTGTATTAATAAAAATGAGGTTGACAGAATCTGTCCAGTGTGTATGAGCCCAAATCTACAGTTCTGTGTCTAGTCTGGGGCTTTGCAATACAAGATAGATATTGGAAGTCTAGAGAAAGATCCGAGGATTTCTGCCAAAGTGATCAAGGGAATTAAGCTCAGAGGAATGAGGTGAGACTGCAGAACAGAGTTTGTTCAGTCTGAAGATGTTCAGAGTGGAAGCAATTTCCATATTCAATTACCTAATCATAGAATCATAGAATGGCCCAGGCTGGAAGGGACCTTAAAGATCATTACTTCCAATCCTCCTGCTGTAGACAGGCACACCTTTCATTAGACCAGGTGGCTCAGAAATTCATCCAAATTGGGCTTAAAGACTTACAGGGATGGGGCATCTACAGCTTCTCTGGGAAACCTGTTCCATTGCCTCACCACCCATAAGATAAAGAGTTTTTTCCTAATATCTCATCTATACCTTTCCTTTATGGTTTGAATCCCTTCCCTCTTTTCCTGTCACTACAAGACATTTAAGAGGCTCCATTTTTCTTGTAAGCTCTCTTCAGGTACCCAAAGTCTCCAATTAGGTCATAACAAAGCCTTCTCTTCCCTAGGCTGAACAATCCCAGTTCTCTCAGTCTTTCCTTATAGATGTGCTTCATCTCCCTAATCGTCTTTGTGGCCCTCATCTGGACTTGCTTTAACAGGTCAATGTTCTTTCTATGTTGGGAATCCCAGAGATGGATGGAGTACTCCAGGTAAGAGTCTCATCAGAGCATGGCTGAATATATAGGAAACAGACTCAGGCTTTTTTGAAAGGTGTGCAACATAAGGAGTATAGAGAGTGGAGAAAAGCTTCAGTGAGGGAAAATCTAACTAGATTTGAAGAAAAAATATTTTCAACAGGGATGTGAATAAGTGTGGGGACAGTTTTCAGAAAGAAGCAGTGATATTTTTTTTGTCTCTAGAGATGTTCGAGCACGTCCAGAGGAGAGCAATGAAGATTGTGGGGCGGTTGGAGCACAAGCCTTATGAGGAACGTTTGAGGGAGTTAAGATTGTTTAGCCTAGAGAAAAGGAGGCTCAGAGGTGACCTTATCACTCTCTACAACTTCCTGAAAGGAGGTTGTAGTCAGGTGGGGGTTGGTCTCTTCCACTGGGCAGCAACTGACGGAGTGAGAGGACACAGTCTCAAACTGCGTCAAGGAAGGTATAGGTTATATATCAGAAAGAAGTTTTTCACAGAAAGAATAATAAAGTATTGGAATAGTCTGCCCAGGGAGGTGGTGGAGTCACCGTTCCTGGATGTGTTTTAAAAAAGGCTGGATGTGGCACTTGGCGACAGTCTAGTTGAGATGTTAGGACAAGGGCTGAACTCGATATTCAGGTCTCTTTCAACCTACTAATTCTGTGATTCTGTGAAACTAAGCAGACCTTGAGAAGGATGGCATAATTTCAAATTTGACCTTGCTTTATACAGGACATTGCACCAGCTGACTTCCAGAGGCTCTTCTAACTTGGATCCTTCTAGGAGTCTATGATATATAGACAGAGCTGTCAAGGTTTGGTAACTGAATTGTTCTTCACTGAAACATTGATGTGGGTTCTTCTAGCTTCTTTGAAAGAGTCAGAGTTCTTTGCATGTGTATATGGGGATGTAAACACAAGTAATGCATGAAGAAAATGCGTATGCTTAAGCACACGTAGCATGAAACTAAATCTGGGATAAATATTGCAATGATATAATAAGTTAGAAGTTTTATTTTACCTTATGATCTATGCTCAGTATTCTATCAATCCAGGCTCTATTCAATTCTCTAAAATCCATCTATCTTTAAACACACTTACAGAAGAAAGGAAAATAATCAATTTACAGTAGATATTTCACCTGCTAAAGCATCAGTGGTAGTCACAGATTTCTGGAGTTCAGGACTCCCTAATGCATAAGGCAGTGGACACTGTTCATAATAATCAGGAATATTTGGGGGTTTTAGGTCACTTACCTATCAACAACATGAAAATCTGCATGTGAATTAAACCCCACAATTTTTTAGTGACGGTACTGGAAGTGATTCAGAAAAAAAAAAAAAAAAAAAAAAAAAAAAAAAAAAAATTTTTAATTTTNAAAGAAAAGATTTTCAGTTTTGAAGTGCTTGATTTAATTTAAATATTTATGATCTGGGAAAGATATGTAGTAGTTGAAATTATTTGAAGTCTTGTTGTTACACTCAAAGTCATGTTACAGGCCATAGTCTCAGTAATAATGCATTAAATTGTGTGGGTTGTTTTAAAGTCTTCTTAGTATCTATGCATTTTCTCTGATGTTATATTTCCAGTGTCCCTCTGGGTCCTAAGGTTGATGCTTCAGCCATTCTCAAGAAGTTTGGTAGACAGAGGGTCATAGTGACTTGTCATTGTCTGCAGGTGTTTGCTGAGAGAAGTGTGACATTGATGTTTTCTTTCTCCTCAGGCTCGGACTCTGCTTGGTGCTACATTTACAAGTTTTCTTGTCACATTTCACTTACTTCGGCATTACCTGCAATTCTGCAGCCTGGCAATGGCCCCTATCATCCCAAAGGGTCTCTGGGCACACAAAGGGGCTACGGTTTGTCTGATTGTGACTGCAGTGGAGAGGAGTGTCACCTTTCTGTTAACCCTAGAGCAAGGAAAGCAGCAGTATCTGGCCCTGTTACAGTGGTTAAAACAGGAATATCCAGCTCAGTTTAGGTAATTCTCAACTTCTGTGACAACTGAGAGGATGTATCAAGTCAATGTGTGTTGGTTACTCTAGAAATCATATCCTTGGGTCTAATACCATGCAAAAATATGAACTGAAAGATTAAATAAATAATTTCTTATCTCTGTGAGCTAGACAGATTAGTAAAATATTTGTAATACAGGATTATAAATTTGAAATGATGTTAACAAGTTAAAGGAATGGCTTGAAATAAACATAAGAGGGTATTCTACTAGTAGGAATACTCATCTGTGTATATATTCAAAATGGTAAATAGTGGGCTAGATTGAATTTCATTGCAGAATGTGACTGAAGAGTTGCAGTGGATCACAAAAAAAATGGGTGTTGTCCCAAAGAGTAAGGTGGGAATAGCCTCTGGTGACTGTCTATTTTGACTCATTACAAAAAGCATTCTGTGTCATCCTTGACCAGTGTTAATCTAGTTTTTTTCTCAAAGATTTTGAATAATGAAGGCTGTCTAGGGTCTCCTGAGAATCTTTTCTCATGCTTTACTCTCCTGCTTTTAATGGCAGTTTATCTTAGGTGTGAACTTTTCTTTTTTTCTGTAATTTAATCTCATTTTTTCTTTCTATTATGTGCATAGAGAACATAATTTTTTAATTTTGCAAGCTTTTATGGTCATATAGACATTTAAGATGCCTTTCCTCTGTAGGAATGAGACCTACAGCCATAAGATATGCCATGAGATATGTGATGAAGGGATTACTGTGATAGACTGCTAATGGATGCAATAGACTGCAGATGGGTGTGACAGATTATCAAGCAGAGGATGATCCTTATTGCTGCAATCAGCCCTTTAGTAGAGGGTTTACTGAAGTTCCAGAGTGAAAGTCTTTGTGATCCTTCTCTTTAGTGTCAAAGAGAAATATTATGTCAATAACCTTCATTTACATATATAGCGACAACTTCCCACCCTTCCCCCATTTATGACAGCAGTAACAGATTTTTTGACTACCGTCTTCCTCCACTTCTCTCAAAAGTACAATTTTGGCATTTGAAATCCTTCATGGCAGAGGATGAGAATACAACCACCTTACAAACAAGTGGATGGACTTGCTTCTCTCTCCTCCCTGAAGTAGTGACATGTCTGGTGCACCACTGACATGTTCCAGCAGCTGTCATGTCTGGCACCTGAGACCTACCTCCCGTTCCTGGCTATTCTTCAGCTGGGAAATTTTGAGGGCATGGTCAGGATCATAATTAGAAAAGCTGAGGATGTACGAGGACACTGTTCGTCCCTCATCCTGATACTGGATGGCCCCTGTGGATTTATTGGCTGATGAACTCCATAAAATTAAGGAGGACATCACCAATAAGGTGATGAAAAATGCCGCACCACAGCAGGACACAATCCCTGTTGCACCGGTGCGAGACAGAAGGCCTGGAGCCTGGATCACACATCTACCAGCCAGGACAACAGGTTTCCTCTAGAGGACAGACCTCTGGTACACCTTCCTTGACCACAGAGAGGACATGAGGTGGTGGGACAGGACGACCACCTGTGTCCTGGCCAACAGAGTGTGAGAACTTAAAGAGAAAGAAGAGGCCAAGGACAAGACAGTAAAGGTGCATGCTGTTCCAGTGCTCCGTGGCAGGAGGGACAGTCGTAGCCACCACCCCTCTGACACACTGGAAGGCACCTCATGCACTTATGCCTCAGTAACCCCCAGCTACCAGGATGAGTGTTAGAGGAGCCTGGCCCCTAGCCAGGTAGAGGCACAGGACAACCGTGTCTTCTGGACAGTTTGGTTTTGGTGGCCTGGCACACCAGAAACCCAGAAATATGAAGTGTTAGTTGACGTGGGGACCCAATGTGCTCTAATCCCTACAACATGTGGCAACTGAGGTAATTGCAATTGCTGGAGTGACCAAGGGCTCCCAAGAATTGACTGTGGTGGAGGCAGAGATAAGTATGACTGGCAAAGGGCAGCAAAGGCACCTCATCGTGACCGGCCCAGATGGCCCATGCATTCTGGACATTCGTTACCTGAGGGATGGGTACTTCAAAGACCCAAAGGGTTATCGATGGGCCTTTGGAACTGCAGCCGTGGACGTGGATGAGTTCATGCAGTTGAGTGTATTGTCTGGCCTCTCTGAGAACCCCCACGCATTGTGGGACAGCCAAAAGTTGAAAAGCAGCAAGTACCTATTGCCACCAAGACTGCACACCACAGGCAATACTGGAACAATAGAAATGCTGTGATCCCCATACATAAGATGATTCAGGAGCTGAAGAGCCAAGGGGTGGTGAGTAAGATCCACTTGCCTTTCAACAGCCTCATCTGGCCCATGTGAAAGTCTAATGGGGAATCCCTCATTCCCCTCGAGGTCAAGCTATGGTGGAACGCTCTCACTGCACTTCAAAAGAAATGTTGCAAAAGCAAAAAAGAGGAATGCAAGGAGCCAGTCCACACAGCAGATGGCAGAAAGCACTATACACACGTAACTTTCTGTCTTTGACAGATGCAAGAACTCCAGTCATTTTTTCTCATTTTTCTTCACTACAGAATAAGGACTTCACAACTTCCCCATAGAAAGCAAATGTTTTGGTCAAATCCCTGCACACAGGCCAATGGAAAAGGCCATTTGACCTTATAACCTAGGGAAGAGGCTATGCGTGTATCTGAACAGATTCGTGACTTTGCTGGCTGCCCGCAAAGTGGGTCTGTCCAGCACTACAGGCCTACCAGCCACAACTGTGGACTAACATGGCTTGAACATGGTGACTCCAGCAACTGAGCTCTGCTGTGCCCAGCATGCTGCAGCTACAGTACGAGCTGGAGTCCAAAGCAGCCAAATGGTATGCCACCACTGACATTGCAAACGCTTTCCTCTCCATCCCCTTAGCAGCACCATGCAGTCTGCAGTTTGTGTCTACTGGAGAAGGGTCCAGTATACCTGGAACAGTTTGCCGCAGGGGTGGAAACACAGTCCCATCCTCGAGGCAACACTTGAAAAAGGTAATGCTCCGGAACATCTGCAATATATTGATGATATAGTTGTATGGGGGGACACAGTTGAAGGAACCTTCGAAAAAGGAGAGAAGATCATTAAGATTCTCCTGGATGCTAGTTTTGCCATCAAATGGAGCAAAGTCAAAGGACCTTCCAGAAAGATTCAATTCCTTGGAGTGAAGTGGCAGGATGGACACCATCAGATTCCAACTGAGGTGATCAACAAGATCACAGCCATGTCTCCATCAAAGAATAAGAAAGAGACCCAGTCATTTTTAGGTGCCATTGGGTTCTGAAGGATGCATATCCCAAGTACAGCCAAATTGTCATTCTTCTCTACTTGGTGGCAAGAAAGAAGACCAAGTTCCAGTGGGGCCCAGAACAGCAACAAGCCTTCAAACAGATCAAGCATGAAATTGCTCACACAGTAGCACGTGGACCAGTCAGGATGGAGCCAGATGTGAAGAACATCTTGTACTCTGCAGCCAGGGACAGAGGCATTTCTTGGAGCCTCTGGCAGAAGGTGCCTGGTGAGATGCGAGATCAAACACTTGGATTCTGGAGTCAAGGCTACTGAGGATCCAAAGCCAACTTCACCCCAACAGAGAAGGAGATCCTCGCAGCCTATGAAGGAATCCAAGCAGCCTCAGAAGTAATAGGCACAGAGACGCAGCTCCTCCTGGCACCCCAGTTACCAGTCCTGGGGTGGATGTTTAAAGGGAAGACCCCGTCCACACACCATGCTACCAACACCACTTGGAACAACTGGATCACCTTGATCACGCAGCGCACCCACATTGGAAGCCCAAACTGCCCAGGAATTCTTGAGATAATAATGAACTAGCCCGAAGGTGAGAATTTCAACCTCACTGATGACAACAAAGAGGAGAAAGTGACCCATGCTGAAGAAGCTCCACCATACAACCAGCTGCCAGACGATGAGAAACGTTATGCCCTTTTCACTGATGGTTCCTGTCATCTCATTGGGACAAACTGAAGGTGGAAAGCGGCCGTCTGGAGTCTAACCTTACAAGTCACAGAAACCTTTGATGGAGAAGGTGGGTTGAGCCACTTTGCTGAACTGAAGGCTGTGCAACTGTGTGGTGGTTTAAGCACCACAATATTAACTAGGGGGCACTCTTAGTAATGACGAGAAGAATGACAGAATGTGACAACAGCGAAACACTTTATTTGTCTGGAGCTCAAAGAAAACACAGTTTAGGGAACCCCAGACTCAACACATAAAAACAAGCACCCGGCAAAACCACAAAAAGGAAAAACCAAGAAAAAAGGAATAAGGGAACTGCTTTCAAAGGCCAGCCAAACTGGCCACAGAGAGGCAGTGGAAAAGGAAGAGCCACTTTCTCTTTCTTCTGGAATCTCTGAAAAAAACAACAACACAGTGAAAGGTTCTCCCCCCCCCAACCCGGGATGTTATTTGGGGAAGCTTTCAACCTGTAGTTGTGCTCGTGTGGCTCCAATGCCGATGGAGGTGGGCTGAGTCAAGCCACGGGGCCTGGGAGTAGGAGA
>VXBA01001189.1:36859-57929 GCA_013399895.1 Serilophus lunatus
ATATACATAATAGAATGCTCACATTATCTTTAGTGGTTTAGGTATCATGATAAAATGAATTCTACACTGAAGTTTCTCAATATGATACTGGCATCTCCTGAATGTATATTAATCTTTTGGACTCTATGCCTTTGAAGAACCTTCACCTCTAAGAAGACCAGAAGAACAAGACCCCACAGGGCACTGCCAAGTTCTAGAGTGGTGATACTTTTTCTATTAATTTATCTCTGTCACTCTCTTCCTTCTTCTCCCTCTGCCCCACTTTTCCTTTTTCTTTCTATTCATTTCTGCCTCACATTTAATGTCAAATAGAATCTATACTATTGGCTTTTGGTCTAGTTTGCACCTTAATTTAGGCAGAGGCATCTCTAATAATTTTAATAACTGGGTCATAACAAATACCAAGAAGGAACTTGAAGTAGACAATAAAATACATTTAAGACTCCTGAATCTGTATGTTATAGTATACCACTATAGTCAGTAATTAATTCCTAAATGTGAAGAACTGTAATGAAAAAAGAAACCCAGTCAAATAAACTAAAAATTTTAGTTGTAGAAAGCTTTATAGAAATTCCTATTTCTCTCCACTACACAGGGAAATCTATATGTGAATTTTGGCAGCTCAGTGAGATGTCTAAGTATAAGCAGAAGGCATATAGATCTTGAATTTCTGAATAGGTGACTTTAAGCACTATTGTGTTTTTTACAACATGTAAAGTAAGGCTCTTTGTAGAAGCAAGGCTTTTTGCAGATCTCTTTGGTCTGTGAGGAATCTGTACCTTTTTCCTTATACTTATATATATGTCAGACAGCTCTTTAAATACAAGGCTCACATATCTCATTTAGTGTTTATCACAAATCCAGAACAGTAAGGAAGCTAATAGTAACCAATGCAACTAACACTGAAAACTAAGGCGATCAAAACTCCAGTTGTCTATATTTCTCCTATCATCAAAATTAAAAGGAATGTATCTTTGCTGGTGAAATTGGTCAAAAGGCAAGATAGTAAAACACTTGATGTCCATGGTTTAAATGTATAATGAAAAAGATGAGTTTGGATAAAAAAAAAAATCAGTAACATTAAAAAAATCAACAGCATTTGTCAGATACTTGGAGACAGGAATGTTAGGCCCCTTAATAACAACAAAAGACAGAAATTGAAAGAAACGAGAGCTACAAATGTAACCTATTTCAGCAATTTGGATATGACATTTGGAAAAGCTATAGTGTTTGAATAGAAATCAGTTAAGGATAGAAAACAGAAATGTGAGAAAGACTAATAAAAAGATGATTTTTTTCCCCCTCTTTTAATCCTGGATTTTAACAGGCCTTGTGTTCATCAGCGAAGATCATCATGAATGCGTGGAGAGAAAAAGACAATGGTCTACTAGAAGAGACTAACAAAGGTTTTAAACAAATATTAGGAAAGCCAGAAGGCAACAACCAACCTACACAGCTGCCTACCTCTCAAAAAGTGCAAATAATTGGGATGCTCCTATCTAAATTGAGTGCCTGGTTCAGTTATTGAATGTTCCTTTATTAGCTGTTAGGAAATTATATCACTAAATAACCAAAGAATTGCTACATAACAGCTGAGCATTCTGTAAAAAGTGCAAATGTAATTGAGTGTTTTACATAACAAAAACACTCATGAAAGGAGATAAAATGTACTCAGTAATTAATTTTTTGTTTATGATACTTGTGCTGCATTCCAATGCTTGATTAACAAATACAAAATAAAACACTTCCAGAGAAACCTTTATGGAACTAACAGAAGATACCAAACGTAGGAAAAAAATAAACAAAGGGCATAGTATAACATTGGTAATCCTATTTTTATTTTAAAATATGAGCCTTCTAAGAAAGACAGAAAGATTTCATTGTTAAACATCAGGAGGACAATACAAAGTCAAAATACAGCCAGGTGCTTCAAGGTTCAATGTAAAAGCTATTCATTTATTCCAGGAATTAAATTTGTCAGAGCAATGAATGATAGACATTGTCTGGCGCATCTCCCTCTTTTATTCCTTCAAACCATTAAATAAAAATCTGACATCAATCAAATCAAGGATCTTCAACATGGAAAGAATCAAACCAAGGGTTTCATTTGGCTTTCAGACTGATTAATTTCAGGAGCTCTGTGGATTTGCGTTTGAGGAACTGAGCACTGCACTGTTTAATACTGGCAGAGAACACATTTCTATAAATTCTCAAGAAAGGCAATCACATCTTTACAGAACTTTGATTATGTTTTAGTTTGGAAAGAATGTTTGAATGAACAACTCCATATATTTATAGACTGTTCAAGGGCGCAAGAGGTGGTCAGTCACTCTGTTACTGGACTCATGTGGCTATTAAGCTATTTGAAGACTGCTGTTTTTTGTTAGCTACTCAATTCATACCATGTATAATTAATTTAAGATACAGCAGACACTCAGAATTAGAATGTTAACTGAAAAATAAGTATGACCATGTACTACTGTCAATGTTCATATGCACATATATGTTTTTAATTTATTTATATGTACGTGAATGTAGGCATACATTCTCTAAAAAAAAAAATAGAGGTTCTAATATTTTGTTACAATTTATCTAGTAAGTATGATACAGATTTTTGGTCACTTTAAACTACTTTAATGATGAGGGTGTTAAAATGGGATAATTAATCTATTTTCTTTTAAGCTAGCTTTTCTTTTAGCTCTCTTCTAATCATGAGGTACTGCTGAGTACCAAAACATTCAGCATCTTGAATGGACCACTACTAAGCATAATGTATCCTCTGTTTACTATAATTAATGACATTTCCATTGATCACAATACATACATTATTTTTCAGATGACTGATCTTCATATATGAGTATTCAGTACTGATAATATATTGTCAGTAAGTCAGTATCAACTCAGTACAGAGGAACAGTTGAATTGTAGCTGTTTAATCATAAACTTACAAATGAATAATTCATTCTGCTTATTGCCTCTTCTAGTTTCAATCACTCCACAATAAATTATCTAGTAACTCTTACAACTCACAAAGTTTAATAGGAAAATTTAAATGGGATGGTTTTGCTGCATTTTTTTCTTGCGATTAATTTCCATGGCTAGAGTCAAGACTCAATATTTTATTAGTGACCTGTACAAAACTGAGGGGGAAGAAATTTGATTTAAAAAATCAGGAAACCCTGTTAGTTAGATTAGTTCTTTCTGAAGTGTTTCTTTATAAATCAGGTTCAGTATTTGGGGACTAAATTGTTCTAACGAATAAAACACCATTAAGTACATAGAGTTGAAAGGAAGTCTATCCAAGAATAAATATCAGCATTTATGACAAAGACAAATAATAAATGCCTGTAATTCTATTGCATCATATATGTATGGCTCATTCCAATAGTTCCGACCTTAATTGTATCTCTAGTATTTCTAAGGTCCAAATTCTTTTGAAGAGCTGTTATTATGTAGCTTGTCTGACATTTTCTGGCAGACATTGACTTCATGCTGAGAGAAACAGTAAAAAAAGTCTCTTTAAATCATATGTCATCCCTACTCCTAGCTAATTTCATGTGACTATTTTATTTTACTTCCCCCCACGTATGCTTAGTAACTATATAATATAACACCTTCCTGTTAAATTAATATAAATTTTTTCTTGTTACATTAATATATGTTTTTTGTTAAATATTAAATTTTATATTAAAATTACATTAAATCAATATTTTAATATTTTTAGATTTTATCTTTAAAGACATATACTAAAAATACATTATTTAATTTTTATGTTTTTAGTATAAAATTAATATAAATTTTTCCTCTATATTCTTTTTTGGGAAAAATTGTATTTAATTTAAATCAGATTTAAACAGTGAAGATTTCTATTGACTTTATCTTGGAAGGTTTCTATTACAAATACCAGGCCAACCCAACTTTGAAATCAGTGATTGTCCATATACCCAGTTTAAAGGAAGATGGATCATGTTCAGAATCTGCAGCATATTCTTGTGCATCAGACTAACAGAGAACATACAATAGATTTGCCTTCCCTAATCTTTCAGCAGTGAAGGATAGTTAAATAACAAATTGACAACTGCATTTCACCATGCACAACTTCCAAGTATGAACTGTAGTATGCTTTTTTCATCTAGAAAGAAGTAATGAAACCCCTTGGAAGAAAATTGTCAAGTATGAGAAGATATATAATGTTTAAGATCAGTAATCGTTCAAGATGCATTGTCTGGGAAAAGGGGAATATACAACAATAACAAAGAAATATATTGTAAGTGGTGAATATCATGTTCTTGAATATGGTTGCAATAAAATTTGAGATTAATGAGAGCCTTCAAATCTAGGCAAATTTCTTGAAAAGAAACTATCAACCAAATTGGTGGTTTATATATTTGAAGATGGGAAGAAAAGACATAATTTTACTTTAATTTCCTTATATGTTCTCAAATGCAATTTCATACACATTATATTTATATATATAAATATTTATAAATATATATATATTTATATTTATATATTATAGTTGCACTAGAATATATTACAGTGGTATAAATACAGATGCCTGTCTTGAAGTGATGCACACTCATTTTATTCAGGTATGAAGGGTGAACCCACCACCACACACCCCTCCCCCGCACCCCTCTCCCCTTTCAACCCACTACAAAGGGGTTCAGTCCAGTTCTATTTTTAATGTACTTTCTATTAAAGGATTGCAGAAATGAGAGTAAGTGCTATGAACAGGACAAGCATAAATTCCTTATCATGCAAAAAAGAAAAAATCATGAAAATCAATTTGAAATTAAATAAAATATATGAGTTCAAATGTATTTGGTAGACTTTTTATAATCACTTAGGAAGTTTTTCAAAAAACAAACTAAACAGAACATATAAAAAACACATCCCTCCTTAGTTCTCTTCTGTTTAAAGGCAATCTGCCAGTCTGCTAGAGGACTCACTTTTCACATCTATATGAGCGATTTTGGATATGTGAAATCAGGGGGTTTTTTTCCCTCTCTGAGTGACAGTTTGTGACTTTAAAGACATATGCTTCTTCCATTAAAAGAGTATATTTTGTTTCCAGAACTAAAAATATTTTCTCTCATAAGCAGTACTTAAAATGATGTGAAAGTGCTTCGCTTTACTTCCTAAGTGGCTAAAAATAATCCTGATTGAAGTTAAATCTTCAAGCTGGGAAAAAAAAATACAGAAAATTAAACTTTCAAGTTTTAGTTACACCTGGTTCACTTGTAAAATGTAAGGTCGTGAGCCCTGGAAACTGCTTTTTTCCATGGAGCATGATACAGATGTGAAATATTCTTCAATTTACTGACCCAACCATTCTCAGATTGGATGTGCCACCTAGAGCTAGTCAATGATAACTGGATCATGAAAGTTATTACTCAGTATCCTAAGCAGTATAAATTTCTGTGTTAAGATATGTTTGCAAATACCTGTGCTTTACAACATGTATCACTGTGTAAACTACAAGTGTGGGCTCCTGTTGTCTGTTTGCAGTCTAACCATAAACTGGACCTACATTTATGTCCTAAAATTGACCTTACCATGTCCTAACTAAAAAAAAAAAAATATTGCCATAAATCAAAAGCCAAATAATAAATAATATGAAACTATTTCTGGAAGGGGTTCTACTTAGGTTTTCCTCCTCCTTAAATATCTCACAGGAGATGTACTGACTCAAACAATTCTTCATCTCCTTTTTTTTTCCCCAAGTGATTGCATTCATAAGGGTTTAGGTGATCCATGCTTGTTATTGTGTTTTATAGAATAACATTACTCATTTTATAAGCAAAACATTAGAATTATATTTCAGGTTGACTTAAATACAGGCAAAAGTGTGGAAAAGCACTTTTTGTTTCAGATTCCATCCTTCGGGTTCATTGTTAAAAAATTAAATACAAAGATACATACAGTAATGCATGTAGAAATATATATAATGTTGGTAATGTTTTAAAAAAACCATAATCATAGTACTCTGGTATGCAGAAAAAAAGACTTTTTGTCTAGACACTCTTTGTCTCAAGACTTTGTCTGTGATAACTTTTCTGGCTCATTCTGTGTATCTTAAAGTAGAAGTGGTTAGGTAGAAGGTATTTCAGATACCCTAGAAAATTATTCTATTGAATAATCTGTTACTTCAATCTGAGACATTCGTGCCTTGTACCTCTTACTTTGAAAATATTTCTTATTTTACATTTAAAATACACAGAATAACATAGACTCAAAGTCATTACAATTGTTTGCTGAAGTTAAATGAGCAGCAGCCAGATGAGATGGGTCTGACAGATGAGATAAACAACTTTGAAAAACAATATGAGCCCGAATGCGTACATCTTTGTTACCCAAGAGATTTTGCATCACACATAGAAAAAATATTTGAGCTTCATCAGATTGGCAGCATTTTAACTTAGTCTCTGCAAGTCCATGCTGACCTGTTTCTGATGTGTTTAAATTCTAAGTGAGGAAAGAAAAACACAGGTTGATGTACCGTATGGGAAAGATAGGTGACACCTGGTCTGAGGGGTGGAGACATAAAAAGAAGGAAGTCACACTTTATACCTGTCACAGAGAACTGTAAGCTATCTTCAGGAAACAGTCATTTTGATATATTTCATATGTCTTTTTCAAGTAGGAAAGTGAGTTTGTCAGATGATAGCCTCTTTCCCTGATGATATAGTTGTATTCACTCACCTTAAATTCTCAGAAAGGAATTGGAGGTTTGTCAGTTAAATATATAACATTGTTATGACACGTGATTACATGTGCAATGACACGACTTACCTAGGGTGTTAAAAATCATTTTCCAAGAATGTGAAGTGACACTGTGCTCATTCCACTGCTGTTTTTGCCGCTCCTGTAATTGATATTCTTGCAACAGTTGTACCAGTGATACAATTTTGCGCCTTTTATACAGCTTTCATCCAGGTCATGTGACAGCATTCAGAGGCACTATTGTATTTATCCTGCATGAAACAAGAAAAAGAATAAATCCACTAAAAGTACACCTTAAAAATGTCGATCTCATCTGACTTCTACTTAATTAAACAGTATTCTCAGGCACAGTAAGGACAGACCTTTACCTCCGATGCTAATGTTGTAACATTTAAATGGTAGAATGTGTCCAGAGAAGGGCAACGAGGATAGTGAAGGAGCTGGAGCACAAGCCCTATGAGGAACGGCTGAGGGAGCTGGGGTTGTTCAGCCTGGAGAAGAGGAGGCTCAGGGGTGACCTTATCACTGTCTATGACTACCTGAAAGGAGGTTATAGTTAGACGGGGTTGGTGTCTTCCCTCAGGCTCCCAGTGACGAGAGGACACAGTCTTAGGCTGCATCAGGGGAGGTTTAGGTTGGATATTAGGAGAAACTTTTTCACAGAGAGTGATTTCCCATTGGAATGGGCTTCCCAGGGAGGTGGTGGAGTCACCGTCCCTGGATGTGTTTAAGGATAGGTTGGATGATGAACTTAGTGACATGATTTAGATGGTTTAGATGATGGTTCGGTGTTGGTTAGGTTGTTAAGTTAGGTAAAAGTTTGGACTTGATGATCTCTATGGTCTTTTCCAACCTTGTTAATTCTGTGTGCATGCAAAAAACCTTAGCTAAGATCTGGAAGTGTCTGCAAATACTGAGTTCAAATCCCAAAGATAGTTTTGAGAATGTAAAAATGTTCTGTTTTGAAAATATTACCTTAAATGTTAAAAGAAATTCTTAAAGAATGAACAAAAAGTAGAATATTTGATATGCTTATAGCCATGAAAAATCAAAAGATTTTTTTTGGTTAATGTTATCTGATAGATACAGCGTTGTTCACTGCTATGGAAGCAATTGGAAAACTTCAGCTGATTCCCATAGGAGATGAAAGTAACTTTTGTGCAATAATGAAAAAACGGTTATAGGAGTATGGAATTAGCTTCCTAGAAAAAGGAAAGCCATACATGGAATCAATCTACATCTGGCAAGGAGCTGTCCGAATCAAACACGTATCTTCATAGAAGTATGGTGAATGCTCAGTTTATTCAAAAAAGGCACGGTTTAAATAATCATTTCATTTCCATACAGGTGGGGCACGAGCTCTAATCTACTACAACATTGGTTCATCTGCCTTGTCCATGCGCCCCAGCTAGCGAGCTGATTGGATACACATTTGCATACTCACACCCCTTACAACACAATTCTCTATTCTTTACTTCTCTCATCCTTTTCTGCACATTCTTAAGTTCCCTCTTTGATCTGCACAAGCCTAAGTTCCCTTTTGATCAGGCTACATCCTTATCTTTAAGGCGCCAGCATGGCCGAGGCCCCGCTGTGTCCTCTTTCTGCTAAAAATTCTTCTACATACATCTTTACTGAGGATAGCATCAGTGTATTTGGAAGTGTATTACTTACAACCACTAACTGTCCTTTAATGCAAAGTGTGATGGTAAAGGTCCAAGAATATAAATGACCCTTCAGCACTGAATTGGTTAAACTTTTCTCTGTAAAAATGCAATTTGTAGTCTTTATTCTCAACTGAGAGGTGCCTGAGCATTGGATTCACTGTAGGGTAATATTAAAAAGAAAGGTAGTGTTCCCACAAATCTGACTGTCACTTGAATTTGAACATGCATCTCTAGCTTCTAATTAGGCATTAAAGGAAAAAGTTGCAGAATCCACTTTCTGTATAAGAGGTAAATAATAAATGAATTCCCAAGGGAAAGAGGAAACCTGAACTTCAGTAATTCTTAAATTTAGGGATCCAAATGCACATCTCTTCTTTTAGAGGTAAATCATCTTTTTGCTGTCTAGGCTGATCCATTATGTGACTGCAGGATTCGTAGGAGGTGAAAGAGGAAGGACCACAGCTCAAAGACATTGGGCAGTGCACTCAGTTGTCAGCTAAGTGTGACTTTTACTGCCTGGGTTATTTTCGCTTTCTGTATTAAATGTCTTACAGACATTTTGAACTTACACTGGGTGTCATTTACTATTAGATTTAGTTGTTTGTTTTTTTTTTTTGCTTATAATTTATTCTTAACAAATCATGTTTAAAAATACTATTCCAAGTTTGTTAGTTTGTTAACCAGTGATTATTTCTTGCTTTTTTTTCCCCCCTTTTTTTTTTTTTTTTACAGCTCTTTCAAAACCGGCAAAATTATTCAAATTCAGAAAAACAGAATTTTTAAAATTCTTTCTTTAATGCAATATGTTCTGTATTAAATTTGAGCTGTATTCAGGAAAGAAAAGTACATATTTTAAAGGTAACAAAGAAAAAAACAGATGAAATATTGTGATGAACACCATTAGACTTATATGACAAACTGCTTCAAATCAACGCTTTCTGTTCCTTTTGCTTAGGCTTACTTTGCTCAGCAATGTTTTGGGGAAGATGAAGATTGCCACAGACAATGGCAAATCTATTGATTTCATAAATTGACATTGACTCATTTTTTGCTACCAACTTGTAATTTCAATTCATTTTAAAATTAAAAGAGAAACGTTAGAGCAATTATGATAGGTACACTGAAGGAAGCATTTTAATTTTTATATTGTAAATGTTTTGAAACTTTTGCAAATATTGTAAGTCTTTTGTGACACAGACATTAGTCAAATATAAAAGACTACAGTGTGCCACACAGCTGACACACATTTACATTTTTTAAAATAAATGGCATAATAGATATATGGCACAATGTCTAGTGTAATTTCATTTGAATGGTAGCCTTTAACAACACCTGAGAACAGCTACATAAAAGACAGAAAAAAAAATGAAAACCTTTTTCTGAATAATTAAGTATCTTTTTATCAAGAAAGTACAACACTGTATTCTGAGTATGGACCAATTTACTCATAAGTCTATTTTATTATTGCACTGTTACTATATATGCAAGGCAAAGCAACAAAGGGGACAATTTTGGCAGTTAAATAATCTCTGATAATAATAATTAGAACAAACAATGTTGAAATTATTGTGCTGATATGAGTACTGTTGGTTTGAAGAAAAGATATAGCCTAGATATACCAGGGAATGTACAATGTGCTAGAGCACAAGCATTGTGTATAATCTAAGAAATATAAGCACAAGAGAGACGTATAGGAGGGAAATATAAGGACAAGAGGCAAAGTAATTTGATTTTGGGAATTATTTTCTGGTAGATACACTTTGTCTTTCAAGATCTAGTTAACCAGCAGTTTAGTAAACTCAATTTTGTATTTCTTTTTTATCAGATTAGACTTATAAGATCATGTATTTCATCTATTGCTTTTATTATTTTTCACCTGGACAAGAATTCCATGATTTATCACAGCTTTTTCTGTGTAGGCTGTCTCCCTGAATTTGCAAGTTAATCCATGCAACTTTATCCTAAGCTTATTTACCTTTACAATCACAAGGTAATTCAACTATATGTAGTACTGAAGATTAGTTTTTACTGTACTTCAAATATACTTCTGAGTAGATGGATATAACTTTATTTCCAGAGGTATGGAAACAATATCAAAAACTTGTGAAAATGCCTTTTACTTTCAAACTTAATGATATTTACATGTTCAAAACTACAGTAAAAGACTATTTTATTTGCAAAGCAAAGCACTCCAAAGTTAGGATAGGTTAGAATGAAATGATCCATAGAGTCTCAATTTTTGCTGTTGTGCATAAGTAGTCTAATACAGTTTTTAATTAGATGCTCATGTACTGTTCTATCCATGAGACCCTTGCATCATTCAGTTCTCATGATTTATAGTGATCAGTAAACAAGTAGGTATTCAACACTTTGTTTTTTTGTTATTATTTACTGTGCAGCTTTATGTGACTCAAATGCTGCTAAAGAGATGGAATTATTAATTTCATCATGTTTTATTTGATGGCAATAATCATTATAACCTTTAATGCTTTACAAATAGTAATTAATTTACTTTCATTGAACTCCTATGAAGTGAATGGGTATTATTCCTGTTTAATAGGTGAAGAGCTGAGGCACAGAGATATCAATGACTGAAGCTTATGAATAATTTGAGGCATCTACAATCTGTTTTCTTAGGAGGATATCAAATTTTATTCAAAACCTAAATCTTGTTTATTTCAGATGCAGTGCAAGGACTGTGCATTGCTACAAAAGTGGGGTCTAGGGCTAAGGATCAACTGATGAAATACAGATGCTTACATTGCAGAAAACAATAGTTGAATTACTTTCCCTTGACTCCTTTTATAGTCAGTGGAGAGACTTTCAAGGTTTAGCTCATCTCACCTTTAAATAGTTAAGTCAGATGCCTATTTATCTCTTGTAGTCTCTGCTAGTTCAAGAGTCAGTAAACACAGACTCACTCATCATGATTACATAGATCCTCATATTTACACTCATTCTTATTAACTTTCTTATTCTGAGACTATATAATGTGGTCTTGTATTACTGCTCTGTACATTCACTTCCTTTTGTATATTATACAGAGAGAAGGAAAGCTGACACACCACATACCTTCCATACTCTCAGATTCTGACCTTATACAACAGTTGTCGGTATTCAATACTAGTGAGAAGGAAAGTAATTCACAGTGCCAACTTAGAGCAAAATTTTAGTGGATGGAATGAATGAAGTAGTTCCCTATAAGGATTTAGTGAATTTTGCTGTTAACTGTGAAAAATGAAGATCATGGCTGGACTAACACATGCTTTCTCATAACTTAAACAAAGGATGTAGCTTTTCATGGTAAGAGACAGCTCCTTGATTGCATGATGAGCAGACATAAGATAGGTCTATATAAAAGCTGTAAAAAAAATATTCAAAATAATCTAAGCTGAATGGTTTAAATTCAACATAAACTTTATTTGAACAGAGTCTATAACTCTATAGGATTACAGACTTTCAGCTTGCCTATTCCTAGGAATTAAATATCTAATTTTGTGTATATTTGATTAAGCAGGTTCCAATATTTAGTTCCATAAGCTTCTTGCTATATCAGATATTTGAAACCAAGAGTGCTATCTTAAATGTTACAAAGCCTAGTTTCAAAATCTAATCATTGTTTGAATTTGCTGTTACATTTACCACATGGTTTGTTTTGTACCTATCTACCATGTCTTGCCAAATGATGGAGTTAATGGCACAATCAAGAATTACCTTTCTTATATTGAACAGCAGTTTTTGGAACAATCATGAGTGATAGATGTGATTTATTCCAGACCAATTCATCCCATTCTTTCTTTTTTAGTTTGCAGTTGTGAGAAAATACCTTTCACATGATAAAAATTGAAACACATATATAGGCTTAAAGAGGAGGCATCGTTGTTGACAAAAATGAGGCAAAGCACACCAAAATCACTTCGGGAATCTCTCACTCATTGTCTCTTCTTCTTTCTCTGTTCCCTGTCTCTCTGCAAGGTTTCCCTTTTATTATCCATTTCGTGAGACAGTTAGCTGTAGCAATGTTTCTTGAAATGGCAATTAAGCAATAGTGCTTATCAGACACCAATGAAGTTTTCAAAAACAATTTCCAGGTCTGTCATGCTTTTAACATCCATTTGTATACATTCTTACTAAGCTCATTGGCTATCTTCAACCAGGATTTGGCACAAGATTCAAACAACAGGGCAATTTTCTGCATTCAGAAAACGTTCACATACTTGATAAAAGCATGAAGCCTTTCCAAGGTTGAAACAGGCTTATCTTACTTCCAATTAGCCAAGCACTGCTACAGCTAATTTAACATTTTCCCACATACATCTGCTGAAGGTGACTTGCGGAAACTGAATTCACAACGTAGGCCCCATTATGAGAAAGGTGGGTTTATTCTGCGCAGGGAGCAGGGTTACAGATTCATTCCAAATCACCCGCTCCCCGATCCCATGACTGTCCCGGGCTTATATCCCTCTTTGGAGTGACAGGCGTCACACAGCTCGGATTGGCCCCACTGCTCCGAGCCCACCCTCTTCTCCGCCCCATCCCTTCAAGGGCCGGGCTTTTGCTGCCATCATCCCCTCACAGAGAAGCACGTCCTCCTCTTCTAGGAGACCTTGAGATGTTGTTCCAGGCTGTTGTGATGTCTGGTTTTCGCCGTCTCTGTCCCCCTTATCTGATGTTCGTGTCTGGTGTTTACAGAACCTGCTCTATCCTAGCCCTGTGTCCCAGCAGGGCCCCGACTTCCCTTTCTGACCCCATCTCAAAGGCTGAGTGATAGAGGCCCCTTGATGTACAAAAATGCAAAGCATATCATCACTCACAAATGCAGAGAACTGAGGAAATATTGGGGTCTTACTATGAAACAAAGAGTGTGAACTGTGAATAAGGTTATAGGAAATTGAAATGTTTTTGTTTGTTCTGGATTTTTTGTCCTGAAAACTTTCATGAGACACATGCATCTCTTTTACTGGATTCCAATTTTTAATCTAATATAAATACTGGAAAGTGAAGGCTTGACAAAGCCTAGAGCCATTAGAAACTTAGTGTCTTATATAAATACATATAAATGACACATAATTTCAGCCCAAATAGTCTATTAAATGTTTTATTGAAATAAATATTTAACTCTTCAAATTAGGAACGAATTTTAGGTTCAAATATTTATGTTAGAAAATAGATTAATGAAATCATAAATAATCTAGGTGCATTCACCTAACCCTCCCCCAATAAAACCCCCCAAAACCAACAAAACCAAACAAACAACCCCTCCAAAAAACCACAAAACCACAGGCAAACGAACAAAACCCCAAGAACTCCCTCTGAAATATATAAAAGTAAAAAAATACTCACCCTAAAGAAGAAAAAATAAAAAAGTTCTTACATATTGAAGTATTTAGATATATTTTTCTAATCTGGGGGTAAATATGACTTAGACTGTGCCCTAGATATGCAGAAAAATTTTATCTGAATTTTATCTTATGCGTCAGTATTTCATTGGCTCACCCTACCTCCAGTTAAACCAGAGACCAATAAAGTGTGTACTTCAAGAACACAGAGAAGCAACTCACCTTACTTTAATAGAGATTAATATGTAGATGCCAGTAAAAAGCTGGTGAAATATGATCAGAAATTCCAATGACATCTCCAACTTGAAGAAGAGTAGTTTTCGTGAGTATTTCTCCCCAGATTTTAGAGAATGTCAAGCTTGTTTTATTTTGATGGTTTAGATCCTTTTATTCATGTATAAATAATAAAATTATTTTTGAGACTAAGTGGATTTAATATCCATTTATACTTGAGCTAAAAGAGACTGTGATTAGCTGATGACAACTTACTTATCTTTAGAACTCTCACTTTGGTTGAAAAACAATTTTATGTTAATAAAATATATTAATGATGAGTTCTCTGAAGATAAAACTATGTCTACTATGTTTTTATATGATCACAACAAATAAAGTCAAATTTTATACTAATTTTTGTATGATTGAAGGAATCTAATTTTCTCAAATTATATTTCTAATTCTATTAACATGTGGCAAATGATTTTATCATTCACGGACAAAAACAAAAAAACTGTCAAATCAATAACTTCTAAGAGTTAGATGAATGCTGTGGTGGATATTGGAAATAGTATTCTGATATGTCTAATCAGTTACTGAAGGGCAAAGCAATGTGTGACTATACTAAAGGAGTAATTATAGTGTGCAACTGTTGTATCAAAATTTAGAGCACACCGTTTTTGGACTATAGTGCTGTACAGCTGTGAATGATCAGAAAATCAGTAGTAAGCCTAAGGACACTGGAAATTTTAAATAATCATTTGCAGTACTTTCACATGAATATGACATATTGCATGGCAAATTCTTACAGATGTACCCCAAAGCACTGAGAGACATGAAAGGACTATCTGCTCTATCTGTCACAGAAAATCAAAATTCCAGCTGCAGTTGAGCATGCATAACATCTCTTCATGTTGCATCAACAGACATTTGAACCATGCTATTTTCAGAAAACTATGCAGAAAGATTTTCTCTGAAATAATTTATAATACCTACAAAGGCACCTGTTGATCATCAGAGATCATGTTTAAGATAACAACAGCAACAATACAAGTTTCTTCATGCAGTGAGACTATTTAGTAATTATTTATATTACAGCTGTTTGGATAAATCCCTTAAACAGGTTTCAATAGATTAATCTTACTGATTCAGACTATATACTCTGTTTAATATTAATTTGGGTACCTCCAATAGTCATGAGTGGGTGGTTTATGCATTAGATGATTTACATAAGAAATCATGACAGGGACCAGGAATAAAACCAAGTTAGCATCATCTCACTACTATTCCTGTTTTGAAGGCCGGATGGTGAAATGAACGAGTAGAAAATAGAGTAGTCCCTCAAATTCCAATAATTTCTTTTAATCTGTTCCAAATTTTAGGGCAGCAATTTAATAACTTCTTTTTTGCAATGATGAAAACAAAGTATCTACAGACATCTATGACAGTCACTCTTGGGCATAACATTGATTTTAATGTTACAATTTTGACGCCATATGTATTCTGAATCTGAGCTGAACTGTACTTTAACTCATCCAGGATTTTGGAGCTCTGAATCCTAACTGATAGTCAGATATATCTTGCATAGGGTTGGTTTGTAACTTATAGTTGCAATAATGCCTAGAACCTCTGACTAAACAGAAAAAAAATACCCTTTAGTCTATAACACTACAGTTAAAACAGCATAACATTCTCATTGTGCTAATAATGCCATAGCTCATTTTCATGTGTGGAGATATTATATATTCTTTTATTAAGTAATTTTATCTCTATATTACTACATTTACAGCTGATTTTGTATTGATTGTGGCTCCCTTGATTTCATAGCATTGTTTGTCTATGCATACATCTTTGCTAATACAATTAAAAACCAAAACATTGGAGGTGACAAGAAATCCTTATCTCCATTTGACTTGAATTTGGCTGCCAAAAGTATTATGAAGCCTGTGGGTCCAGGACTTCTGTGGGAAATAAAAAGAAAAGTCTTCTTTCAAACTGTTAAGCAGGAGCAGGCACAACAGATGCATTTCTTTAGGGTGTTCATGAATTACTAACTCAAGAAAGAGCTGAATTCAAATAGACAGTGTGGTTCATCAGTAGAATAAACTATAAATATTTCTCATCTAAAAGAAGTTTCACACTAGTATTTAAACATGTTAATTACCTTCAGTTAATTTGCAATCCAAAGCTAAACTTAAATGACATAGTGCTGATTTACTTCCGTTGAGCATCTGGTTTATAACACAACCATTTACACAACAATGCATATAAAAAGAGCCTGTTTCCTGAAGACCTTACACTGGAAATATACAGCAAAGTAATAAGCTTCATAGAAAAGAAGAACAAACCAACCAACTAAATCAAACCCACCAAACAACAACAATACAACAAAGCAAAAATTGTCTTTTTCTTCGGAAGCCTGTTTCTGGATGAGGTAAAAATTAATTTTGCAGCACTCTCAATTAAAATACTGTGTTTAGGCAATTCTTGTCTGTTAGAGATTTTCCAGACCTCTTATCATCAAGATGATATCGATAAGGGGGTTCTAGATGTGACACGTTGCCATACAAAAGGGGCAGATTTCCTTAAACCCTTTTTATTTGATCAGTCTATCAGTATCACAGGGACGATAAGACCTTGTGCCCTACCAGTGTGTCAGTGCCCTGTTATGGGAAACCCACTGAACAACCCCTGTATAGGTGGATTTTATTGTTCAAGTAACTATTCTGTCACATGCTGACAGCATCCTCACTCTTAAATGGTATATTTTGAATTTTGTCTGCTGCCTGCTGCTAGTATCCTTTAAGGACTGACACTAACAGTTTACGGATAACACACTTTATTACCAAATACATTGCTAATAGAAGATATAAGTGACAAGTTAAGGTTCAGAGATTGCTGGTGATAGTAACTGATTGCAAAAATTAATGTGAAGTGGAATACAGGCAAGCTCTAATCACCTGTAAAAGCCAGCTCGAGATGATCATTCAGCACACATAGAGTATGGTTCTTACCCAGTAGGAATCCTTATGGAGCAGAAGACAGATGCAGTCCATCGACTGATTCCAGAAGTTACCGTGTAGTCTTCTCTGTGTCAGAGAACCCTCCCCACTTAAGCTACATTTGTCATTTTCTTTGGAGGGAGGGGAAGTGGTAAAGTTACAGTTGATGTTATTTCGTGCTCAGGCTGAGTGTGAGTGACTTTGGTCATTAATATATGTAGGGCATGAAAAATAATCTGTATTTTTGAGTTAATGAAGCAAAGTTCAGTTTTCTATTATTATCTGGGTCATTCCTTTGACCTAGTTCACATTAACTGCATTGGTTTTGATGGAGTATAACCACAACACTTGTGTGTTTCTCAGTCTCTTGTTTTATATCTGCATTGATTTCCACAGAGCACTGCACCTTCATGCCACTCAGTTCTTTGTTTTTTCTTTCTTAATTTATGTCTTTATCTGTATATTTGAAGCCCATTTGTTTTTTCCTGGTAAAAAGCCTTTGTTGTTCAATATTCTTTCAAATGTCTTAATATAAAGCACTTCCATATATTCACATATTTCCTTGACTACACCAAGAAAATCAACACATTTTCCTACATTTTGCACAACATTTTCTTCAAAAAAATGATAAAACTGATATAGGCAGCATGCAAAAAGGAAAAGTTAGGAAATATCAGTTTCTGTAATTTTTTTGTTGTCCTTTGCCTCATAGTCTTTCTATCCCCCACTTTTTTTTCTTACTCTCTAGGTAAGCAGTGAAAAGAAAATTCAAGAATGGTTTTAAAGGAAAAAATTTCAGCAATATTCTACTTAAATTTAGAAACATATTGTGCCAGTACTACCAGATCCATTCTAGCATGTTTATTCAGGTCAGCTGAGAGCTTATGATGTCCTAAGTGATACTTAATTTTGTGAGGGTTTATTTTCACCCCTTTGGCTACTTTCAATAGTAAACTGTCAATATGTCAATATACTTACTAAAAGATTGATCCTGAAAGTTTTATATTCATATATTGGTCTATAATTTTTCACTCAGCAAAGCCATATTTATGACACTCTTACAATGAGAATCAAGCTACGGGGATCCAAGACGCTCGCTTACAGGGTCCTTATACGAAGATTGTCCACAAGGAATTTCTTAAACTGAAAAGCAACAAGTATCTCAAAGGAATACTTTTCACAGGCTATACAGTAAACCTCTTCAAAATGTTTCTACAGGTTACTATGAAAGAAAATATTCTGTAAGTATAAAGAAAAGGTATATAATTATAAAGATAATAAGAATAGCCAGTTATATATTTAAACAAAACAACACTACAAACCTACATATTTGAAAAAAAAAAAAAAAAGTTTCCACAGAACTGTCAGCCAATCCCCTGATCGTCCTCATTTGATGCTATAACAAGCTTCACTGAGCTCAAAAAAAAGCAATAATTATTTCAAAATCTCTTTCATCTTAATTCTGAACAGCTTGTGGCAATCATTTTGAGACGATTTTACTATTAATAATTCCAGTTAACTAATAGAAGAATTTGAGGAAAACTTTGAAAACTCTCTGGTTGTTTGGTTTGTTTTTTTTTCCTTGAAATTTGTTTCAGTAGGGAAGAAAAAGTGATATAATTTTTCAGCGTGTTGTGTTGATCAGCAAGGTGTCCACCAAGCTGCTCTATCTCTTCCCTTCCTCAACAGGACAGAGAAAATAAAGCAAAAAGCTTGTGGGTTGACATAAGGACAGGGAAATCGGTTACCAGTTGCCACCATGTTCTAAAATGACTTGAAATTAATTTATTGCAAATCAAGAAGAGTAACGTAATGAAAAATATGAACAAATAAAAAAATATCTCCCTCTTTTAAATATATAAAGATGCTTTTTTAAAATATCTCCCTATTTTTACATATAAAAATATCTGCCTCCCCCATCCCTCTCTTCTTCCCAGGCTCAACTTCACTCAAGAGTTGTCTACCTCCTCCCCCTGACTGACACAGCAACATAGAGGATGGGGTTGCAGTCAGTACACATTGTCTCTACTACTCCTTCCTCTTCACACTCTTCCTCTAATCTACTGTGAGGTCCAAACCTCAAGGGATAGTCTTTCATTAATTTCTTCAATGTCAGTAGCTCCTAAGGGCAACAGTTCTTCAATGACTATTTTAGCATGAGTCTTTCCAAGAGGATACAGTCCTTAAGGAATGAATTGCCCTAGTTCGAGTCTTCTGCAAGTCCTCCCAGGACCCTACTTAAGTATGGGCTTTCTGTGTGCTACAGTTTCCTTCCATCTTCTCCAGTGTGGGGTCCTCCACAGGCATATGGTGATATTTGACTCCATTGGCTGCAGTCAGCCAGCCTGCCTCACTGTGGGCTCTACCATGGGCTGTAGGGGAATCTTTGCTCTGGCATAAAGCTCCTTCTTTTCCTCCTTGGAAGACCCTGGAGTCTAAACAGTTGTTGCTCTCACATATTCTCACTCCTCTGTGTCACAACTTCAGCATTTTTCCCCTTCTTAAATATGTTGTCATTGAGATGCCACCAGCATCATTGGTGGACTCAACTTTAACTAGTGACAAGTCCTTGGAACTGGCTGTATCCAACATTGCAGCACCTCCTGGCTTCACAGAAGCCAACCCTGCAGCTCCACCTCTACTACCAAAAACTTGCTGTGTAAACTAAATGCAATAAAATTAAAACTAAAACAAAACAAAGACACACACACACACACAAAAAAGATGGAAAAAGACCTCCAAACAAAAAAAACAACAAAACAACCCACAAACACACAAAACCCCCCGTAGAAACCTCCTACAAACCAAACCCCAAGAAACTGAAAAAAAAAAAATGAAATTAAAGGAAATTTTGAATCAGATTCATAAGCAGAAAATATTTTGTTCCCTTCTTGCTGAAAAGAGCTCTAAACTGTTTTAATGTGAGTCAGTCGTGTTCTAACTCAGAATTTTTTAAATCACTATCAGAGGTCAATAACCATCAATCAAAAAAAAAAAAAAAGTATGAGCCATTGAGATCTTTTGTTGTTCCAAATAAGTTTGCTTACACATTCAAAGTGGAAACAAATTATCCATGGCTGACTTGCAACAGATGAGGATCTGACAGACAAATTCTGGAGAACTGTGTAATAACAAAAAAGAACCATAAAACCTTACAGTTAAATATACACTAAAGCATGAAATTCCAATTTATTTGTTCTGTATACCTTCATCTGCTTGAGATTCCTAGTCATTGGCTCCTCTTTGAAGGGAATTCCAAATGTTCCTCAGTATTGAGTCAATTAAACTCTTCTTTCTGACAAAGATTCCATATGAATCCTTATGCTAGTATAAAACTTACTTTCTATGAAGGAAGGTGAACAAAAGGATATAGCTACTAGTCAGTGTCTTCAGATGACAGAAGAGTGTTCTGGACTTAAATTTTAGTTTGAACTTAAATTGGCAACTTCTGTCAAGAATAATAAAAAAAGTTTTTACAAATATATTAATGGTAAAAGGAAGGGCAAGACCGACCTTTGTCCCTTATTGGACCCGGCAGGAAACCTAGTAACTAAAGATGAGGAGAAGGTGGAAGTGCTTAATGCCTTCTTTGCCCCAGTCTTTAGTGAGGAGACAGATTGTCCTCAGGACAACTGTCCTCAGGTGGTATCAGGGAGAAGAATGGTCCTTTTGTTATCCAAGAAGAGGCAGTGACAGAACTGTTGAGACACTTGGATATTCATAAATCAATGGGACCAAATGGGATCCATCGAAGGGTGATGAAGGAGCTGGTGAATGAGCTTGAGAAATTGCTCTCCATCATTTACCAATAGTCGTGGCTCTCTGGTGAGGTTCCGGAAGACTGGAAGCTGGCCAATGTGACGCCTGTTTACAAAAAGGGTAGGAAGGAGGATCCTGGTAATTACAGGCCAGTTAGCCTGACCTCAGTACCAGGTAAGGCAATGGAACAGTTCATACTGAGAGCTATCAAACAGCACTTAGAGGACAGTCAGAGTATCAGACCTAGTCAGCATGGGTTTACAAAGGGTAGGTCGTGCTTGACCAACCTGATCTCTTTTTATGATCAGGTGACCTGCCTGATAGATGCAGGAAAGGCTGTGGATGTTGTCTATTTGGATTTCAG
>VXBA01001189.1:58187-69717 GCA_013399895.1 Serilophus lunatus
TGGCCAGCAGGAGCAGGGAGGTCATTCTTCCCCTGTATTCAGCACTGGTGAGGCCACATCTTGAATATTGTGTCCAGTTCTGGGCCCCTCAGTGTAGGAAGGACGTGGAGATGCTCTAGCATGTCCAGAGGAGGGCAATGAGGCCGGTGAGTGGCTTGGAAAACAAGACCTATGAGGAACAGTTGAGGGAGCTAAAGTTGTTTAGCTTGGAGAAAAGGAGACTCAGGAGGTGACGTTATCACTCTCTACAAGTTCCTGAGAGGAGGTTGTACTCAGGTGGGGGTTGGTCTCTTCCATCATGCAGCAACTGACAGAACAAGAGGACACTGTCTCAAGCTGCGTCAAGGAAGGTATAGGCTGGATATCAATGGATATAAAAGGTCTTCATGGAAAGAATAATAAAGTACCGGAATAGTCTGCCCAGGGAGGTGGTAGAGTCACCATCTCTGGACATGTTTAAAAAAAGACTGGACATGGCACTTGATGCCATAGTCTAGTTGAGGTGTTAGGGTAGGGTATCTTTGAGGTCTCTTCCAACCTAGTTATTCTGTGATTCTGTAAATAATTTCTTGTGTCATTCTTCTACTAAAGCATGCTTTGCTGTATGTTCCTTAAAAAAGTGATCTTCAGGACTTAGAAGTCTAGACAAAGACACTGCTGAATTCAGATCTCCTCACTTCAAAACAAGTCCATTAATTCTTTTACAACACAAATTCTTTACAATCCTCTGATTACATCTTTCACCTTAAAAATAAAATGCAATAAATAATTTAGCTGCACTTTCTACTCAGAGGTGTTGTTGCTCCAGTCTTTATGTACAACAGTTTTGTTAAGAGCAGCTCCCAAGCTGAGCCTTTCAGAGGAGCTATGTTCCTCTGATATGTGTCTAACTGGAAAAAATCTAAACTAGGTATTATGTAGGAAGATAACACATGGATGATAATGTAAAACAGCAATAATTGAAACCAAATTTTCATTAAAAATGGTCAGCACATTTGCACTGAGTTTATTATTTTTTAAGATGTGTCAAATCGTTTATTCTATCAATATCCTGGGGAAAAGTGATTTTCTACATCTTATTGAATACTAAATGTTTCATAATTATTAAAATATCCTATTTTGACCTTTTACAGACATAAGAAATAGATTAGCTTTCTGTGTAAAAACGTTAGCTAATTATGGATGGCTTGTCATTTAGAAAGATAAAATTGCAACATTTGGAAAATGTCAAAACGAAATATTTAAACTAACTTAAACTTTTTTTTTTTTTTTAACTATTTTCCTCAGTTCTTAAAAAAAGAGAACATTTAACTTTTGAGAATTTTCTGGAAGTATTGCCATTTGTTTTCTAGCTCTAAATGTGATATTTCAGGGAGAAAAATAATCCAAGGTCAATGAAGATTTTGGCATCATACACCAAACCACTTAGTAATCAATCATGAAAGTATTAGTCAGTGTCTATCAGATCTATTAAGACTGTGTATGGAATACTTTACACATTTCTGTACATCTTGGTACCTGATTGGAAAGGGAAAAGGAACAAACTGAATGGAGATCAGAGAAAAGCAACAAACATGAGTAGATTACTTGAGAAATTCATTTAAGCAGAAAAGTCACAAACAACTAAATATTCACTATATGACTAACAACATGCATAGCTATGCAGTAAATTAAAAAAAAATATAAATCTAAACAGCCATTTACACAATGTCTAATTAATCTATGAGACAGACTGCAATGAGATATAATTGATATTAGATGTCTGAAAGAGAAAAAGTAAAAAGAAAAAAGTCTAATATTTCTTGAAAAATATTTACAACAACAACCACAGAAATCATATTAAAAGCAAAATATGAGAAAAACAGTAGAACTTATTTAAGATAAAAAGTATCATCAGGAAAAAAAAAAAAAAAAAAAAAGAGAAACAAATAAATCAAACAACCAAAACCAGAAAAGAATTCTCTCTAGGGAAAAAAAAATAACTTTTGTGTAGTTCATCTCATAAAGCCTCACTCCAAAGCATAGAACTTCTCTTATTCTCTGATTAATGGGAGAATTATGTGTGTCATTGATAGTAAATGTCTCTTTCTTGTAAACAACAGCAGAGAGACAATACAACAGTGTATGAATAGACACTGTAATGAGTATAGTGACTGGGGAAGATGTTTTCTGTAAATACCTAGCAGCAAAATATAGGAGGAATGTCAGTCAACAGGAATTATTTAGGGTCAATTTTATAAGGTCTCTGAATGAGACTTGACCTCTTTATGCAGTGTAACAGGGTAGAAATGTGTAAAAGAGTCTAAACTTGTCTGTGTTTACTTCATCACTTACTTTCAATTATATGGAGTAACATCATTCCTCAGGAAAATAATAACCATAAGGCTTCTTTTGAAGATAAGTCAAAAATGCAGACCAGTCCTTTCATTAAAACACAGCTACCTTTCAAGGATGAAATTATGCTTACTACTTCCTGATGGCTACACTGATCTAGAATTAAACTTGTGAACCAGAAAAACTCCCTTCCCATTTCATCTATTAGTTACTAGTGTTAAATACTCTTGTTTCTTTGTAGCTTTGGGACTTTTGTTGGGTTTTTTTGGTTCTTACCTTTTTTTTCCCATTGGTTGGGTTTTTTTGGTTGACTTTTTGGTTTGTTTACCTTTCTTTTCTTTCCCTCCAAGTCAACATGTTAATTTTGTAAAAGTTAAGTTCCATACACATCTAGTCCATTATTTCAGTTAATTTTCAGATTTGACCACCTTCTCTCAGGGAATAAAAGAGTTGCTGTATATGTAGTTGTGCTGATTCTTAAAATTTCAAAAAGAGTCCAAAGCAAAGAAATGTTAGACATAAAATTCTAAAATTAAGATTTGGTTTACATCTGACTTTTTTTCCTCCCAGAAAACTGTTCTTTTCCTTAACGTCCTGCTTTTCATACTTCTGTCTGATATTTTCTAAACGGAAATGTTTCCAGAGATACAGAGTACTATATATACAGTGTGAAATGAATTCAAGTCTGATACATGCACCCTGCACAGATGCTCTTCTTTTGCAAAATTAATTGGTCACATTTGAAACATATTGGATTCATGCTGAGAGGCGTTGATGGGATTTTGGCCTTAAAGAACTGGAAAATATCAAACCTATTTATCGATGCTTGAATATTAATAAAAACAAACACAAGGAGTGTATTTAGAATGGTTGGTTAATAAAGCTAAACAGTTGTTTATATTTTCATGCCACTATTCACTGAGAATGCGTAACTCATAGAGAGAAAAAAAAACCCACCTAAAAAATATTTCCAAGGAAAAGAGGGTGAAGGGAAAATCTATTTAGTAGTATAACAGGCTTCTTGGGAGATAAGGTAGTGTATACACCTTCTTGAAAACAATTAGAAAGGAATTTTTACACTTTGCATAGCTACTATTGGCTCAAATTTTTGTCGTTGTTATGAGTATTTCACCTACTTCATTATCTGACCGGTAGTTGTCATCCTACTGCAGCATAATTTTTTCTTATGTCTCTTTCTTTCCTCCCAAAGATTATTCACAATTTGAAATTCTTTCTTTAACTGTATGCCTTAGTTTCACCTGGGACAGTGTTAATTTTCTTCTTAGTAGCTGGTACAGGGCTGTGTTTTTGATTTAGTAGGAGAATAATATTGAATAAAAACTGATGTTTTAGTCCTAAATCAAGGACTTTTCAGATTCCCATGCTCTGTCAGTAAGCAGCTGCACAAGAAGTTGGGAGGAAGTACAGCTGGGACCTGAGCTGACCTGAACTGATCAAAGAGATATTCTGCGCAATGATAGAATGTCATGCTCAGTATATAAACTAGAGTGAGTTAGATGGAAAGTGCCAGTCATTATTTGGGAATGAGCTGGTCACCATTCAGTAGATATTGAGTAATTGTATTGTGCAACACTTGCAATACATTCATTTTATATTGATAGATCTTGAGACTCTGAAAAAAGATAATGACTGTCTCTAATGTGATAGAAGCATGTAAAAATATTTCAAATTGAGGGCCAAAATCTTACTGTAAGTATCTCCACTTCTTGAAAGCCTCTACATCTCTTGCAAATAGTCCTTTAGTCAATTCTTTCTGTCCCTCTTCATCTCTTGCAAAACCTATTTCAATTAATTCTTTCATGTTTCCTTTTTACCTTAGCTTTTATTTATTATGCCATTCTCTCTTAGACTGATGTATTACATCATATAATACAAAATAACTGAGTTATCTTAGGGAAAATAGCAATAATGCCATAATTGAAGCTGAAGTGGTTGTTATACTATAAATATTTGAAGCACGATTAATATCTTGGCAATTTCTAGTCTCATTTGGAAAAAAAATATGAAATGGAAGTCCTAAATCTACATAAAGGGAAAATATTCTGAATTTATCATTTTTGCTAAAGCCTCCCCAGGGAAAAAAAATTCACTTCTGTGCAGAGAAATTCCCAGTCAAGTTCTTATTCAGCTTTTTTATTCACACTACTCTTTTTTCTCGGGTTAAGTCTTAGGACAAATAAAAACTCGCAACCATGATCTCCTATAAAACAAGAAAGATTTTTTTAATGAAAAATTAGTTTCCCTCTATGAAATAAAAACAGGAAATAAAAGAATTGCTATACTGTAGAAAAGGTAATAGTGAGGTTAAGTCTGTGTAAAATATCTTACAAACTATGTAGAACATTTACAAACTCCTATTTAGGCTGTTAGCAAAAGTCTGAAACTGCACAAATAACTATCTCTCTTCGTTGTCTTTAAAAGGAGATTGAAACAACTAAGTTCCCAATCTCTCTCAATGAGGAAAAAATCAGGCTTGTTGGGAGAAACTGGTTAAATATAAGGTTTAAAAAATAAAGATTACCAAACTTCAGTGCCTCCTTCCATCTTGATGACAGATATGGCAACTCTTAGACTATTATAATTTCAGACTATATTTAAAATATTCTTATGGTGTTTCTGGGACCTATGTAAAAGACAGTCCTTAGGATTAAAACTTTCATATAAAAATATAGTGTTTGGAATATTTCATATCTTGCTACTAAGTGTAATGCATCAAAATAATAACTTTTAAAAGGAGACATCATTAAACACAACTTTGTAAAGATGTTGTTAGACTGGCTTTCTAAAAGGATATAGTCAGTAATCATTTCCTACATGCCTATTAAGAGACTAAATATTTATGAGTTTAAAATGCAACCAAAACCATGAAATTCTTATTCAGCCAATAACAAAGTGACAGCAGTAAAAATTTCAGCCCAGATTAAAAGAGATATGTCTTAATGAAAATATGAAAGGCAATCAAATAAATCTGTCTGAACCAAGTAAGCAATTCTGCCAGTATTCTGTTCCTGTCTCTGAAGTCAAATATCAGCAGCGTCCTCTCAGGGCACTAGGGCTGGAGGAATGAAGGTGGTTTGGTATGGCCATCTGCATAATGCTTATTGCAGAGGCCTTGACAAAATCTAATAACTACTACTAGATTTTGGCTAGTCTCCCCACTATTAATTCAAATAATTTGTTTTGTCCCAGAAAGGACCAGAAAGTGATCCACTACTTTGATCAGGTATGGTTCATTCTGAAATGAAGCAGAAAGAGGTCCAAACTAGCAGTGTATACACAGTGGGACCTGCAAATTCTTTATTATGTGGCAATGGTTTTAAGATAACTGACATAGCAATACTCTAATTATCTTTGTTAAAAACTTTAGAGATAATAAGAATTATTTGTAAAGAGCTGCAACAAGTTTACAAATTACTGGCTGAGAATCTTTTCTGTTGTTTCAGTTATAAGCAAATAAAATACTTCTAAAACTATAATTGAGAGAAATTACTATTTCCAGTGAGACTGTTAAAGAAAATTATTCATTATTAAAGGTATACTTAGATCAATTTTCTTCACACTTTGCCAAAGCTTTTCTTTTTCACCTCAATATTTCATTCTAAATTCAGGTAATAAGAATTTCTAAATGAAGTATTCAAAAAAATGAAGTCTTCAAAGTATAATGACATCTAGTTCTTGTGTGACTGAGCGATGAAATTGGACAAAGACTTAAGTAAACAATTATTATTATAATTTCTGACACATGAAATTCCACTATAAGTAAATAATTAATTTTTCTGTGATCTAATCTTTGCACAAAAGTTTCTGAAAATAACTGGTGTCTAGGTTTGATGGACAAACTATTGGTTAACAAATTATGGATACAGATGTATTAAAGAAATAAGAATTTATAAGATCAGGTAGGAAAAATTAACTTAAAAATACTAAAATACTAAAAACTCACAGAGGAAAACGTAACAGCTACCTCCCAAAAACCCAAACACAACTCACCAAAACACTCACACACCAATTTTACTTCTCCACCAGATAATAAACAAAACAAACAAACAAAAACTTATTTTCTGTTTCAATATCTGAAGGTGCAGTTGATTCGAGGTAGATGGTAGGGGACACTGATGGCCGTAGGGGCAGCCGCAATGATGGATGGAAGGTGTGCAGTAGTATGTAGCTGGCTAGTCTCTGGAAACATGCCATCAGAGCGAAGGGACGACCAGTAGAGGAGCACATGGTGATTTTTAAGATGGCAGTTACTGGAAAACTCGAGCAATGACACTAGGGTTTTTTTTTATGAATCCCAGGTGCAGAAAGGAAGAGACTGGAGAATTTTCTGCTTATATAGTCTTCTGACTTTCTCTGAATAACTGCCCTATACTCCTCTCTCAGGCTACCCCAAAAAAAGGGTGATTTCACTCTTCACTGAATTTCTATTGTTTTTTCTGATGCCTTTCTGCCCCTAGCTCTGCCTTAACTCCGACTCTGGGCCCCACCGGCCGGAAAACATGGCAGATGTTATGTGCTGCCACTATGCTGCTGCTACTGCAGCCACCGAGTGCAGCCTCCGCTGCCACCACCAGCCATGCTGATCCTCCTGTCTGGGGGTCCAGCCGTGCCCTTGCAGCATGGAGAAAAAATTCACAAAAAAGCCACTGCAGAGCACAGCTCGGCTGTATCTTCTACATGGCACAGGCACGCGCTGCCACCCCACCACTGGGGACGCTGCCTGCAGCTGCACCAGGGAACACGGCTGCGTGGCTGCCGGTGGGTCACTAACCAACGGACTGGCTTGCCTGCAGCCGCCAGTGCGTATTTTGTGTGTCTTCATTCGGTGCTGCGTTCGCTCTGTCACCTCACAGCCAGGTGGCGAACCGGGACACCACAGGAACCAAACCAGAGCCCAGAGTGCCCGGGGCCCCCCAGACAATGGCCTGCTGCCCCGGCCACAGCCATTCACCCAGAGTTAGCACTGCTGCTGAGAGCCACAGCAACCCATCCACCATGCGCAAGAAAAACCCCGCAGCAACGGACACGTGGAATCCAGGGAGACGCCGCGCCGGGACCAGGAGTCAGAGAATACCTCCCTTTCCCGGTAATCCCAGTCTCCCGGGCATTCCTGGGTGTCCCGCAGTCGTGGGGGGCAGCATGCTCTGCAAGATCGTGGTCTCCTCGAACTCCCCTCCCCTTGCCCTCCCCAATACCGGTTCCTCTCCCTCCCCAAAGCAGAAAACACACACGAACCAAGGGGCAATCGGGTGGGGGAGGTGAAAGGAAGGGAGAGGGGAGGGGGAAAGAAAAAATCTTTTTATTTAACATCGTAAAATTTTCCCAGCCTCAGCTAACCCACGACAACTGAAGTGCAGTTAAAGAAAATTTTGTAAAATATAATATCTTTATCTACCTGTGCAGATTATAACAACATCCCTTGAAGTGTATATAAATATGAAATTAGAGCCTGGGACAATCCAGATATGACAGAAAAATTTTATTATCAGTAAACCGTAATTCTTTTCTTTCAGATGAACAGAGGAAATTGAGATGTTTTTGCTCTCACAGTGAGTCAGATTCACTTTCTTCTAGTTGTACAAAGAACAACTATTTGAGCACCCAGGGAGTGTCAATACTTTTCTCCTGGCTTTATTGGTATGGAAATATTTCTCAGTATCTCCCTCAAGTTTCTTTTATTCATTATGTAAAGAGAAATTGTTAAACCTGGTTTCTTAAAACTGGTCCCGTTTCCCCTAGATATAGAAATTGAGCTTAAAAATGTTTCTTTTTAGGTTTCTTTATATTTTAAACAATGCAACTTTATTCTTCTCTCCTTTCTTCCCTTCTCTTCTTCTTCTGAAAGATGAAAGGTGGTTGGGAATAGCCAGCACAGATTAACTGAAGGTAAATCATGCTTGACTGTGTCTGGAATGTTATGTCAAATTTTGCAACACAAATAAAGGAGAAATATTCATAAACTGGAATTAGTTCAGCCACCTGAGTTGATCAGGGAGTCATGAGGGTCTAATTGCAGCCTTTCAGTACTTAAGAGGAGATTATCAAGAAGTCAGAGACAGGCCATTTACACACATATATGGTAGGTGGATCAATGTCAAGAATCACAAATTATAACAGGGGAAGTTCAGACTGAGTACAGGGCTTGCAAATTGCTAATATTCATCCTGACTGTGTTTCAGCAGTAAGGTCATGAGATGGTAACAGAAAGGCTATGAGATGGACCAATTATGGACAAGGGACTGGGCACAATAAAGCAAAGCATAATCTCATAGTACCAGGAATATGGCTAACATCAGGCAGTCATGGACAAAGTATTATCCAATAATTTGTGAACATATCAGAGTTATTGATCTCATGAAGATGAAAGAAAGGAAGTGATTATCCTCATTTCTCAATATTTTCTAAAATATTTTGCCCAGTTTCAGGCCTCTCAATGCATGAAAGATGTTACTGGAACAGAGGGCTATTGAAGTGGATAAGAGCCTGAAGCACATCTTGAACAGATGTGCTTGTTTAGTCTTAAGAATAGCAAGCTTCCAGTGCCTACAAGGAAGTTCATGAGAAGATGAAACCTAGCTCTTTAATAATGTATGGTGATAGGATGATAGACAAAGGGTATAAAATGAAACAACAGAGGTTAAAATTGGATATGAGGAACATGTTCCAAAAGATGACAGAGTTGTCCATAGATGTTATGTAGACTCTATCTTTAGACATTTTAAACAACCAACTGGATAAAGCCCTGGACATACTTAATTGACCTCTTAGCTGACCCTTCTTTAAGCAGAAATATGGACTAGAGATCTTCTGAAATCCCTTGTTTGTTCATGCTGCTGGAACTAACATCATATCTCCATGCTAATAACCTACAGTCAAAACAGTGGCCTTCTAAGATCCTGGCAGATTCAGAAGTTTCGGCAAATTTTGCCAGTAGGACTTCAATAATTGCTCACTTATGATCATATGTACTGGATTCACTTACTCATCCATACTATCTGTAGTGGTTTAACCCGGGCTGAGTGCCAGGGGCCCACTACAGCCACTCTCTCACTCCCCCTTGTCCAGCTATAGAGGAGAGAGGATATAACGAGAGGTTTCATTATTCATGATAAGGACTACAGCAGATTCTTTCTTAATCACCGTCACAGGCAAAACAAGACTCCATGTGGGAATAATAGTCAAGTTTATTACTAACAAGATCAGAGCTAAGAGTGAGAGACAATAAGAGTGTGGTGGTTTGACCCACCATTTAGCATTCAGGGGGCAGATTCAATAAAGGTGACAGAAAACTGAATAGAATGGTCAGCAGGAGAACATTTATTCCAGGGGAATTAAATTAGAGAGGTAGGGTAACCCACAGGAGACCCCAGAATTACATTGAGAAACCCCCCAACACGTAAGGAAAAAAAAAAAACACAAAAAGGGGAAAAAAACCAAACAAAACAAAAAAAATGGAACTGTTCCTTTCAGTCAGATGACTAGTTGAAAGGGACAGGGAGGAAGGGTAGGAAAGGATGCCTCTCCCTTCTCTCTCTCTCTCTCTCTCTCTCTCTCCCTCTCTCGAAGAACCTCCGGCCCTTCAGCCTCTCTGAAAAACACAAACACAGGTGAAAACTAGCTCCCTCCCTCCCTTGTCCGAAGAATACTTGCTAGCCAAATGGCTCCTGGGTTGAGAGAAACGGGTGGAATCCCTCCGGGGCCTGCAGGCGCTGGACATCTGGGCTCCAATCCTCCTCACAGCGATGGCCGAAAAAGAGCACAGGGTGGGGCCGTGCCTCGACTTTTAAGCCTTCTCCGTCTCACGTGAATATCGTCACCTTCTTCCTGGCCACGCTGGCTTCCCATTCGTGCAGCCAGTCGGGCCCCGCCTCAGTTTCCGGTGTTTTCTTGTTGAAGAACTCACAAGTTCAGTCGTCAGGCGCCATCTTCATTTTCATGGCGGCTGCACCTCAGAGATGCCACAGCGCCAACACGGCGCCAGGGCCAGCTCTCTATCGCTCTCCGTTAGCAGCTGTGGTGCTGAAATTCCCGGCCACGGCCAGCAGGGGGCTGCGGGCCGCCACCCGCTCTCCCCGGGGTGGGGGTGAGAAGCTGCCGCCCCAGAGGGACACCGGGGCTTCCCCGTGGCTGTGCCCCCAGGCCGCCACTTGCCCCGGGAAGCCGCCGTGCCCGTGTGGGAAGGGACGGTCCCCGTGGCCATGCGCGGCGGCGGCCGCTGATCAGCCCCCGGCTCCCAGGAGCCTGGGGCGATAAGCCGCTGCCCGGCCCCGGCCGGGGGTGGTGGGGGCCAGCTCCCGGGAAACGAGGAGCTGTTGCTGCACAGCCCTGGACTTGGGGGCACTGGGACTGGCACAGATCCCACTCTGTCCCGGCCCCCGATCCTGGCTTCCTTCCCCAAACCCCGGGAGAGCAGTTGAAACAAGGGTCCCTCCCCGACCCCCGGTCCTGGCCAGGGTAACCCCCTGCCCTGCCCAGGATAGGGCTGCNACAGCCCTGGACTTGGGGGCACTGGGACTGGCACAGATCCCACTCTGTCCCGGCCCCCGATCCTGGCTTCCTTCCCCAAACCCCGGGAGAGCAGTTGAAACAAGGGTCCCTCCCCGACCCCCGGTCCTGGCCAGGGTAACCCCCTGCCCTGCCCAGGATAGGGCTGCCTTCATCTCAGCTTTCCCCCCTCCCCCAGCTTCAGGGAAACAGGAAAAATTTGAGGCAAAACTGAATTTTAACTCAGGTAAGTGGGGTTTCTCTCTTACACCCCCTTTCAAAAGCCCTTTTTCAAACGGCTACAAAGAGACCCCTTTTCTCCCCCCCCCCCCTCCTTCTTACTTCCAACCTGCTCCCACAGCAGGCAAGGGAAAAGGCGGGGTGGGGGGGGGGATGTTGCTGTGGTCAACTGCTCTTCTCAGTCGCTGCTTGGGGACAAGAGTCCTTCCAGCCGCATTCCATGGGGTCCCATCCCTCACAGGATACAGTTCCTCTCACAAACTGCTCTGGTGAGAGTCCATCCCATGGGCAGCAGCCCTTCACCCACAGCTGCCACATGGCTCACATTCCACAGGGTGCAGTCCCTCAGGCACAGGCTGCTCCAGCGTGGGCCCCACAGGTCACGAGTCCTAACAGGAGAATCCTACTCCAGTGTGGGCTCCTCTCCCCACGGGCTACAGTCCCCTGCCAA
>VXBA01001189.1:70094-102623 GCA_013399895.1 Serilophus lunatus
CCAATACACTATCACAAGTTTAAAGTCTTAATAAAAACTTGCCCAAGAGTACATCCTTGTTCTCATCCACATAAAGGTTCCAAGTCCATGGCTTTGGAGGAAGAGGTTTTTGTGCAGATATCAGGGAACTTGATCTCTTGTTCCTTGGATGAAGATAAATTTCATCAGGATAATCCTTTTGGCATCATGTAATGCTTAAAATGATTCCTGAAATATGTAGAAAATATCACTAACAGAGCGTACCAGAAAAAGATATAGTTATACAGAACATTGCCTATATACATCACAAATAAGATAGATGTAACCCCAACATAACAATATAATTAAAGAAAATGTTTACAAAATGTATTCTGCAAAGGGCCAAAATATTTTATTCTCTTTTATCTGATTAGAAAAGAGATAAACCACTTCAAAATTCTCATTCTGACTTCAAGATTCACATGTAGTCTACAAGATGTAGTGTACAATTCTCACATCCTAATTTATTTTCTTTGTTTTTTCCTTCATCCAAGGAGTATCTGCTTTTTGAAAAACAAAACAAAAAAACCTTGCAACTTGGTAATATATTTTTAAAAATGTATGACTTTTATTTTATCAAACTTCAGAACTTTCTAATCCATTCTGAAAGTGTTTCATAGTTTAACCTTAAGATCTTCTGGCTATGAGAATTTATTTAACTTTTAGCTTGTATTTCCTGCATCCTTTTATATATTTTTTCTTTGTAAATAATATTCTGCATTCTAACTGGCTCTGTGAGCAACAATCCACATTAATTGTTCTTAGCAGTCATTATATTTCAAGTAAGCTCTTTGATTCTGTTGGTTGTTATGTTTCTCTATCTACCATCAGTTTTTTACTGAGGTGTATCAGCTGTAATTAGGAGATAAAATTCTCAACTTAAAAGTTGGTCCAGTCTTCAGGGGTCAGCTTTAAATTCATTACTCAGGCATGTTTTTCTCAGAGAGCTGAACATTTTGAGGTGAGAAGACAAATATCTGTTTTTTCGTGTGCATGTATTTGTTGCATGTAAAGTAATTCTTCAGGAAGAATTTCAAGAAAATGAGGAAATAAACCTTGATGTTTTACTCAAATATTGGAAACAGCATAGAAGAAAAACCAACAAAACATCAACTTGTTCAGGACCTGAGCTTCTTCAAAACAGTCCATAATCTTTAAATTGGATATATAATTATGCACATAATGAAGTGGGTAAAAAAAGTATTGAAAATTGGAAACCAAGGGCCAGAAATAAATAGCTAATTATAAAACCACAATTTTGAATAGTTTGATTAATTGTATTTTTCAAGTGCCAAAATTGAATGAATAGAGGTACAGAGGATATTTAAAAGAAAAAAAAAATTGTTACAACTATCAGAAATACTGAATGAATTTGTATGCCATAAGTTACAGGAACTGCTTTAATTTTGCCTGTAGGAAGGTAATACTAGTTTAATCTCTTCACAGAACATGCAATACTGCATCCAGGGCTTTAGCAGAAGTTATATGACAGAACTGAGCAATGATTTATGATAAGTTAATCACCTTCATACTTCATTAGAAATCTCCTAGTATTTGTGAAATGTTTTGGAGACTTCATTTGGAAATTTTTCAGTGAAGGATTCAACCTATAGGTAAGATTTGTTTGTAAGCGTATTTATTAAGTAGGTGACTCTTGTAGTGCCAGTTTTTAAGTCTTGAAATATCAGTGTCTGAATGGGAAATTTGACTGGATGGATCAAACTGTACCGAATTTCAAATTTGCACATTTACACAGAAAAACAAATGTACTTATTAACTATAAAAAATAGCTGCTATATTAAGGGTTAGGAATGTTTGAAGTTACACGTGTTTTTTACAGTTTCTCTTCCTTATTCTCTTCCTTATCTCCACATTTCTTTTAATAATACATGTGCAATTAACTTACAGAAAAACTTAAATGTAAAAACAAATTAAATAAAAAATGTACCTCTATAAAGACTCTTTTGAATCTTAAAATGGAATAACACAAAAGCATTCTTTTCTGTTTCACAAGTAAATGAGCATGCATTTCCTCTTTTTTTTTTTTTTTTTTTCCCCTACTCCAATAAGCTTTAAGCTCAACTTCAGGAACAAACTGATTTTTTTAAATTAAACATTATTTCAAAAAATAGGTGCTCAGTGCTCTCATGTTTATTCCAATAAATAGGAACTTGAGAAATCAGGGTTTTAATGGGTGCAGTTATTCACAAGAAGCATCCTTCCGTAAACTTCTTTCTCCTTTAAATATTGTCGCTTTCAGAAAAGAGGAATGGCTATCTGAACTGAAATCCTGTACTTCCATTTATAAAGGCTAGACAGGCATCTTGCTGTATTAGTTTCTATTACAGGCCTCAAACACACAAATTTAATCTCAGCAGGGTCTTCCTTGGTTCATAAACCAATCAGAAGCAATAGTAGTTCTTTTCATGGGGTCTCACACTACCAAAGAACCTTTAGTTCTCACACAAAATTCACATAGCTGTTCTCTGATTAATAATAATTCCAGATGAGATGATGGCTACCTGGCTCCTATTCAAAATTCTTTTCATGAAAATGTTAGTTATAAGCTGAAAATTCTACCTGTCTTCAGAATACAAAACACATAGAATGCACATGATTCAGGATTACTGCCTTTAAATTCTGTGAATGAGTACACATCAGTGTAGGAGATAGGCTTTTTTTTATCATATAATTATAATAATTCTTTACATATATGTATACAAATCTCAAACTTTTCTGTTCAGTAGACAAATATCTGTATTGTACTTCTCTAAACCAAGGTCACAGCCAAATATTATGTATGAAAAATGGAATAAAAATAAAACCTGGATAATGTGCTTCACTAACAAATTAATTTGATTTGCAATTTCCCTGAATGGGTTAACAAATACCTAGAAAACAATAGGATAATTATATTGCTATGAAAATTTGATAGACTCTTGAGTATAAAAATGTTGCTATTGACACAAGCACAGAAGGAAGCAAAATAATCAATTACTTAATTACCACGTGGTAGAGGAAAAGCTGGCAGAACACTTCAGTCAGGGGGATACATACCAAGTTGTCCAATTGTCAATTCAAAAAATTATTTAGATTTTTTTCCAGTCTACCAACTAACCTTGAAATTCAGGTGTCTGTTACATTAAAATAGCACATATTTATGTGGAGGACTCCTCTTGAGCCTTCAATTTTCCTTATTAGAATGTTTTATGTATTTTCATATAAAAGGGGAAACAATAGCTAGGAGTGCTAATTTCCATCAGAAAAGGAACTCTTTACTATTTATAAGACATTTATAATACATTTAAAAATAGCCTCCAACCACCAAAACTAATCACAAGCATTGTCTCAAATTTGAAATGAATTTGGTTAGAAAAAATATTTAATAATTTGTACTGTTCCTAGAACAATCTGAAACACAGACAGCCTGTTTCCTGGAACTGCTGTGAGAGACAGCTTCTTCCCAATCTTTCTCTGTCCATGACAAATTCTTTCCAACATAAAGTGCTAGCACTTTATCCATCTGGGGAAATGTGATGTAGTCTTCACCACTTTTCAATTTTGAGATTCTCTTGTCTGCTAGTTTGTTTGAAACTGATAAGGCACAGTAAGGCATTATGTTTTCATTTCCCATAGGTGAAAGAGTTCTCTAGTTGCACAGTTGTGACAATCTCCTTATTCATTTGCATTCTAAAAGAAATGAAATTTTTTATAGCAGGTTGTGAAACATGCTATAAAAGTACTTCTTTGCATAGTCCATTTCAGTTATTTTGGTTAATATATATTCTGAGCAAGTTTAAAACCCTTTAGCATTTCATAACAGAAATTAGATTTGTTTTATATGGAAAAATCAAGTATTTTGATCAAAAATATATTTTGTTTTTGTAGTCACTGAATTGTCTCTGCCTATCAAGTAATTGAGTTAAACCAGAAAGTAAACAAAAATTATATATATATAAAAAAAAGTATTTGTTATCTTGCTCTATATATCAAAACTAAAATGACAATAGTCCATGATAGCTGTTCAGTGCTCTAAAGAACTTGAACCTAAAAGTTTTCACCAGAGCTGTAAATATGATCTTGTAAATGCCAGTCTGGTGCAGTAGGAAAATCAGACATTGCAGTAAGTTTGGAATTGAAAATTTCTCTGCTTCTATTAACAGACATTTATGCACACCTCAAGCATTTTGTTGTTCTAACAATCACAATGTCAGTGGAAAATATGACATATTTTGAGCCCCTAAATTATATATTTTATGGTAAAACACACAAAGGAAATTGATGATATTTGCATTCCTTGAAGCTCTAGTGCCAAAGAAACTGTCAAAATGTCAAAATGTCAAAAGTGAACATGTATTCAAAGGTACCTATTAATTTTATGTAACAAATTATTGCTATTAATTACACCTGCCATGCAATACTATCTCATCAACTAATGCAGAGATATTAGCATATAGATATTAGCTCTGACCACTCTTTCTACCAACATTCTTTTTCAAGATAACAAGAACCTTCGATTGGTCTTTATATTCATTTCTCATCAGTCCAAAATTGCACAGAGGTTGTATTCATTAGCAGAGGGGAGGAAAAACATACTGAACTAGCCAAATCAAATACAAATGACTGGACTACCATACAATTAAAAGTTATATGCATGAGAGACTTTGGTGTTTATTCTTCATTTCTGCCCACTCTGAATTTAAGAGTGGATATTAGCTAAGTAGTTGATAAAAGGTGTCTGATCTGAAAACCATTCAATAAGAATATTACAATAATGTAATGTCAGCATTAGGCATTTTGAATTTATTCTGGGTGCGTTCTGTGAATGTACATAGACAACATATGATCCAAATATTTGGCAGGTGGAAGTGAATCTTGTGAATTATTCGTGGATGATTTAAATCCTTGATCCTTAGTAAATCTCTATGCAAGTGGTAAATGTGTTTTTTGGTTTTTGTTGTTGGGGGTTTTTTTCCGAGAAAGGCATCAAATGGAGTTGCTTGGCTCTTGTTATGTGTATAAATTTTGTATTTATAGTGAGAAATATTCAATCACAGTCTCATTTTTTCAAGGTAATTTATTTTTCCTTTCATTAGCTATGAGAATTTTTACCCCTAAAATTATCACATTCAATGTAATAGGTTTTTGTTATTAATTTCTGTGAAATTTTACACTGAAATAGCACTAAGAAAAAAAAAAAAGGAAAATATATGGATGAGATTTTCTATGTGCTTTTTATTTAATTTATATCTTAAACAGCTTAAATTGATCACTGGACTAGCCTGAGACAGATCAGTGACACATGTAACATAAATATATAGAGAAGGTGTACTAAGTTATCTACTACTTCCAATATTTCTTGCATAAATATGTCATACATGTCATACCTAGATTTACAAATATCAGTGCTTCAATTTAGAATGTAGTGATTTTCTTATTGAAAATCCAACATACATGTATAACCCCTCTGTGAGGGTGTATCAACTTCACTGACAATAATTCAATGTTGACATTACCATTGTCCCCCAGTGATGCAAAGTTAATAAAAATGTCAGTAAAGCCCTCAGTCTCTGTTATACTATAATCAATGGCCTAACTCTAGTAAGTCTCTTAACTGTATGTATAATTTTGTCTATATATGTTGTAGTCATACCTTTGTTAAAGTCAAAGACAGGTCCATTGATGAGCTCAAGGGACGTCTGAAAGTTTCCACATGCATTTCAAATAGATTTATCCTATTACCTAGCTGACTATAGTAGGGAGAACATCCTGTGTTCCCCTGGAGCCATTTTTTAGAGACCACAATATTATGGTAGTAATGTAGTAAAACATAGCTAAATTGTCTGCAGAAGGCTGAAGCTGCTGAGGACAAAATGGATTTGGGAGTTTCCCAAAAGGAAAAAATCCTCAAAGCTATCAGATATCAAAAAATAGGAACAAAAATTATCTCTGTGACCTTACACCAAGGTCTGTGTTTATCACATTGAGTGGGAAGACCTCTTTGTTTCAGGGCTTTATTTATATGGACTATTTTAAAGCATCAGACCCAAATGAACTGAAGTGAAAATTCTAGTTTTAATTAAGGTGAAGTTTCAGAATATTTTTTTCCTTTGTGCTTTTTGATTGCCTTCCAATTTGAGAATATTGAAACAGCTCTGTAGTGTGATATAAAACATATTCTAATCTCTACATTTAATTACGAAGAGCAATAAACTGATAAATATAGTCTACCATTAATAAAATAAAAAGATAAATTAGCATTCAACTAAGAAGCTGCCAACTTTACAGTCTGAGAATTACTTTCTGCTATAAGAAATTATTCTTTTGATTGAAAAGGAGATTGATGTAGTTTCTGCTTTCAAAAACATCCTAAAACCTTTTTGAAAACACATCTTAAGATTTATTTGGAAAGTTCCTAAACAAATAAAATTACCAGTTTGATCAAGTAGTTAAGTAGAGAAAAATCTTTGTGACTTTGTCTTCATTTCAAAATTTAAAAAAACCTAAAATTGTCTGACACTCTAAACACATGAATATTATAGGCACTCATGCTCTAATTGATAATATCTCCAATCCTATATCAGTGGGAGAATGTTAAACCTTTGCTAGATTATGTGCAATACTGACCAAATAGTGTACTGACAACTGAAATTGAAAAGTGGAATCATAACACTTGCTTCTTATAGACATTTTCCAAGGAAAATTCTCTCCATCTGTTCTCATTATTCTAAAGGTTCTTTTTTGCCAATATATGTGAATTCACCTATATGTAATCCTTATCACGTGGATAAAATGGGTGAGACTATCCATGACGGAAAGTTCTTATCCTTTCCTGTTTCAATTCATAAGCTATTTTTCAGCTATGAAAAAAGTCATTTTCAGTGAGACAAAATAAATAATATGTACAGATTTTATCTATATTAGGATTTTATCCACAACAGTGTGCTTTGTTAGTGAATCTTCCAATAGTTCCTACTTAGAATACATTTGCTCAATCTGGAAATATGTGCAGGCACATTTGTTACCTTTAGGAATATCATGTCAGATATAAACAAAATGCTCTATTTCCTGTGATGGGGTCTAAAACAATGATTAGTCATTTGCTCGGCATCAACTCTACATTAAAGTGAAAACAGTTGGTTCAAGGACCATATTAAATCAAGTTTAATCTAACCAATATCTGCTCCAAAATCCTCTTGTTGTGCCAAATACTTGTAACACAACAATAGCAAGATGCTTCCACTTACAGGAACACGCAGACATGGATGGTATACATAGATAAGCAGTCTTTGACTACTTGTTTGAACAGCCCTTTGGTGCATCTGAACTAGTACTACAGAGTTTAGAGAAGGAGAGTGAAGTAAGATAGTAAAAAGTGCCAGAAGGAAAACAGTTAGTGGTATATTATTATCTCTATCTTCACCAATTGGCAAGAAATATATATAGGAATGGCCAAAACTAAGCTGTTCTTCCTTATCCAAGGAAAAATAAAACTATGAGTTTATGAGATACTTATTATACATAAGAATGCATTAAATCTGTGAGGAACTCATTTTCAGCAACATTTTCTAAGAGTTCTGACAGACTTCTTTGTAATATTTTTTCTTTTATTTTTTTCCTTTTTTCATTTTGGAAGCAACTCTCAGAATGCAGTCAGTAAACTGAAACATCTGTCTGCACTTACAGAATATTTTCTTCACAGCTTGAAGTTTAGACTTGAAACATCTCTTCCCTTATGTGTCAACACCGTAGTAAAATTATACCTACCAATTTACATCTCTTTAACAAATAGATATATTCCTGGTGTCTACAGGAATATTCTTGGAACGACTTTAGTATTCTTGTCAAGGAAATGGTTCTTCTTACAGTGTTTTAATGTGGAGAAAAATTTCTATAGTTTGTCTTCAAACACTGCCACTCGTTTATCATTTTCTGTACTTGCTATCCTTTAACAAACCAGTAGTTTTGTAGCCAACAGATTGTTGCTTTTTTGTCAGAAATTTAGACACCAAGAACAGTATAAATGGCCTTCAGAACTAGTATAAGTTGTCATAGCTCAGCTATAAACACTGCACAGTTCTTACTATTTTGCCAGCTGGGAAAAGTCCGTGGAATATATCACAGATATCTTCATTTTCAGGAAACAAAGTTTATGAGGAAAACTATGCTTCTAGCATTTCTAGTATAAAATATGAGATAATACAGATAAAGGTTACAAATTAATAATTGATGTGTTCACTCATGTTAGAATGCTTCCCAGGCTGGTGCATGTAGTTTTGGGAACTTCAGTGAGTATTTTCTAATTTGAATAGGGGTTTTTGGTGGGAAACTGAAATCTACAAAAGACATACTTAAATGTTGCATAAACTCTACTAAAATTTGCAGCAAATGGATATCTTTAAAAAACACTGAAAAAATTATTCTACTTGAATGGGATAACTTTCTACTTTTCTTGAATACCCAAGGACATTAGATGGCTATCTATGCCACTTCAATGTGAATAAAATTAAGGCTAATTGAATAATTCTAAATGCCTAATTGGGTCATCAAAAAAAAAAAAAAAAAAAGACATTTAATTCTAAGCCTTCCAGCACAGGATTTCTGAATACCAGTCAAGAGAAATATCTGCTTTATAGGATGCCAGTCTCCTTCTCAAGAATATGGCTATGATAGATCAGATGACTCATACTTTAGAAGTGTCATTTTTCTCTCATTGATTATTCAAGCAACTAGGTACCATGCAAGCATCTGTAAAGGGACATATCAATACCATTCTAAAAAGCTGTTGCTTTCTTTTTCAAAAAACTAGATGTTATTAATACAAGCCAATTTCTAGGTTTGAGAGGTAAAACATGCTTAAGACAATACCAAAGCATTTTGTTTAATGAAGGTAGTCTTAAGAAACTATTAGAAACTGTTTAAACATCCATGAGGATGCTGATGAACATCAATTAAGAGTCTGAAGATACTATTCTGTTAGATTCTCTGTATATCACTAGTGGATTTGAGGGCTCTCTTTTGATAAACATGTTGCTTCTGACATGTCCAGTGTAAATGTTACCTTCTGCCTACAACTAATCAGTCCATCTTTTAAATTAATTGTAAAACAATAAACAGCATTGGATTTCATTCTTACAATTTTTTACATTGAAAGGATAAATGTCTTTTCATAAACTAATATAAATAATTCATTTCAGGACTTTTCATCACATGGGAGGCTGCTGTTTTATGATGAGTACATTCCACACTCTGGTTGTCACTTTGAACTTTATATAGCAATAAAGTTTTTAAAGTTGAAACACTTGAATTTTAAGAATAATGTATTTCCAGCACTTAAAAATATTGACTGTATTCTTTGCTGACTTAATCTTCTTGAAGATCTGTTCTAAGTAATAGGAAGCTGTGATTACCCAAGCCAAGTTCTGAAATGTATTATTTCTGACTTAACAGACAACAATATTGTGTTCTCAGGTTGGTTTAGATAAGACTTAACATATCCATCTTTTGTGTTAAATTATTTCAAAGAATAGTAATTATTCACATCAGGAAGGAGGAGACTGGAAATATTTAAAAATATTTATGTATGCTAAGTTTTTGAAGCATCCAAATTAGAAGCATAGATGGCCTAGATTACATACATAAACATTAAAAACGGTAGGTCGTCCCACAAGATTTTGAGAGCCAGATCATCACAACTGTTCTTAGAACAGTTAATATGCTCCCAGTTCAGGTGCTTTAAAGAGATGTTAAATATGGTGCACTTAATAAAAACATTAAATCAATCTAAGCCTAAGTACACAAGGAGACCAAGGCTTATCTATTTGAAAACCCTTGTTCTATTTTTTTACAAAAGGCATGAATTCCTAAACTGTATGTCTCTACACTGAAGTACGCCATTCTGAAAATCTTGCCAACCATGTGCATTACATTTCTAGATGAAAATTTTCAATTATCTATTAATGGTCCCTTATCAACATATAATCCTTTCTCTATTGTTTTAGATTTGAGGATGTTTTAGGCTATAGGCAACATTGGGAGAACAGTAAATAAATACAAACTGTGCCTAAGGCTTATTTGCCTGAATATTTACATCCAATTCTGATTCAATTAATGGATTTCTATTTATACCAGTAACAGCTAAATTAGGCCATAATAAGAAACAAAACTTAAATGGTGTGGGGTTTTTTTACATGAGACTGTTATTTTTGCCAACACTTTCAAATTCTTTGGCTAAAGGAAATGAATACACCTAAATAAAAGTCACTGAATTTCAATTCTTTATGAACACATTTGTGTGGAATATCCTTAATAATAAGGCAATGAGATTAAATATAGTTACTTGTGCTTATGAATGGATTTACATAAAAATGCAAATCTACAAGCATGGAAAAATTTCCACTTTAATAAGGATATTAGATTAATTGCTATATCCTGTATAGAAGCATTTTTGTTACTTTGATGCAGCAAAACCCTTGAGAAAACTTTTAATTTATGGAACTAATAATATTTTAAAGGATCCACTTGAATCATGGCCTAGATTGAATTCACAATAACTATGATCATTAAAAGCTTTCTGTTTTCCTATTAATTTTTAATTGAAAAATCATTTAATATTTTTTTTATATGTACAAATGAATAGCAGTTTATTTCCATATTAATTTCAATAATAATGAAAGGACACAGATTAATCATACTTCTTCATATGAAAATGAATATTACAAAAAAACTAAAATTAAAATAAGTTTAGTAGCTATCCCAGGGTTGAGATAAAGAAATCTTCACAAACCTAATCAAGTAAAAAAAAAAATCTACATGTTAGAACCAAAACAAAACACATAAACAAACAAGGAAAAAATAGTGAGAGTTCCCAAATTTATTCAATTACATAGAGAAACTGTGATTCTGGTGTCATAGGATTAGAATTGGAAAGGAAGATAAGACTTGCTTATTGTGTATATGAGGACTGACAGCAGAACCATTTATTTGCAGTAGCCTGGGAAATTAAAAACTTACCTTCAATTGACTCAGAAAATTGGGGGTTTTTTTAATTAAATTATTTTTCCTAAATATAACATAATTAAGATTGGCATCAGCAGTTTATGATTGCCAATGTTAACTAATCACCATGGTATGCATAGTTCCTCAACCTCTCACACAAAATGGAAAGACTCAAGCATAAATGCTAAATGAGCCGAAGTGAAAAACCTTATCGATAAGCTACCTTAACACATAGATGTATGTTTATTTGCCAAAACATGCATATATGAGCCTTCACATGGATACAGTTTGTATGTGTTTTACTTTGAGTGAACAGCTGGAAAGCCATTTTATTGTTAGATGCAGCTGTACAGACAAAGCATGTAATCTAAACATATTTTTCCCCTCTGTTTCTAATATCTTTGTTATTATACTATGTCAATAAACTTTCTAGTTCTGATTTATTGTTTCAAGCAGATGCAACCTGATGGCATATCAGAGAATGCCATTTGGGCATTACTGTGCACATGTGTTTCCAACTGTATTCAACATGTTTCTTCTGTCTTAGCTCTGATACACATACGTATGCATATTTTTATAATTTGTGTTCATCTCCCTCCCTTGTGAAGAGATTTTCTTTGCAGTTTCAGAAGGAAAGCAAGACATCTTAGACCTTCAGCTCACCCTGTCAGCTACATGAATGAATGAAGATCTTGCCACAGATCCTAGGGTTCAGATGAAGGTTTTTTAGTGCTGATAATTATTTTCCTCTTTTCATGTACTGGTCTTGAAAGCTTTTCCTTAGAAAATCCCTTAGAGTTTGAAGAAGAGTGGAAATATATAAGGGAACATACTATTATTTTTAATCTATAATCTTTACTCTTAGTGCAAAACAGTTTCCTGTAACTTTTTATTACTGCCGATATCCTCTGGTCTTTTCCTTTGCATTACTGTATTCCCCCCTCAACCATTCAATATTCATGCTTAGAAAACTCCCCTCTGCACCAACTTTATTATTATTGTTATTGGCTTTCTGCAAAAGAAATGCTACTTCCAATTTTAAACTATTTCAATCATCTACAAGAAAGAAACCATAGTTCTTTATTGTGATAATGAACTCTGAGCCCAGGTCCTGAGTTTTAACCAAATACTGACCAACAGAAACTATATATTTCAGCGAGAAGCAGCTTACTTTGTGAAATTAAAGGTGGCTTCCCAGCTGAGAAACACAGCGAGGCCCATATAGATGCAATAGAAGAACATTTCCCTGCATGTTTTCAGACAAAATAAATTTTGAGTTCTGTCTACAAATGTGGTAGGTAACTCTTGTGAATCCTTAAGCTACGAAAAAATGGAAGTTGCAAAAGGTATAACATTGCACATGAAAAATTGAAAAGACAGCAAAATTATCTGGAAACTGAGAGATTAAAAACAGTACATGAAATGTAATCAGTAGATTATTTATGCCAATTGTGTCTAAATGCCTCATGTTGTTTAAATTCATTTAAAAATAAAAGAGGAAAAAACCCCTATGTAATATAGTCAACACCTACAAAGAAAAAAACAAAGAACTCATGTTCTGGAATGATCAAGCTGTTTAAAACCGGTTTTGATCTTTTGTATTTTCATCTTAATTGTTTAATCCAAACAGTAAACAGACAATTTTTAACTACCATACAGTTCATCATGCTGTGCAAATGGATTTATGCAGATAGATCCCTATCTCAATGCCCAGAAAATATAATAGGTTTTTATGGAGATGATTTGGCACTATCAAATAGGGCAGAATTGGATTCATATAACTAAAAATCTTCAATAACAGTCAAACACATGGTAAAATTCTTCATTCAGCATTGTGTGCCTCAGAGTAAAAAATTAAGGAGACAACAGTCACGACTTCAACATAAGAGGATGTGAAATACTTAATTTTCTTTTGCTTTCCTCTACTGAAAATAGTTGTTCTAAACAAAAAGACAAAACAAAAAAAAGAAATAATCTTTTAGGAAGGGTGCTAAAACAGGCAGTTCATGTCTGAGAACAAGAATTGTCCAATTTAAAGAATGCTGCAAGACCATTAAGCTATAAATGATGACATGGACAAAGGCCATAATTTAATAATGAAGAGTGTAGTCCTTTCAAAAGTTCTGTATTCAGAAGATGGTGACAGCTAACAAATGTCAGAGAACACAAAGAATGAAGTAATGAAGAACTTATTTTCTTAGATATCCATTTAATTTTCTTTGTTTAAATTTTTAAAATAGAAATTTAGAAAACCTGCAAAAAAATGTTTCTATTCTTCAGTATGTGCAGTTACAGGTACTTATGAGTAAATTATGGATTTTTAATTTGCATTGTACCTTCTGTTTTACTTCTGGTTAAATCGGAGACATGAAATATCAATTCAAATGGTGAGACTGTAGCTGCATGACTGTATGTTTAAGTATTTCAGACATAAGACATAGTAAATGAAATTCATAAAATATAAGCCTTTCAAAGCGTAATGTATATAAAGAAAACTTACACAGAATGTTGTCCGACCATCTATACACCTTTCTATAGTCAATAAATAAAGTATCTCATGGTGGTTTATAATAAAACAGTTTCATAGAAATGATGTTTCATTGCAACACATTTTTGTCATATAGTTGGTTTTCAGCATGTTTTTTATAGAAAGATATGTTATTGTTCAGTAATGAACAACAGATTTCTGAAAGGTCCTATGGACAAGTTCCTCACATCCAATTTTGAATGTCATGGCCAAAGGAAAAAAAGAGAAAAAAATTTTAAAACCTATTTAAAGGTGACACTGAGACAGGATAAATATGCTAAGTTCCACAGTTTTTGTTGTTCCTAGCTTCTTGGTGAAAGAGGAATCTCAGGAAGATATATAGGAGAGAAGTACCAATGTCCGTCTTTGAAAGGATGGCCTTAAAGTAAAAATCTCTCTTAAGGGCAATCAGAAGATGAAGCAGTGAGTGAAAGTGAATGAGTGAAAAATCCAAGTCCTTTGTTTGGTCGTGTGTTTTTAAATACAAAATCAATGTGTAAATTCACTCTGATAGTAATTTTGCCTGCAAATCATGAAAAGACCTAGGATTAATGGGAACTTAGAATGCAGAGCATAGAGAGCATGGATGTCCATTTCCTTTTTTTTTTTTCTTTTTTTTCTGTTTGACAGATCACCAGAATTGCAAACTCTTCCAAAAGTTGAGACTTTTAAAGGTACTCCCTTAATCAGACAGGTTGGTATAAATTTACTTGTCAAGGGTTCTTCACACCTCTATCAACAGGTGCACTGCTCACTAATTTGTCAGTCATTCCCGGGTATTTGTTTGATCTGTACAGGTATACAACAGGTGACAAGAATTAGAGGATGAAAATATCTGGGTTTTAGCTTCAAATCATAGTGTGAAGGAAGTAAGCAGAGGTGACAGCTATTCAAATCTCAAAACTGTTCCAAAATGCAGAACTTACATGAGAGAATTAACAAGTTATGAAAGCATCTCAGTGATTCCTTGTATCCATTTTATAGTAAGTAGTTCCTATATTGAGAAAAATAGCTCCAGTCATAAGTCATACCGTGGTTCATATCAGTCAGTGCTGATCATTTAATGAAGGGTGACACAAATATATCTTTCTAAACAGGAATCAGTTTTTTCCTTTTCTCATATGACTGTTCCCCTATAGATATATCTTTTGATATTGGTATATATATATATTGATATAGATATAGATATATCTAGCTAAATGGCTGTCTTAACACAATCAAAGCCCCTACAAGATGACTCCAACTCCAGATAAGGACATGTAATATGATATCTCTCAAAATGTATGTCTACTGGTGAATAAATGACTCGAGTCAATAGTCAGCATATTCCACTAATCAGCCAGAACTATTTAACTAATCACTTACTAGATCAGGATTGGTTGGCCAAACATACAGACCCAGTGCCAATAGAGACACTGCATTGGTTGTAGGTCTTCTGGAACAGCAGCTGATGGTCAGGTGGGATATCCTAGCATATTTCAAATTACTTCAAATGTCAGTGTCTCAAGGATTGATTCAAGCATTAGAGTATTTTTGAACAAACTGAAATGGTTCTCTGGTTACATGGACTGTAACACACAAAGCTGTGCAATGGTTGTAGTGTGGTTTAGATATTGTACAGAAGTTTCAGACAGTTGGAAATATTAATGCATATAATTTAATCTAGCTGAATCCAAACTGGATGTGATTCACCTGCCTAAAAAAACCGTTGCAATGCCATTTTAGTATTATGTCTAGCTTCCAGTTGTTTCTTCAGAGAGAAATTTATCTGATTAGAACCTATATTACATCTGTCATTGTCTCATGACACCTATAAGTGTATTGAAGTATACTAGATATTTAGGAAACAGATGCCAGCATACCTTTGTATTTTTAACTTCATAGGTGAAGAGAGAAGAAAAAGCAAATACAAGGAAAGCAGTTATAAGTTATTCTAGAGCAAATTCTGGTAACAAATGTATAAATAAGAAATGTAAAATGATGTTAAATGACTATTGTTTTATGTACCACTATGTTAGACATTCTAGTATTTTCAGGAGGTTCTCTAGAAGGACTTAAAAAGTTCCTAGTGTGTTTCTTGCTCTCAGATAAAAGGAGATGCAATCATAATATTTGAATAATTCATACATTTTTTAAAATATTACAGAAAAAACAAATCTGATATGAATAATATAGTTCTCTTAAAGCTTCTGAGTGTAGCTAGTAATACTGAATTACATATGATTAGTAAAAAATTGGATGTCTTATTTTATTTAGAATGTCACTGTTTTAAGAATTTTCTGTTTTGCGTTCTTGCAAAAAGTGTTAGGATTACAATCAATGGTGTATAAAAGCAGAAGGAAAAGACAGTGTTACAGACATTATTGTTAGTAGATAAATTATGCATGCTCGGTGATACTCTACATCTGTTGATTTACCAAGTAGCTAATTAAAATGCTTTAAGGCCATTATACTGTTTTAGGCACATTTTGTGATTTCATAAAATGTCATTTATCTGTGAGAACTATGCTTGTTTGAAAATTCATTTTACAAAATGACAAGGACATAGTTGCTGCATGCAAATGAATCTCTCAAGAAAGGTACCTCAAACCAAGTTTGACAAATAGTGAACAAGAGACAACATTTTGCCTCCACCTGCAATAAAAGCTTTTATAACATGACAACTTCTACTGATATATTCAATATAGTTTAAGATAAAAGGAAGGAAAAAAGCAACAACAAAAAATAATAAAAAAACATCTGTTTACTTAGAAGTCTGTGTGTTCCAGATGATGGTAAATTCAATTATGCTGTGAAATATTTTCTACTCTAAGGAAAAAAAACAAACCAAATCAAACCAAAACCCATAAATAACAAACTGAAATAAGTCTTTTTTTTTAAAAAAAAAAAAAAAAAAAAAAAAAAAAAAAGAAGAAAGCATCCACATCCATCCAACAAAACTTATGTTTTCAGGGAGAACAATTATATCATAATACTTTCCTTCTTGTAGTATTTTAATCTTAAAAGGATTGCAACAACAATAACTAATTAATCTTCTAAGCAATCTTGGGAATTAGAAATTGGTTTCTCCATTCCAGATGTACAGAAAGAAGACTTGAAGTCAAGTAGCTTAACTTGCTGAAATTGTAGCAACATACACAAAGCTGAATTTGGCCAGAAAACATGAACATCCATACTGTCAAAGGTTGTAGGAAATATGACACAGAAGACTACAGTATATAAAAAATAAGCATATAATTCTGAAAAGGCATTTAACAATAGAGAAGTAGAAACCTATAGAAAGCAAGTCACAAAACTCAGAACGAAAACTGAGAAGATACAAATAGGAACAGTCATCCACAAACAGTCAGGAAAAAGAGAATGTCTGACATTGACTGCCTGAACCCTATTCCTGCAGGAAGCATTTCCCTCATTTTTCAAAACAGTCTCTTGATTGCATAGTTTGGCTGAGAATGGAAACCTGAGTAAAACTTAGTCTGAAGATATTTGGACTGATGACTAGCACTGTGCTCTAATGAAAGACAAAACTAGAATAGAATGGAGGTCCTCCCTCTTAGTTGATATACAATGCTCTGCAAACAAAAATGCAAAATTTATAGGAGTTGAAAGTGAATAATAATAGACATCCTGCTAATGCACTCCAAAGAAGATGACTTTTTGTTTGGATGTCAAGTTAGCTTAAGTAGCTAATACAAAGTTGAAATTGTGGGACTTGAAATGATCCTACTTAAGAGAGCTCTGATTAAAAAGTCCGTATTTACACGTAGATGAAAGAAAAAGCTTTCATTTCTCTATGTCTAACTTACAGATTAAAAAATTGTCTTTAGCTGAGAGAGCTGCTCATTACCTGGCACAGAGGGTGGGATTTATTTACAAATGAAAATACCTAATTTTGGAAGTCTACATGTAAGTGCCTATCTATTTTCTAAATATTCACGTTTGTAAGGAATTAGTAGATGCTTAGTCAACAAAAAAATAAATAGGCAATTCTAAATTAACCCCTGTATATTCACTCAGTTCTTGAATGACAGACATCTATTCTCAAATAGAGCTCAGAAACACAGCTAAGGTATCAATACAGTTTTGGTAGGACTGACACAGAACCTATGTAAGAATAAGAATGACAGCTGTAAGACAGTTGGGAAACTGTCATTTGGGAACTGTCCCAACTGTCAGTTGGGAAAAGTAATTTCAAATGCTATTAGTATGCCCACATAATCAAGTCTCTGGTGGTTAGTCAGATTAATGTTTTTTTTCAGAATTTTTTTCACTGTTGACAATATTGATTAGATTTTACTGACTGTAACAGAAGCTTAGTCACCTCTGTTGACAAACATTTATTTTTAGCCAATAAAATTCTACTCTAATGGACACATTCACTAAAAACTGTGAGTGTGTAAGGAAACTTTCTGGGAAAAATACTTAACAATTAAGTGTAGTGTCCATGAATAGAGTTTGGTACCTGTATCACCTTATGGATCAGAACATTAGCTTTACCAAAAGACCAGTAGCAAGTTTTTACTGGGAAAAACTGCTCAGCAGTTCAATTTAAACTCACTTTAGTTTAAACTCACTGAAGTTTAAATTCAATTAGGGTGGATTCATCCACCTATTAATGGCATGTAATTAACTGGCAATCAATGAACTATATATTAAGAATCAATATCATTAATATGGCAGATAATCAGCAGTACCTTCACTTACAAAATGCTAAACATACTTCTATAACTAATCCCAGAAGATTGCAGCTAAACATACATATTTATATGCAATCCCTACCAATGTGGGCTACCCATTTCCCATCACAGAGTGTAGATGCAGGTTTCCCCAGGAATACCTTATGTGGAGATGGTCCTCCAGCTGAACATGCCTCCTTACCATTGCCTGTGCCCAGCTAAAAAAAAAAATTCCTGGGCAGAAGCAGTGTGCAGCTCTGTGTGCATCCTGAGTTGTGCACCGTGCTCCTCCTGTTCCATGGATCACTGCCTTAGTGAAGGCTGTTCCTACATCCAACTGGAATGTGCTGGGTCTGACCCAGGCAGGGATACAAATGCCACAGGGTGACACCTGGCAATGTCCAATCAGGGTCACTGCTCCTCATCCCACTCCAAGGTTTCTCATCCTCCCTTGTCAGAATTTTCAGGTCTCCTTTCAGATTTGCTCTGTAATTCCCTGGTTAGAATTTAATATATGACTGGGGTGGATTGACCTTGACTGTCTGCCAGGTCCCCAGCCAGCCTCTCTCTCTTGTTCGTCAGCACAACAAGGAGAGAAAATAAAGTGGAAAAGCTCCTGGATTGAGATAAAGACAGGGAGATGACTTATCAAATTACTGCAATGGGCATGACAGATCCAGTTTGAAGAAAAATTAAAATGGACACGGATGTTGAGAAACAACAACAAAATTAAAATACCTTTCTCCCTTTCTCCAGTTTCAGATTAACTCCTCCATTTCTGACTCATTTGCCTCCTCCCCACTCCTCAAGCAGCACAGGGGGATGGAGGTCTGATTGGGTTATGGTTAACCCATAAATTTGTCTCTTCTACCTCACTTTTTTCCTGCTCAATTGTGGGCTCTTCATGGGCTATAGTTTCATTCTAGGAATATCCCTCTCCTCAAGCATCAGGTTCTTAATGTGCAGCAGTGTAGATACCTGCTGGGACACCTGGAGCACCTTCTCCTCTTTCTCCTTCTCCTGTTTTTCAAGGGCTGTTTCTTACAGTTGTGTTTTGTGATTTTTTGAGGGGTTTTGTGTCTTGTTTCTTACTCCTCTCTGCTCTTCAGTATTTCCTGTACTTTCTTAAGTACTGCTGGCACTTAGATACAGACAATACAGACAAGAGACACAGAAGCTGGTGGCCACTTCTACATTAAAAATGATCATTTGAGGTGACCAGGGTGCTTTTTCACTCTAAAAAAACCAGTTTTGGGCAAACAGCCTCCAGAGAGTATATTGAATATGCATACACTATTTATAACTACAACATAACAGGAGTTGTCATCCATGACATTTTTCAAGGATGGACCATACAACCACTCTCATATTAATTCAGTGACAAAAATCATGACAAAACTCCTGAAGTTTCAGTCTTGGACATTCGGCATCATTAAATCTGTTTCAATTCAGTTGTGCTGGTGAGATGACATAATCAGCTATATCTTACTATTGCACTGCAAGGGCAGACTGTGAGTTAAAAACACATTTTATATTTTCACAATATCTGTGAGTTAATACAATGGAAACTCAAACAGGTTATTTCAATTAGAAATGACAATGAATACATAGCAAACATAAGATGAAAAAAACTGCCCTAATGTACTGGGATGTAAAAATATATAATCCCAAAATATAGAATTAGAACAACAAAAAAGTGCAGGAATTCACACTTACATACTCATTGAATCACATGAGAACCTTATTTCTGAAGCTGAACCTGTAAACCCAGGTATTCTAATTACTTCTCTAAGCAGAATCATATTTACCATCTGTTTCTTACTTATTTTCCTTAATTTTGCAAATTCTTCCATTGAGGTCAATCAGGTGATTTTAATCGAGTATTCATACTGACTTCTTATAAAAACAGGTCTGGAATGGACTTTGAGAAGTCTTATGTTTTATTCGTCTGACCCAAGGATGGATTCTGCAATCTTTACCCAAGCAGTCTATGCCAGTGCTTCATTATCGTTACTGTTGTAACTTTTTTTCTCACTGTCTAACCGGAAATATTCTTGCTGAATTTAGTTTTCAGCATTTCTCTATAAAATCATAGAATGGCTTGCATTGGAAGTGACTTTAAAAATCATCTAGTTCCAACCCTTCTGCCATGTGCAGGGATGCCACCCTCTAAACCACACTGCCCAAAGCCCCCTCCAGCATATTACTCGACGGTAGACTTACACTGAAGTATCAGCCATAATATTTATTTAAAATATTTACAGTATTTACTTAAATATAAGACTTAATCCTTCCAGTAACATTTATATATAAGAAAAATACTCTTTTTATTTATCTGCTTGTGTTCTATCTTCTAACATCCAGTGCCTGTGTACCTCTACACCAAATCCTGACTCTCTGTTTCTCAAGACTTTCATGATTTTACCAGGCCTCTATTTCTCTACACTATGGCACTGCATCAGTCATAAATCATAGAACTGGAGAACCACAGAATCATATAATCAGAGAATGGCCTGGGTTGTAATGGACTTTAAAGATCATCTAGATCTAACTCCTCTGCCATAGACAGGGACATCATTCACTCGACAAAGTTGCTCAGAGCTCCATTCAGCCTGGCCATGAAAACTTCCAGGGATGGCACATCCAGAACTTCTCTGGGCAACATGTTCCAGTGCCTTACCACCCTCACAGTAAAGAATTTATTCTTAATATCTAATCTAAACTTGTGCTTTTTCAGTTTGAAGACATTTCCCCTTGTCCTGTCACTATATGACCTTGCATCTTTCTTGTAGGCTTCCTACAGGTACTGAAAAGCCATAGTTGGGTCACCCTGAAGCCTTCCCTTCCCTAGGTTGAACAAGTTCAACTCTCTCAGCCTTTCCTCATAGGAGGGGTGTTCCATCCCTTTAACAAGTTTTTTGGCCCTCCTCTGCATTTGCTCCAGCACATTCATGTCCTTATGTTGGGAGCTGCTGAGCTGTGCCATAGGCTTGGTATAAGGTTGTCATCATTTTTTGCACCAGTCATTTATCTTATGAAGACTATCATATGCTCTCACAATGAAGGTTTTCAGATTAAAATCCTAGCATCATTTCAGTCATGGACCCGTTTGCTCAGCATTTCACTGTTTCAGGCTCACTTTAGTGATGCAAGATCATAGACGTACAGGATAACTCCAAATCCTTTTATAGAAAAAGTTATCAAGCTGATTTTCCCTGTCCCTGTCTTTATGGAAGCAATTATTCCAAAATTTACTACACTATTTAAATTGAATGTTTAAATTGAATTCTCCCTACCTTTACAAACATTTCTTCAGTTTTTAAAAATATGTTGTAAAGTGGTGTAAGGTGTCAGCTCACCTCAGTACTGACAGGTCAGAGAGTGATTCTAGGACCAAGGGTCCATGTATGTTGCTTTTCAACTTTCAAGCAAGGAAGAAAAACAAATTTCTTGAAATCCAATTTCAGAATATGTGCCAGAAAATATTAGCCTCCTATAATCATATACTTATTATCACATAAGAGGGGGTTTAGTGATACTGTCTATTCATTCCAAAACATGTGCCTTTAAAGTTGAGAATTAGAGTATTTAACAAGAATGAAAAGTAAATAAAAAATATATAAATCTAATACCAGATGAAAACCACTGACTATGCATTTTTTACCAATAGTATTATTTTAGTCTATTTTTATTTTGAAAAAAGAAAAAAAATAATAAGAACGCTATAAGTAAAGTTGGATAATGGAGATTTTTTTTCCTTAAAAATACTATAATCATGTCCTCTTTTTCCCAGAAATAAAAAACAATGCTCAGATCCTATCAATGATATCAGAAAAGTTTCAGCTGCGGTTCCTTTTTAACTACACATTTTTAGTGGATAAAGTCCTGAGTCTTCTCTACCCAGCAGATCTTAACTTGTATTAGTTTTAATGAGAATGAAACCAATTACTTGTACTGCTGGAACAGCTCATTAAATTTCTTTTTTCCTTTTTTCTGGGTTTCTCTTTTATTTTTTTACCCACAGAATTGAGCAGTGTATCATTGGAACAATTAAGGCATTGGCGAATTGTATGCATTTATCTGAAACCTCCTTGTACAGACAGATATAGCAGGTCATTCTCTCATTTTTCTTTTCTGTCCATGGCAATATCTCCTACATCTGTTCAAGTACCGACTTGATTAACTTAATTAACTGAAACTTTTTTAATCCCTCAATAGTTTCTGTATAACTGATATGACACAATATATTTGATCTATTATTCTTACATTCATTTTAATTGCGTACTTATTCCATTTCTCTCTGCACAAATCATATTAGAACTATATTGGCACACCACACAGACACAGGTTTGATGCCTTGTAAATTAAAGATGTTCAAGTATGTTTGCAGTGTGTCAGATATGTCATGAGTTAAGTGTGCCCACTGTGAATAAGAAAACATTAAAAAAATCTGTAAATGTAGAAGAATCTTCTGGAAGATTAATTTCAAGGAGACATGGACTTATATCACTTAAGACATTTGTCCTAGGTTGAAGTATATTCTATTACCATCTCCGTTAGCTGTTGAAACAGCTGGTGAAACAACGTTCCTTGCCATTATCTTCTGTTAATGGGCCATCAATGCCTTGCCCATGACTCAGAGATAGCTCCTTCCTGGACTATCTGCTGTTAATGGGCCCATCAGGCCTTATCACACGACTCACCATCTCATTGTGAGATGTTTTGCCCAGAGGGAGGAGACAACAATTCCATCCTGGATATAAGCTGAGACTCTGAACACCACAGGAGCGCTTACCTACTGGACTCCCAGAGGACAAGAGCTACCATTGGACTTTCTCACCCTTTTCTTTTTACAGGATCACTGCTCCAACGGAACTGCTTTGCTTGGACTGCTATTACCATAGAGTGTCAGGGTGTATCTGACTTTGTCAGTGTTCTTGTACTTCTGCATTTATTTATTTATTTTAATTTATTTTTTTCCTATTAAATTATAATTATGACTTGCAATCTCCCACTGGTTTGATTTCAAACTAGTACAACACTGCTGCCTTGGAAAGAGATATCTTTCACAGGCATGCTTTTATATGTTTTCTCCTCCTGCATTCCAAAGAATCTGAACCTCTGGTGTGAGAGAATTTCTTGCCAACATGTTTGAAGGCTCCTGCAGCAGGGGAGGGGGGTGGGCGGGGGAGGATGATAAAAGCCCTGAGAAGAACAGGGGGCGTCTCTTTCCCACGCCTGGTGCAACTTGTGCTGTAAACTTAGCGTTCTTGGATTTTCAGAAATAAATTTTCTTAAATCCTTCCACTGCCTGGTGTTTTGGCGTACCTGCACATAATCTTTCTTCATAGCATCAAACAGGCTCATAATATTTACAATTGCACTTAAAATATTATTTAGTACAAATAAATTATAATGTTTTCACGTTGATCTCTCCTGGGTGCATAGGGGTTCCAGGACTGGAAGTCAGTTACATCAGAATACTAATGGTATTCTTGACATGGAAGACATGTTTGAACTAATAGTACCTGCATTTTAATAGTAGAGATCAGTCAGTTCTTCCCATGAATGTGGGACATTTCCTACCAAACTACTTTTCTCTCAATAATGCAGGGAAATCATTATGTCCTACAGTCTTACCCTATAATTCCTGGCTAGAAAGATCAATTATATGTAAAGTTCTTCAGAGATGCTTACACTAGCATGAGAATCAGTCTTGCCTCAAGCTTACACATCACCTTTCTGTATAGACATAAATATTCTGTTTACACATGCTGGTAATTTCTTACTTTATTCTATATACTCTAAACACTTCACTGTGCAATTCTAGTGGTGATTTTAATCTGTACAAATCTAGTAATGGGCAAAGCTCCAAAACCCAGGGTACGATCATAGGGGTTGGAGCTTCATATTCCTCTAGAAGGAGTATAGTGTTGATAGTGGAGTACTTTCTGCTACTCCCAAAAGGAAAATGTTTCTTTTAAGTCCTACATCATGTTAATATTTTCATCAATCACATAGACAGTGGATTGAATTTACTTTTAGCAAATTTGCAGAAGACATCAAGCTGAGGAGTGTGAATGACACATTGGAGAAAAGGGACCTGGATAGGTTTGAGAGACGGGACTGTGCACACTTCTTAACATTCAATAAGGCCAAGTGCAAGGTCGTGCATGTGAGTCTGTGCAATCACAAGCATAAATACAGCCTGGGCAGAGAATGGATTGAGGGTAGCCCTGAGAAGAATGACTTGGGGATGTTGGTTGACAAGAAGCAAAAACATGACATGGCGATGCACATTCGCAACTCGGAAAGCCAACTACAACTTAGACTTCAACAAAAGAAGCGTGGCCATAAGGTTGAGGAGGGTGATTCTGTCCCTCTACTCTGCTCTGGTGAGACCACATCGGGAGTACTGTGTCCAGGTCTGGAGTCCTCAGTACAAGAAAGACATGGACCTTTTGGAATGGGTCTAGAGGACAGCCAGAAAAATGATCAAAAGGCTGGAGTACCTCTCCTACAATGAAAGGCTGAGAGAGTCGGGGTTGTTCAGAGTGTAGAAGTCTCTGGGGAGACCATACAGCAGCATAAGAAGGGAGGGACATAAAAAGGGGGCACATAAGAAAGATGGGGGCAAACTATTTAGTAAGACCTATTGCAGTAGGAGACATAACTGCTCTGCTGTGGGATTCCCCAGATGCTACAATGTGGATATGTGCTCCACCAACGTCCTCCATGGGCTACAGAGGACTAGGTCTACTGTGATGGAGCTTCTACAGGTACTAGATTAATTACTCGAGTAATGCTGCACGATCCAATACACTGAAGCTGGTCTTAGGCTGGTAATTCTCACAGCAGTCCTGACAAAACTAACTTTGCTTAATACAAGACCTCACAAATGTCTGTGAACTCCAAACTGCAGCTAATGTAAGTATATTATCTTCCCATTTAACCTTATCTAATGATGAATTAACCATTTTAGGAAATCTATTTCAAGCTTAAATTTCTTTGACTTTGTGCTCAAGCTTTTCACATCTTCTCAAAGGTTTATAAACGGACCAGAGGAATTTTCTAAGACCTAATTATTAGGCAAATAGGTCACACATAAAACAGCTATGTCATCACATAAAACAGCTTTTCCCATTGTGCATACTGGACTGTATCTGTGTTTTTATTCAGACGTTTTCCAGGAGTTTCTTTCATTTCAATGAGCTGGCACCAGAAGCAGGGGCAGACTTCTATAGGGTGTCCATTCAATTCTGCAGAAGGAAAAGCCAGACTGATTTCTCCGTCCATGACTTGTTTCTCTTTTTGTAAGTATTTAATTAGTGTTTGGTCCCATAGCAGATCACTCAGTATGAGGAAGATATCTCTAAAGAATATTAAACCTCTGAGTTACTGCTTTTCAAGGCAGATTTCTCATAAAAGTTCTTATATAGACAACTTTGCATGTGGGTGCATTAAAATAATTATCTCAGATTGTAACTAAATTACCAGAGAATTCAAACCATACTCTTAATGATCACATATTGGTTTTGGTGTTTAGTATCCCACTAGTTTTGCTTTAAAAGAAATATTTTCTGAAATCACCTATAGTTTTTATTACAATTATATTTAACTGTGCTGAAGAAGAGCTCTCTCTAGGGTTCTGCTTCTTCTAGCAATGTTTGATTTTTTGCTTAGGTAATTGATGTTTTCCCACTTTAAAATTGCATTTTGAGATTTGCCCTGTGTGTTTGGACAGGCATAACTGTGCTTTCGCTTCTATACACTCAAACAAATCACCAGGTCAGATGTAAAAGAGTAATGAGATTAACAAGGGGATTTAGGGGTTATAAAGTAGAATATCCCAATGAAATACGGAATTTTCAGCAGTTATTGAAAAATTTACTGTTATGAAGGCACTTATTAACAACCTATGTCTCAAAAATATGGGATGACTGTCAGGGCTCTGAGGGCACTGCTAGGATGTAATGTTCCTGCCCACCTCCTGCCCCAGGCTCCCTCCACTTGCCTATGGCCCAGAATCCCACGTTAGTCCCCACAGGGACACTGCAGCAAGTCTGGTCTCCAGTTCCCCACAGCCCTGCCCTGCCTGGCCACGAGCCCTGCTAAGCCAGGCACACTCATGATGCCATTACACCGCCCCAGCTTTAACCTGTCTCTATTCCCAGGAAGGCACCTACTGTCCGGGCAGTGACCATGGCTGCCCTATTCTGGCTGTACATCTACCATACAATAACTGGCTAGAAAGTATTCCTGCAAGATTCCATATGTGTCCATTTCAGACACAGAAATTTTTTTATGAAAGGAGGAAGACTTGTGCCTTTCATCGAATCTCATGTAAAACTTCAATACTCGGCTAAAGATTGCCAGCAGCAGCATGATGGACAATTGCAAGCAGGAGTCATCAGTACTCATAATGAAGAATGGAGAAGAAAAAAAACAACAATAAATTAAAACCAGTCTTGACTGATCTTAATTTCCTCAGGTTCGCTTCCTTGCAGTGGGATGGGGGAGAGATTCTGAAGCTAAAAGTTAGAAAACTTGTGGGTTGACATAAAGATGTTTTAATAGGTAAAGCAAAAGCTGCACGCAAGCAAAGCAAAACAAGGAACGTTCAGCCATCTTCAGGAAAGCAGGAAAGTTGTAATTGTTGTTTGGGAAAACAAACACCATAACAATGAACAATCCCCTTCCTCATTTTTCTCCACAGCTTTTATTACTAAGATGGATATCATAAGGTATGGAATATCCCTTTGGTCAGCTGGAGTCATCTTTTCCACATGTGTCCCCTCTCAGCCTCTTGTCTATCCCCATCCTACTTGCTGGAAGGGCAGCATGGGTAATAGAAAAGGCCTTGATAGAACATCAAGATTTTTCAAGCACTGCTGGACAAAGCCTTAAAAATCCCTACACTATGCACACTGTTTTCATCACAAATCCAAAATATAGCATCACAAAAACTACTACAAAGCGAAATAACTATCCTAGACAAAATCAGTACACTGTTTAAAAAGCAATGGATATTGATTACTTTTCAAATAAAATTAAAACCTTGTATCTGCCCAATAGATATATCTTTACTTATTAAATATGCAGGTCAGAACAATCTATTGAAAAGTCTTATGGAAATTATAAATAAAAGCTACTCTTTTCCTATTGAAACTGTATACAGATGTAATAATAGCAACTGTACCTGAACATCTATTCTTTAAAACAAGGGAAAAAACTTACTCTATATATCTCTTGGAATATCCTGAAGAAGGAAACATAAGTATAGGAATTGATTACCATTGACACTTACAGCTTTAAAGCTTTCTGCCTTTGGAGTAGAACAAGGGGGGAAAACACTATTCTTGTCTGCCATTAGCTAGAATGTAACCACTGTTTTAATTGATTTCTATTCATGTTTGTTTTTTAGGGTCAAGTATTCTCCCACCATATGAATAGTCTTTACCAGTTTTGGGTTTGTGGGAGAGGGGCATGAGGATGTGTAAACATCTCCATACTGCTCCCAAACTCAAAGAATCCAAGAGTTATCTCTTCTTTGGATGAAAAGCCATCAGTGGCAATATCTATGTAGGCAACTTAGCCATGTCTTTGACATGTTTTCATATAGAAAATCCATTCAGATTCATTGAATATAAATAAAAAATGTAACACTGTGAGCGTATGCACAGTTCTAGCAAGATTTGTACCGGGAAACTTTTCTGGCATGTTTACCTTTGAAGTGACTTTGAAAAGTGGACTTCCTACAGACAAACATATCCTTCTCTAAACAGCACTGTTTAGTTGCTATTGTGTCCTCAGCCAAGTTCTTTTAAGCACAGACATCTAAGAAATAGTCGAATGAGCAGATGCTAAGAATTCTGTGGAGTAAACTAGTGACCAGTTTCATCTCAACTGATGCATCACTGGCAACAGCCCAAGAAAAAGCTGTGATAAATATGTATCACTACCAAGAAAATCACTTGTAAAGCATAATGGGACAAGAACATTTCACAGGTTTTGTTCTGTTTTGACTGCCTATTTGGAAAATGAAAATGAGGAGGTTAAAAAAAAAAAAAAGTAAAAATAAAGAGAATAGTGAGAGAATTGAATACAGAATTGACATTGAGTAAGCTCAAAGTGTGTAGACTAAGAAACAGATCTGGAGTTTATGGTACTGTTCCTCATAATGAATTGAAACAAAGAACTGTCAGGGTTTTTTTTCTTAAAAACAGTGCAGAACACTGCAGAATTAACTAGATGTATTTGAATCTTAGAGGTATTAATCAAAACATGGTGAAGTTTTCTTGTTGAAAGAATTCTTTCAATAATGAAATAAAACTTGGTAAACTGCAGTCAGAAATCAGTAGGTTTAAACTCATGACAAAAAATATGCAAGTCTTTTTCTTACTACTTGTCTGCACCTAACAGAATGTCAAGGTTCAAGTTGGTTTTGACAGTATTAGATACCTGTTGACTAAAAAGATTGGCTAAGAAGAGTTTCCTGGAGAAAAACTAAGATATTTGTGCCTAGGTATTTAAGATCTAGTAGAATGATCTCCACCAGAAATAAATTAAGACAGTAAGATTAATTTTAAATTATGCAAATAAATCATTACAGAAATAATAGAATTTATCAGTACTTACATATCCATGAAAAATATATTTCAGTTGCTCTGCTAAAATACAAGGTTATTGTTTACTGTGCATTGTAACTAAATTAGTAACGTTCTGTCCATGTCCCCAAATAAAATGTAATGTAATGTAATGTAATGAAAGCAAGTTCAAAATGTGCTTTTTAGCACATTTGATTTGTGTCATATTCATTAAGCTCAACTTATCCATAAGTAAAGCCTACCAAGAATAAATCTCCAGCCAGTTACTGTAGAATTTCCTTATTAAAATGATAGGTCATCAGCTACAAAAAGTATTTATCCTTTTTTTATACTTACTTACTTTAGCTGCATCTGTTTTGCACCAAATCTTTAAGTGCAATGAAATCTGGGATTTACACATAGTCAGTAAAACTCCAGACAGCAGTGTGCAATTTGAAAACAAAGTTTATTTTTCTGAGAGGCTGGAAGAGTAAGGTTATTTTTAGATTTGCAGCTTCAGATGCTGAAGCCTAGAGTTTGATGCAGCTTTACAATTTCTAACTCCAAATGCTCATTTGTACATTGGTCATATACGTCGAGCACTTTGCGTGAATCAAAGTATCTAACGTAAGAAAAACTATCTAGTGCATAAAATAATCACCCAATCACACTCAAAGGCAGATCAGTATCAGAGATAATGTATAACAAAAATCAGCAACAATAATCATCTCAGTGCACAACAGAACTTACAAAATTTTCAATTCAATATGAACTCTTTTGTCAACGCATTAGATAATATTGTTTTACGGCAGCACAAAATTATTTAATGCATAGTTATATCTATTTCCAGTTTGAATGTCATACTTGGATATGTAAACAAGAAATATTAAGTGGAAATAAGACACTAGTATTAGCAGTCTATATGACACAGTGAGTCTATTGCTAGAACTTTATGCTTTGTTCTGGTGCCCTTATTGTATGATGGAAGCTAACAAATTTGAAAGAGATCTGTGAGAAATAACAATAAAATTTTAAGATTTCTACTATTAATTTTCCCAAGAGATAGAGGCAATTTCTATCATATGAGATCATCTTTTGCTTCTGAACTGGTTTTTCTTACCCTAAAAGGTCCTACAATAGCCAAATAGCTCTATGCTCCAGTTTAAAAAAGTAATGCTGAACTGGAAATCAGCAAATATTAAACAGCCATTTAAAATTACTCAGGAGATCATGCAAGATAATCATAACAACTTTTTCTGGCAGTAAGACCTGCCACTCAGTGTATGAATTATCAGAAGACATATGTAGAAAAATTAAACTGAAGTTTGGTTTTCAACTGTTTTCAAAAGCTTCAGGAAGATAAATTACTCTATACAGTCAGGGCTAAGCTTCTACAGCTAACATGTCCTATGTTATAAGAACGGTATATTTTCACAGTTTTGTCAATGACCTTGCTTTGCATCAGAGTAAGAATAAAGGACTTTAATTTTGTCTTGGGAATTTAAAAGCTGAATTAGTTACAGTAACAGTTAAACCTCCCAACAGGCTTTCCTTGTTAGCCAAAGGCAGGAACAATTATTCAGTAAAATTGTTTATCAGTTATATTACCTATAACTGAAAAATGGCACACGTTCAATGTTACTTTGGATGAACTTTTAGAAGAGTGTGAATTTAAAGTTGCTATCAAATAACTGCTTAATGTTGACGAATTAGGCCTGTGATCACAGTAAGGAACCTGATTTGTTTGGAGAATTTGAATTATATTTTGAACATTTCATTTGATACCTGCTCAATATTTCATATTAACATCTGTAGATTATTGCTAGATTTCAGGCATCCTTATCTTGTACTGAATGTAAACAGCTCATTCAGATTTTCATTTTCATTGGACCAGATCACTGGCAAAATTTATTTATATGTCTGTGAGCATACGTTAAACTCAATTTTCTCATGCTTTCACTAGAAGGGTACTGCTAACACACTGTACTAAGATGCAATGTTATTTACCATCTTTCCACTGGGTTGTATGGGGAAACATCGAGTACCTCAGGAAAGACAGACTAACACACCAATAAGATACACTCTTGAGATACCTTTAACGTGTTTGATGATATTTAAAGCTGAATTTAAAATATTTAAAGCTGAATTAAAAAGTAATCCTTTCTAAATGAAAGACATTTTAACATATACTAAAATAGAGAATACAAAATACTGCCCTGGAAGATACAAGTTCACACTGTATTTACTGGAATTCTGTATGACATATAACAAACTTCCATATTGTCCAGAATTATGAGTTTTAGTAAATCTATGTCTGAACTTATGCCCTCGAATTTATGGTGTCAGTGACATTAAGTAAAGTGCATGCTAAACTCCAGAGGAAGTTAGAACTTAGAGCTGAACCTCACTGAGGGAGTGCTACAGTTTCATAGAGGTTTGCCTAGGTCTTTTTATCTCCCTCTGAGCTTTTGAAAAGTATAGAAATGAGGTGCAAAAAATTAATTACAACTTGTGAAAAGTTTCAAAGTGAAAGGTTGTCAGCATCTGAAGATTTGATCTGTATTCACTTTTGCTAATACACCATGTTATAGAATCATAAAATCATTTAGTTTGGAAAAGACCTCGGAGATCAAGTCCAACCTTTGACTGATCACCTCTTTGTCAACTCTCTATCATTAAGCACCATATCCAGTCATTTCTTGAACGCCAAGAGATGGGGACTCCACCACACCCCTGGCTGCCTCTTTCAATACTTAACAATACTTCCTATGAAGAAATTCCTCCTGATGTCCAGCCTGAACCTCTCTTGGTGCAGCTTGAGGCTGTTTTCATTTGTCTTGTTGCGAGCTGCCTGGGAGAAAAGATTGACCCCCCCATATGGCTGCAACCTCCTTTCAGAGAGATGTAGAGTGACAAGGTCTTCCTCGAGCCTCCTTTTCTCCAAACTAAACAAGACCAGCTCCCTCAGTCATTCCTCATATGATTTACTCTCTAGACCATTCATCAGCTTAATTGCTCTTCTCTGGACATGCCCCAGCAATTCAATATTTTTCTTGTAGTGAAGGGCCTAGAACTGGTCACAGGACTCAAGGTGAGGCCTCACCACTGCCAAGAACAGGGGGACAATCACTTCCCTAGTCCTGCTGGCTACACTATTTCTGATACAGGCCAGGACACCCCTGGCTTTTTTGGCCACCTGGGCATACTTCTGGCTCATGTTCAGTTGCTGTTGACCAGCATCCCCAGGTCCTTTTCCTCTGGGCAGATTTCCAGTCACTCTGCCCTCAGAGTGCTGCCTGCAGTTGTTGTGGTGGGAGTGACCAAAATATGGTTGTAACAGGAAGAAAGCTAATAGGAACTTTTATTTTAAGAATAAGAACTACTGGGTACTACTGAACATTCTAGTAAATTTTTTGTTTAAGTTTAGGTTGCAGTTTCACATGATGAACTAGTTTAATGTTTTAATCAATAGCTGACAAATTTTAGTTTGCTTCCTCTTGGTGAAAAAATGCAACTACAACACAAAAACCAGGATTTTTCAAGAAAAGATTTAAAAGATGTTTTTTTCTGACAACAGTCTTCACACTCTTTTGGTTTTTGTCTCTTTTGATCAAAATAATCAAACATTTAAGTGTTCAAGTTAATGAAAACTGGATTAGGTTTAGTATTGAAGCGGTGAAATTAAGAGTAAGGTTATATAAATTCTTCTCCACGGACACCCCCT
>VXBA01001190.1:0-11393 GCA_013399895.1 Serilophus lunatus
CAACCTAGTGATTCTGTGAAATCAGCCTCAACTACAGAGAGACCAAGCTCAATTTCTGGGCCACAAGATGCAAGACAGAACTCCACAAAACCCTACCGCAGAGCTGATCCTGCCTTTGTCCTTGCTTTGCTGCTTGGTGAGATAAAAGCAGCCAAATTGCCTGAGTGAGATTTTGCAATCTGTTCAAAGCAAAAGATTGTCTGATAAGACCTTTGTACCTAATTGTGCTTTGAGGCCTGACCCTGTTTGATGCTGAGTATTTCCTGCTAGGGTCCATCTTCCAGTGGAAGCACCACTGCATACTCAAACACTGTACTACCTCTGAGGTCAAATGAGGTTTTTACCACCGAGATAGACCTGTTCTCGAGGTATGCATGACTGGTTTCCTACTCAGGATGTTACCTGTTACAAGTTATACTGACGGACCTAATTCTGCTTATTCGTTGCCTATAATATCCTGAAAACAGCTGTAAAGGGATAGGCCAAAAAAAAAGAATCCACATTTTGCAGTATCGTATTCAACTGTGGCCAACAGTAGGTGCCTAGAGAACAGGACTAGAATATAGTTATTGACTTTCTCATCATCCATAAACTTGCATATGACAGCCTTCCTGAGCCAATCTATAGCTTCACATTAATACTATGGGTAGTTTTCTTCACATGTCTAATCACTTTTCTGAACCCAGGTAATCTGTCAATATCCACAATAACTTCAGGTGCAGAGTTCCACAGCTTGTCTACCATGGATGTAATCTCTCTTTTTGTTCATTTTCAACCTAACTTCTAGCAGTTTCATTTGTTTTCTTGTAGTTCTTGCATTACTAGAAATAGCAAATTGTTTTCCAATGCAAGGATTTTTGCCAAAGTTTTTTTTCCAGAAATCATTCTTATCCCACTTAAACAATTTCTTTCTCAAACTGAACAATCCTAGTCTATTTAGCTACCTGTCGTATTGAAGTCATTCCACACCTTTAATCATTGCTGTCATCCTTCCATATACCATTTTCAGCTTTACTGTATTGTTTTTGACTTACCAGTCAATTGCCCATTCAGTCAGTTCAGTGAGATATTTCTAACAGAGAGGAAATTTCTTTTTCTTGTTGTTTTTAATAATTTATGACTCTTAGCAAGCTCCATTTTTCTGTTAGCTGCTCTCTGTCCAGGTAATTATGGCTATGTTAAAAGATACATACTCTAGGAGAGACCCCTAAGGGTTTTCACTTGATACATCCTCACAAGGAGGAAACTGAGATTAATTTTCTACTCTGCTCCTCATTTTTTAAAGTTGAGCTTAGGTATTCAACTCATGGTTCCAAATGACACCTGATGTTCAGGTGCCAAAAAGATGTTCACTGATGTCATTTTAGGTGTCAAAAAGGTGTCCACTACAATGCTAATCTGTGCAGCATCTAATGCCAGTTTGGATTGTAGTGGTTTAACCTTGGCTGGGTGCCAGGGACCCACTAAAGCTGCTCTGCCACTCCCCTGTGAAAAATGACAAAGGAGAGAAAATATAAGGAAGGATTTCATGAGTTAAGGACCATAAGAGATCCCTTACTGATCACCATCATGGACAAAACAGACTCCAAGTGGGAATATTAATTGAATTTACTCCAAGTGGGAATATTAATTGAATTTATTATTAACAGAATCAGAGCTTAAGAATGAGAACTAAAATGAACCTTACAGACACCTTCCACCCACCCCTCTCCTTTAAGCTCTGCCTTCTCCACCCCAGCACTGCAGGGACACAGGGTCTGCTGTTTCTGCTGCAGGTCAGAGAACTCTTTCCCCTGCTCCACTGTGAGTCCATCCCATGTTCAACAGTTCTTCACATACTGCTGTAACTTTTCCACAGGGTGCAGTCCTTCAGGCACAGGCCGCTCCAGCATGGGTCCCCCACAAGCCACGAGTCCTACCAGGAAATCCTGCTCCACTGCGGGTTCCTCTCTCCACAAGTCATCAGGTCCCTGCACAGACCCTGCTCCAATATGGGCATCCCATGGGGTCACAGCCTCCTTCTGACATCCACCTGCTCCAGTATGGGCTCCTCCATGGGCTACAGGTGGATCTTTGCACCCCTGTGGTCCTCCATGGGCTGCAGGGGCACAACTGCTCCACCATGGTCTTCACCTCAAGATGCAGGGGAACCTCAGCTCTGGCACCTGGAGCACCTCCTCCACGTCCTTCTGCACTGACCTTGGTGTCTGCATTGTTGTCCACATGTTCTTACTCTGCTCTTCTCTGGCTCCCATTGATGCATGGAAACTGATTTCACGCACAGGCCACGTAAAAAATGCAGGCATGTTTATTTCTGTGGACAGAGAGCAAGTTACAGTTCAATCTGAAACATCTGCTCCCCAAACATGTGACTTCCTTGGGTTTATATCCCCCTCTGAGTGGCAGGCATTACACAGCACTGATTGGCCTCCCTGCTTGAAGCCCTCCCTCCGCCCCATCCTTTCAAGGACTGGGCTATCGCCACCAACGTCTCCTTGCAGAGAGTACATTCCTTCCGAGGAGTCCTTGAGATGTTGTTCCAGGCTGTTGTGATATCTGTTTTTTGTTGTCTCTGTCCCCCTTATCTGATGTTCATGTCTAGTGTTTACAGAACTTGCCTTATGCTAGGCCTATGCTCGACTACGCTTCCTAACCCCCTTCTGACCCCAACTCACCACCTTCACCTACCCCTTAACTTTTTTTTCTTCTTTCTTAAATACGTTATCACAGAGGCAACACTGTCACTCCTGATTGGCCTGGCCTTGGACTAGCAGCAGGTCCATCCTGGGGACAGCTGGCATTGGATCTGGTGGACATGGGGGAAGCTTCCAGCATCTTCTCAAAGAATCCTGCCCTATAGCCACCCCTCCACCAAAACTTGTCCTCAGAAACCAAATACATGGATTTAATCCAAACTGCAAATGTAAATTCTAGGACACACATGACCACCTGAGTAATAGGCATTAAAATAGTTGCCTATATGCTTTTGTTGACATAACTTTAAAACTCTAACACAAACAGTAAAAAAAAGTAATTATATGATTTAACAGAAGTCAACATGCTCTGACAGTCATCTGTTCATGACTCTGCCACAGATCTGTGATGTGTAGCAAATGTTTTTGATAATTCTCTTGACTTCAGGTCCCAATCATCTGCTCAGTCTTTGTTATCCCTTTCAAATGCAAGGCACTGAGGGTATGAGCTGTGGTTTTTTATGGCTGTGACAACCCATACAGTGATTCTTGAGCTGTTGGCAATTCTTGGATGAAGCTTCAAGGTACTAGTTGCACTAACAAATGTAAATAATAATGTGTATCAGAAATGTAGGACTGTGAACAACTTAGCATTATTCACTGTTCTCCTTCATGATGCATTCTATCACCAGGATGGAGCTTGATTTCTCTCAGATGTAGGCCCAGCTAGAGACTGGACTAAGTTTTTCTGTTAGCTCAGTTAGAAAGGAGTTCTATCATGACAGTCAAGGATATCTAAGCATAGACTAAGCATTCAAATCACCAGGAAATACATGAGGATTGGACACTTATGTTCCCTTCACGTTTCCCTTGGAGCATTAAGTCAAGAGGCAAACCAGAATAATTAGTCAGGAGAATACAGATACTGTTGCAGCTATATAACTGTTTGCACGTGCAAAGGAAGTTTATCTCCTTCTATAGGTACCTCCTTGAGCCAGCCTCATCCAGGGAGGACTCTTGGTACAAGGATCTGTATGTAAAATGCAGAGCTAGAAAAAATAAAAAGATTACTTCAATTTATTTACGTATTTATGTCAGTATTAATTTATTCATTTAATGGCAGTTGAGTAAGACCTTAATCGAAGTAAGCATCTAACTGTGTGAAACCCCAGTCTGATGTCATCAACTAAACTTTCCAAAAGACTCACCCAATGTGTCTGGTGTTGCTGACTCCTGAATAAGATCATTCCATAGAAATGAGATTCAGCTTCACTATCTGGGACTCAGTGGTTGCATTTTGTAAAACTGTGAATGGAAAAGGAAAGTAAAAGAAAGCTAGAGGTGTTTGAAGTCAAAAGGCTTTTTGACAATACAATCACATCTCAATCAGACCAAGAATCAGATTTTTAAATATATTAAATGTATAATACATCCATTTTTAACATTGATGTTTTTAATTAATGAAAAGGCTTAAATTCTACAAAGCTGAAAAATTAATGCTTACAAAAAATTGAGATTTGTAAGTTGGTAGAAGATGAACATTTGCATTTTTTATTGTGAGAATTTCTATATGATCGCCTAGATTTCCTAATACACTGCAATGTATATAGTTCTTAGATACATTTTTGACAGTTTAATAAGAGAGAAGAAGCCATTTCTTGGTACAGTTATTCAGGAATAAGTTCACTCATGCAATGCATAGAGCAGGGAGGAAAAAAAGGATAATCTCTGTAAAAAGAGATCAGACACTCAGTGCTCGTCCTGAAACTATTCCTTTTGTATTGAAGGCATGTAAATGCTGCTTTAATGAGCTCTAGGTAGAGGTGTTAGCTGGAGCAAAGTGTTACCACACAGAGGCTGCAAATAATGTGCCATTAGCTGCATTTACATGAGAGAAGCTGTTTGAAAAATAAATTAAAAATTTATTCTAATGTGAGAGATTCATCTTATGTGATCAAAAGATGCAGGTTTTAAACTACATACTGAAAGAGACTTCAGTAGTAAGAATATTCAATACATAAGGAATCCTAATGGGTTCTATCTCCATATTGTATGCAAACAATTATGTAATTCAAATATTTATAATTTACACCAAACTGCAGTCTAATTTTTACTGCAGTGTAATTTTTAGAAAAAAATGAAGTATCTTAATACTAAAAGTTCTCCCACCCTGCTGTTTGGAGAAAATGGGATCAGAAGTTCCTACAGTGTCAGCTGATTCCTGCTTTGTTGAAAAATATTGAAATCAGCTTGATTTTCCATTGATGTTTTGTTTTTCTAATTCCACTTAAAAGAGTAAGTGCTGACAATGCAAATGCCAAGCTTATGGATAGAAAGGCTGAATTTATTGAACTGCAAAAAAACCCCTTGGCTTCATACAGAGAATGGTTTGTTTGGGTTTTCTTTATTTTGGGGGTGGATTTTTTTTCTGAATTTTGACTGGAAAATAAGATTATGGGTTGGAGATGTTGGGGTCCCATGAGTGCAACTCTGGCAGCCAGTAAATGAACTTAAATAACCAGGCATGCAGCCTATACAGCTCAGCCATGATATGTGTCACTATTCAAACAATTTTGATGCTGTTTGGATCTGTTTGCTTGTTTGGTTAGCTGTTTTTCTTCATATTTTATGCAAGAAATTAGGGAATCCTCAACATTTAAAACTCTTCTGGTTTAATGTAGCTTTTCAGAAAAGATAAGCTCCTGTATTCAAAGAAGTTGTGGTGACCAAGGAGGAAGATAAATAAAATTGAACCTTAGCTGGGTTTTGTTTTCCTGAGAAAGGAAGGATGGCAATGACAGAAGACTTAGAACTGATCTAGGATTTCTCATCAGAATATTTACTAGCCATTAACCTGCTATCATTTTTGAAAGCAAAAATAAAAATTCTCAGCACACAGGCAAAACATTTCGATATTAAGGAAATTTAATATATCTTGGCCTAAGGAAATAGACACACACACAGACCATTTTTGAGATTCAGGCTTTTTGTCTCAAGCATAAGTGAGAAATACTATTAGCTATCTGAATCTTTAAGAGGGGTAGATAAAGGGAGAAGTTCCCTTTCCAGCCCTAAAAGTTAATGTGGTGTAAGAACAATTTCCCTCTGCCAAAGGAAAAATCATTGGTTTCATACTTGAAAGATACAACATTAAATTACACTCACTGAGTACAGTAGCCTAAGATCAGTCCATAAGTGTCAACCATTGTGTAGTCTGTCGCTATAAAGTAATTTTTTAATCTTTCAATTAAGTGCACTGTATAATTTTATGGCTTCAGTCTGCACGCACAGTTCATGCACAACTGTGTTAAACAATGACAGGAGCAGACTGGAATGCAGAAGAGACTACAGGGAGGATCCAGTCTGACAATGAAGCTGACATAGCAAAGGTAAAAAAGGCTTAACATCTGACAGACATCCATGATTTTTAATTATCCATTCCCATTGCTGATTGTTGCAACCCATTTCGCCCCCACACCTCTCCCTTTGTCTACCCTCATCTTCGTTGCATGCGTGCTCCTTCCTCTCTTCACATCCTGAAATGCCCTTGCCTCTTTTTCCTTGCCTTTTCTTTGCCCTATTTAACTGATCTCCACCTACCCAAACCCCTATCAAACAGAATAAAAATGTTTGGAACTCATGGGGTGTTTCCTGACAGGCTGTTGCTCATTCCTTCCCTGTGACTCAACCCTTCTTCATCCCCACTCTCCTCCTGTGTGGTGAGCTCTTCATTTCTGTGTAAACGCCCTCACCCTACATGCCTTTTGTATTTTCAGATGTTAGGCTCCTCAAGGCAAAAACCATCTGCTCCTTCACTGTGAAATCAGACCTTTCCATGCATTAGTGTGCATTCAATACCAATATAAATTGCATGCATTTTCAAAATTAATGAGACTAGTTAGCCATAGTAATACATAATGAACTTTATGGTATTTTTAGCAAAATGCAGATACATACCCATAATGAATGGCAGACTATCACACTGTTTTCACGTCACATGTGTACAGTAACATCTCTGGAAAATGAACATATCAAAGTTGTAGCAGATATTTCCTAGCTTTATTCACTGACAGGAGTTCTGGTATTCTGAACAGTCATATAGAAATATATCAGAAGACAGAAAGAATAAATTAAAAAAAAACAAAAACACACACACTGGCAAAAGTCTCTTAGATGTCCAACTCAGATTTCTTTCATCACTGAAGCCTGTTTCTGATGTATTTAACATGTCAAGAACAAGGAGAAAAAAATAATTAAAAAAAGAGTGAGAGAAGAAACTATAAAATATTTTGGGGACAACCACAGGGATGGTGCCAGAAGGTATGGAAGCATAAGCATATAAACTCAGCTACAGCTAACTGAGTATTAAGTACAATAAACACACTATCAAATATAATGATATCTTCCTCCTAACTTACACAGAAAACCAGACTCTTTCAGAACACATTATTACACATTAAAGCAGTCTCCTTTATGATAGTCATTACCTAAATATTTGACACAAGAGATTTAATCTATTAAGAACCATCAAAACTTACATAAAATTAATTACATTTTACTTAAGGTTTTTTGATAGGTTCTGATTGCTTAAAATATTCTTGGATTGCAGTAACGCTGCGCTGTTTAACTAACCAAACACAGTATTTTGATTATTCAGTTTCTGTATCTGTTCCATATAGTTTGCTTCCCCTTTATTATGCGTACATGATGTACAAATGTGAGTGAGGAAAAAAGTACCAGATGTGGCACATCTAACTAATAGCTGTACATCATGTAATGTAACCTCATATGAAAATATTTCAGATGCTGCTTACAATATTTTAAGATCTTCTGTACACTGCCTTACTTAATATTCTAATCTTATGGGTGCTTCTCTCCTTTCAGGCTCTGCAAACTTACTGACAAAGTCAGGTTTTCAGCATCAACTATTAAGATTTAATTGCTCAAATAAATGCATAGGATTTAGACATCTTTGGTCCATTCAAAACACCTAATTCCATAGACAAGTATAGTGTGACATTTTAGTTTATGAGCATGATCGGTGATTTACCCCCACCACTCCCCAGTAGTTCATATTGCTGAGAACCTGCCTCCCTAAGATATCAATGAAAAAAAAGTACTCAGGATTTAGCTTAAATATTGTGTACATGGGAACCATATCCAAAGGGAAATATAACAAATTAACTTGATTCTCCTCTGATGTGATTATTAGAATGTGCAGTATGTTCTATAATTAACAACAAGCAGTTATTAAAATCCACATGTTGAGAGGGAAAAAAAATCTCAAACATCTTCCATTGTTTTAACCAAAACATTCTCACCTTTCATTTTTTTTATATCAATCCCTTTTGCATCTGTGAAATTTCTGACAGTTCCATTCCTGAAACATCTAGCTAGAAAAGACATTTTTCTGTGAACATTGCACAAAGTCCTGACATAATTTTAAATAAAAATAATCTGATATTGTATGCTGCGCTGCACGGAAGTAATGTAAACTACCACACAATGTAAAAACAAGGTTTTATGCCTTGTTGCTTTAAAGCAAACAACCAATAAAAGTCTTGAAATGTACCAGGTCATAGAGACTAGATTCCTTACTGGAGTGCAAACTGGCTGTTCTAAGGAGCTTGAACGAATTGGTGATTTCTGTGAAAATAATTTCTAGTGAAGATATTTCCTCATTTGAATTTTCTCATCAGAGAAGGGAACTGTAACTTTAAAAGCAAAGATAAAAGCCACTAAGGAAAATAGCAGAAGCCTTACAGAGAAAAATCAAAACTCAACAAAACCCCAAAAAAGTCCAACTCAGAAACAAACCCTAATCACTTCAGGGATATGCAGTTAACATTGTAAAGCACTGTATTTTTTCTGCAGTTATTTGTTTAGGGAAATAGCAGTAAGACAGTATGTTTTTAAGGAAGAACAAACAGCCGCAACTAATGGTTCCCATGGAAGACTCCTGTAGACTGTAAAGTCTGGGAATGGCCGAGTTCTTTCCATATGTGCAATTTTGTTCAATTATATTTCGTAACTATGAGAAGAGATGATCTCTTAGGGATTAACTACACATAATGGTGGTAAAGAAAGAAGAGGACTAAAAGGCTACTTCCAGAAGACAGTCATTCACATGCAGTTCAGAACAGCTTTTAATAAGAACCTCACAAGAAAATGTTACATGAGAATGCATGTTCCTGGCACTGGTGAACTAAAATACCAGGACTTAGCAGTAAAATACTTGTTGTTCAGCAGTGACAAGACAAGCCGAAAGTTTGTTTTAAGTGAGATATAGATCTTATCAGTCAACTGTGTTGCCACTGCTGCTGAATTTGAGAAAATGATTTGGAATGAGTTAAAAGAATTGTGTTTCAAAAAACTCTGACAAAGAAATCAATTAAGCTTGGCACAACTTTTATTATAATTGATGCAGAGCTAAATGAAAAATGCAGCCTCTAACACAGAAAGTCTTTAGCCACAGAGTACTGGAAACTAAGGAACGACAAAGTATCACTCCATGAACAGTAGGTAAGAAGTCTCTGGTTTGATCTAGCACAGTTTTTCTTATAAAGCACATCTTTTAACAATAAGAGGGAAGTAGCACTAGTCAGTGAAGCCTTGTATCCAGTAAAACTGATTTTTTACTTACTGCATCCAACTGTGCATGTCAGACTCTAAATGTATTTCATTTGGCAAAGCATCGGGGCTGTTATACTCTCTCTGAGCCAAATTCTGCCCTTGGCTTCAGGCACACAGCTCCCATTGACTCCAGTGGAAGTAGTACAGAAGGAGATAGATTGTGTAAATTAGTCATGCTCTTGAGATAGCAAAGAGAGATTCAGTGCTGGACCCCAGAGTGGGAGTTCACCAAGGGCCAGCAAAGTCAAACTCACCAATCAGTCTTTCCCAATTCATCAGAGCAATGGTTTGAAAGATCTATAAAATAAATAGCTCATACACACCGCTTGAAAAACAAAAGGACTTTCACAGCTTTTGAGGCAGGTCTTCTTTTCAATCATCACCTCAGAAGCAGTCCATCCTCAAAGAGTTTTATTTCTGTATTGTACTTGGTGAAAGGTACTGCTATTTCCTCAAAATTTTTTCACCCAGACCTGTCCAAGACCCTTTCTTACCTATACTGCCATAAGACACATTGTCCTGCCACCAGCAACATCCTTACTTTTTTCCCTGTCCTAGCACTGGTGATTCCCTTTGACTTTGCTTGTTTGACAACTTTTGATTTTTTCCCCTCATAGACTCAGAGGATTTATTTTTGATTTTTTCACAGGTTTAGAGTAACACATTTTGTGCCATGCAGTTTAAGAGACAGATGCTTCAACTTAGGCCTCTCAGTTTAACCTCTGTGACAGCAAAGGCCTCTAATCATAATGGAAATGAGCACAGCTCACTACAGTTTTCCCACATTCACCTCTTCAAGTAAAAATATGCATCTGTTCCGAAAATCCCAAAAGTCATGTATACTGTAGTAGGCTTGCAAGAAACAAATACCAGAACCAAATCAATAGCACCAATTCCAGTTTACATTTTTATGTGCTTTTAGTGCTGAGATAAAAAATTCTCCTCTAGGTCATACTCACAAACTCAGTGAAGGTCAGATTCTGCTTTGCTGTTCATATCCCAGGTTCTGCTTTGCTTGTAGATTAAATACATATGTTCAGCAAGTGGATGAGAAGGCTTCAGCTTAAATTTTATAGATCTATTTCTCATGTTCTCCTAAGGAACAATCTTTTTCTAAATTTTTTTTTTTATAAATATTGCCACATAGAAGGACAAGATGCATTGCACAGGTATTTGCAGAAAATGAACTATCTTGTTAAAGTAACCTAATGTAAATATGTTACGGACTTAGAATGGCTCGTAAAAAAGATAAAGCAGAGATAATAAAACAGAGATAAGAGTGTGATGGAAGAAGTAAGTGACTAAGTAACTGAAATATGTTAGGTTTGTAAGTTACCAGATAAAACTGTGTTTTTCCAGTTATTTCTATCAGTTAACAGCATTCATTTGAGTGTTCCTGCTTCCAACCATTAGACTCTCTGCCATTTTCCAGCAGGGAAAGTGAAAGAGAAGGGAAGAGCTAGGGTTAGGGTTGCTGATCTGTCCTCCAAAAAAACTTCACTCCACCTCTTGCTGCTGGCTGGAAACACTACATACATACACTCAGTGACTTCGTAACATTAGTGCCTGGCCTGTTATATAAAGTGTTTTAAATATCTAATCCTAGAAAAGACAATACATTCTATAAGCAAAGAGAGAGTTCATCCTTCTCTTGTTTCTTCCCTGTTTGACAAAAGCAGACCTCAGTGAAATATCCCACGATCCTCGTTTCATCCAAGAAAAAAACTTAGAAAGCATTTGAAACATCTTAATGCTCTGTAAAGTGGCAGTCTGTCTTATTTGTGAGACATGGACACACCATCTTCTCCATTTCTACTTGGATTCTACTAACAAGTTCTTTCAAAATATTTGATAATTAATTACAAAGTTCCTGTGTACATACCCATGCAATCTAGTACTGACAGGGTTTTCTAAAGAAAAGAGATCATTTTTTCCCCTCTGAATTTGTGAGCAAAATTGCTGAAAGGCAGACCTTAATACAATCCATGTTAGTCCTTTGTTCGAATGGTGACGCGATCACTTTCCGTTATGTCGTCCATACTGTATTGGGACTGTAATGTTCCTTCC
>VXBA01001190.1:11420-22172 GCA_013399895.1 Serilophus lunatus
CCCCACTGAGGGCAAGATTCTGGGAGGGGACACAGCTAGGTCAACTGATCCAAACTGATCAAAGGGATATTCCATACCATATGATGTCAGCTCAGGTGTAAAAGCTAAGGAGGAGAAGGAAGTGGGGGGGCATCCACTTCTCTGGATGTGGCTGGCCATTGCTGCTGATGGGAAGTAGAGATTAGTTTTCTGCTTCGCTTTTGGACATGCAAGACTTGCTTTTGCTTCTAGTAAACTGGCTTATCCAAACCCACGAGTTGTTTACCATCTCATTCTTTTGCCTGGCTGGGAGAGGGATGGGGGGTGGTTATAGCAACTGTGGGCATCTGGCGTCCAGCCCAGATTAACCCATTACACATGCTAAAAATCCTTTACCTATGAGTCAGATAAATGAAAAACAAATTTTCTCACAAATAACGACTTTTAAAACCTCCTTATCAACACCAGTTTCAAAGGAGTGAGGAGATGCATGTCAGCCCTATTTGATGAAGTATTTTCTTGTAATATCAGCTATCAAGGATCTCCTCAGCACTCCAAACCCTTCTGTGCTGTCACCTTTCAAAATCTTTCAATCCATCTCTCAAAAAAATAAACAAACAAAATCCTTCCTTGATCCTTGAAAATAACCAAGACAGTTTGGTGGAAGGTTTTCACAGGGTTTTTTAACTCATATAGCAACCCCTAGACACCATAAAAAGCCAGCAAGTCCCTTAAACACACAGGGCTCAACAAGAAGAGGGAGAGACTCCTGTAATTCAAGCCACTATAAGCCCTTGCATTTCTCAATTTACATTTTATATATACAACAAAAATCTGACCTGAGAAATCACTTTGTCTTTATTTATCTTTCCAATTTTCTTCCCTCTTTCTACTTGTCTTTGAGCAAAAGTTGTTTATAAGTTAAGCCAAAGAATTAAAATTATGTTCAAAAATAAATATTTTCATTTCATTTGTTTGATCCATGTCTACATAATTTACAGTATAAATGATAGAATTACAAGTTCCTTACTTGTTTTACTTATTTCTACTTACGTATACAAACTCCATTCTAAGTATAAATGAAATTTTATATGAAATAAGAGGGTGGAATTAGTATTTTATAAATGTCACGGGTAAGTAACTATAATTCTTTATATGAGGACGGTTAACAATAGTGCAAGACGTATTTTACATCAGGAAATTTTCCAGATAAAAAAAGTTTGTTTGCAGATTAGCTTATACCAAACTTTAAATATCTGACTAGTTAAATGGAATAGTTAATCCCAACAGCTGCTTTTCACAAATAAAGCTCCTTTTATCAATTTTACAAGCAAGGAAAAGAAACCCCAGACTTGCTAAGACTGATTCAAATGAAAAACAGAATCAAAACCACTACATCTAGTAGCAAGGGACATTTTCAAAGATTTTCAGCCATATAATTATATTATGAGTTAATAATATTAATAAAGGAAAAATATCTATTATTCTTGTAGGAGTTTTTTGAATAGTTTGGCACTCTCCTTCACAACATTCTTCTTTCCTTGCTAAAAACTGGATTAAGCATTAGCAATTTTGATGACCTTTTATATTCGTAAGTGCTAGAACCCTGTTGAAGTTCACCTGATCCATTGTGGCTTAATTCCTCACTACTGATGATTACAGTGGGAGACATTCTCTAGTGGGTTAGAGCCAACAGACCCAGGGAGGAAATGTTAGTATCAGCCAGACTAATAAGGGGAGCTTATACTGACATTTTTGTGGGAATGTTAGTTGTTAGTTTGGGGGGTTTCTTTTCCTTTTTTTTCATAGCAGTAAAGGGCAGCACTGAAAAAGCTGATTTGAATCGCACTATTAACACCAACCTGTTCATAGAAATTTATTTTTCTAAGGTCTTTTCCAACTCACTGTTACTGATTTATTTTTTTTTTTGCTTCCATTGTGCATATCATATGATTTGTAATGTGCAGTCACAGTTTCAGTCAAACCCAAGCACTGTAATTCAGTTGAAATAACTGGATTTTGTAGTCTCTCAGTAATAATCTTGGAGCCTTCTATGGCTTACAGAAACTTGATTTCTCTAAAAGAAAGACTTCTTAGACCTCCTCTTACAGTAGAAGCATTTGAATATTTAACAATGTATAATTTCTGTAAGATCTGTTGTAAAGATACTTTCTTTTAAATATGAAAGAAACATACAGGCTAATCTTATGCAATTTTACCAGTTTATGCAATTTGCAGAAAAGACAGACTCAAAATTAATTTTGCAGTAAAATAAGAATAACATTGTGATGGAAATGCATTGATCTATGTAATGAAGAATTGTAAAGTCAGCATCACTTGAGAAATAAGGATTATTGATTCTTTTAAGTAACGTTTGAAGAATTGCATTCTTTGGCTTAGAATTAAATCCTATCCCATACAAAAAGAGAGGCCTACCAAAAAAAAAACTTCAACAAAGATTTGAATACCTAGAGACAGGCATCTGTACGTACATAAATGTCTGTGTAATACAGTCTAGTATAACATAGATCTTACCCCAATAAAGAAAATAGAACACTTGCATAAAAATTGCCAATAGCAGCACATTCAGCGTACACGTGTTCTGCTATGATTCATAAAGGAAATAAGCACATATGCCTGCCATATTTACAGCATATAATCAGCCAAATGCATGATAAAGATACAAACAACCTTTAACAAGTCAGCTTGCTCCTTCTAGTAGTAGAAAGTATAGGACTTACCAGGTCTAGACAATTAATAGAACCTGTTCATTTGTGACCAGTTAACAAATAATAAGAATCACCTGACTTCTGGTATATAAGGCAAGGTAAGACCAAAGACAATGCTCTTGAAAAGCTGTGGAAAACAGGAAAGAAGGAAAACAAACAAACATTTAAGAAAAACCCTAACACCAATAAAATTTATTAAAGTCTTAAGAGATTAAACCTAGAAGATGGTGTTCCTTTGAAAGAACTGCAGTAGTAAAGTTTGTGTGTAAGCAGGAGGTGTTTATTTTAGCATATATGTTTTGAATACTTCTCTAGATGATTATATTAGTTAGCCTTCTTAGCCTCTCAAGAAGTCTTGTTCCCTAAACAGTACGTCCTGTGAGATGTCCCCAGGTTGCGATGTGTCAGAAATATTTCCATAAAACAGAATCTTTTATCCACTTTTAGGGCAAGTGCTGCTCTTTGCAGAAAAAATGGCAGATACTAGTGATTTTGGAGATGCAACATACATTAGGTGTTACAGCACTTCCATCAAATTTTAAAAGGCCAAGTATCTACACCAGGTGGGATGCAATGCCAACCAATTCCTTCATCAGCTGATGTGCTTTGCATACTGCCTGAGCGTTGACACCTTCCTCTCTTATGAGTCACTGTTCCAGATCACAACCAAGTCCATGTTTCTAGGATCGAGTTGCTTTAACCTTTTTTGCTAGAGCACCAGGACCTAGACTTGCTCCGTGGAGTTCCCTCGCAGGAAAAACTCAAACCTGAATATCAGCTGCTCACCACAGATATGTCCAAGTGACCTAGATTGTTTGAGGAAACACTATCCCTTCATACATCTCATTTTCTGTTTTACTTGATGCTCACCTAAGACTGGTACTTTATAGCTGAAGTGCAAAGTACACGTTCACTGGGGATGCTAATCATGTAGTTCTCATCGACCTGGGCCCACCTGGCCTTACAATAATCTTTGCCTTTCTAAAATGTCTTCTCTAGAATACTCATAACACTACTACCAAAAGGCTCCTGGTTAGCATGTATCAAAGTGTACATTACCCTCAGCAAATATCACACAAACTTTTCCTTCTGTTCCAGAGAAATTAGGTCCCTGTGGCCTTGGAGCTCTACATAGCTGAAATTTTAATGACACCGTCCAGAATGCCCCTTCTGTTTGTCTCCCATGCTCATTAAAAGTACTTGAGAATATGATGTGATTATATTAATTTCTGTAATATTAAAGATAAAAAAAGAATATATAGACAGAATATCTGATACAGTTTATGATATGGTTCTGTACATTTTACTTTGTTATCTAAGTTCTCTTTAACTTTTCTCCTCCAAATAATGATATTGTGTGGCAGCAGGTAAGGCATTTCCACCAACGACATTTTGTGACAAATTCTAAGTTCACATGTAGTCTCAGAGGAGACAAAGAAAATGGAAAGTGAGAAAACATTTTTAAAAAATATTTCTGGGGGGAACAATTAGTCATGTGCTCAAAGAACAGAAGTAGCCTCACAAATCATCATTCTTTATTAAATCTCTGCAGTGAACTCAGCTGCAATCTCTACAAGGAAAACTGGCATTGCTTTTACCTACAGGCAAAGCAACTGTGAGCCTTCACACAGGAACTTGTGTGGTGTGGTACAAAGAAACCCAAACAGCTCAAGCAGTGAAGAAATGTGTGATGCAAACTCTTGATGGAAAGGAGGCTAGCTTTTCACTGTGCACTTTCAGAGGCTCTGAGTGAGACCATAGGCTGGATTCTTCCTTGGGTTCTCCCAAAAGTGCATCACTTGCTTAAATCTCTCCTCAAGCTGACTGGTCAGAGTGAGATCTAAAAGTCAGACTTAATCTGACACCAAATCACACCTGTCTAGTGCTTCCAATATCGTAAAGGAAAGAGGTTACATGGACATAAGAGAATTGTTTACCAGAATTACCATTTACAAGCAGTTCCGGGAAAAGTTACTTTAGTAAGATAGGACAACAATGACCAAAGAGATTAAACCACTTCATATGCTATATTCCAAGTCAAGTCTTTGCTTTGTTGTTGCTTGCTCTTCTTATGAAAACCGACCTTTTCAGCTGAACTGTGTGTAAATCCATCTATCTTGTAAATATTTGGTTCCCAGCACACTCTAGTAGTGTGCTCTTTAGCATGAATCCAAAGGAAGATGAACACTCCAAGACCATCCAGCCAATAGAGTATCATATTTTGTTACATTAATCCCAGGCCTGTCAAAATAACATAAATATTTCCATATGGTTTCCAAATAAATTTCTGGTATCCCATATTCCATAATTGTTCCCTCAAGAGGTATAAACTGCAGCAAGTAATCTATTTTGGCTCTCATGGGAGCACCAGACCTGATTTTCCAGAAGGTCTGTGCTTAGGCAACTCCACTGAAGTCAGCATGTTCCAGGAAAGAGCATAATGGTGTTGGTAGGAGCACAAAAAAAATCAAAGCTACCATCTTTCACCTCCATACTGAATTTGTATCCAGGTTTTTCTCCTTCTGGCATGATAAAATTACAGGGATTAGGTGAGCATGGTCTGGCACTGGCCAGTGAGCTTAAAGGTGTTGACTCATGCACCCTAACACAGGGCCTCAGGGTTGCAGGTCAACAACATCCCTCTTAGACTCTACCTGCACTGGGATAGAGGGATGCAAACCCCTAAATCTGGCTGTAATTTCAATCTTCCCTTATATATTCTGTGGGACTATTTGTAACGTTTATTTGTAAATGATGAATATTTCACCACAGTTTGTTAATGCATTAGCACAGAGGTAATGCGTGTGAAAAATAAATTCTTACAAGCCTTTGGCTTGAGCAGCATACAACATGGTCTCAGATCCAGTCTCCTGATGGACATCAATTTCTGCTTTAAATAGTCTAACTACAGTTCTCTAAGTATAGTACTAGAGGCATGACCCTTATAAATGCAGTGAATACTCAGCCCACAGGATGGCTGGAATAACTAAGTGGCATTTCTTTATAGTCACATTCTCTGTTATAACTCATTATACTAATGAGTCCCTCTAAATATATGTTCCTATAATTCAAGGAAAAGTTTTCCAGTAAAACTAAAATTCCTTTTGTGAATCCAAAGTATATAAGACAAGGTTCAGCAACTATATTTGCAAGCTTATTCTTTTTCTCAGCAAAACATGAGCACCAGTATAGGTTTGCATGTAGATTAATGTTTTCCTGACTTTCAGCATTTTTTTTATCTCTGGAAAGACAAGAAGTACTTCAGGAAGGGGAAACTAATTTGGCTTGATTTCAAACTGGAAGGGCTTTTCTTCCCAGAAGAACAAGATTTAAAATAAGCACTGGGGAAATGGTTCTTTGCAAACCTGATCATGAATACGAACTCTGGCTTTGTATTTTCTGAACAGGATGGAAACAGAAACATGGACCGTTCAGACCTAAACCCTAAAATTAACTCACAGAACACCATTCAAAAACATTTCCTCACATCAGCAGGAGAGGAGAGCAATGAAAGGCTTGATAAGAGTTTGGTGAATAAAGAGGAAATAAGGGGGTGATGAGAGAAATGACAGTAGACCCTGAACCTCTTACAAACTCTTTTAATTCTCCTCCATGGGCATAACATTGTAGTTATTGGCACGACTAATTTGGAAAGAAGCATTTAGTTACCTCAAACGTGGCCATGCCTTTTGCACAACACTTTTGGCTCCCTAGGTTTATGGACTGGAGAACGCACCACAACCATGCTCAGGTTTTCAAGTGAAATTTCTTTGGAAAGACAACAGTGATAACATTATCATAGTCAGCTCTATGGAAGACACCTATTTCCAAAGAATGCTATTTGTGATATTATTACACTTATTTTAACACAGAAAAAAAGAATGTCTATAATTGCAAATTCTTTATTAGTATTTTTGTTACTTAAGATGTCTTGGATTAGGCCTGCTGTGAATAAATTATAAGGTCAAACGGCAAGTTGTTTATGTCAGTGACTAGACCAGATTATTATACCGAAAAATGGTCAGCACATCCTGTTATTGCTACTACCAGAAAAAACGTTGCATGAAAAGGACTAGGCAGACTAGTTTCTTGGGTTCTTAAAAGGTTTTATTTTTAGCCTAATGACAAAAATGTCTGTGTTTGCAGGAAACATGAATGATTGATACAAGGGAGTGGGAACAAAATTCTTCATTTAATTTCCAGTGTTACATTAAAGACTAGGCTCTTCTATTGTCAGAGAAGCGTTCAGTGACCCTTAGAGTGACAATTTTTCAATCAGTCGCCAACGACTCCCCACTTCTCTGGTCTTGTAAGCTTCTACATACAAATCAATTCCTTGTACAAGTGAGAGCATTTTCAGAAGTACTTTTAGCTGTGCTAGTGAATAATGATGCTACGGAGAACAGCTGGCATAGCCAGAATAGCTTGTCCTTCCCCCAAGGCATTTCAAGTTGGCCCTTTGGGAATGGAGGCAAAAAGCAGATAGATGTCATGCTGTTCCCCAGTAGAGCCTTTTGCTGTTTCTATAAATTGCTTTAAGATTTTTTTGTTACATTTTTGCAAAAAGTACTTATTTAAGGTTAAGAACATGGATCAAAATGTAATTACCGTGGACCAAGTCATCAATATCCACTTTCTAAGGACCTCAGTAAAGCTTCCACATGTTAGGATCACCCTCCAGGTACTAACGACAGCTCTAACCTCTAGATTATTTTTGCCTAAACTAAACTAACATTAGAAAACTTGCTGTATTAGAAAATTGGGTAAAGTCTTGCCTACACTGGCATCAACAACAGTTTCGCTATTAACATAGTGCCAGCAAAGTTAGTATTTCATTGAGTGCTGTAGAAAAAAAATATTTTATTTCTTTTATTGGGATTAGCATTATGCTTCTGTTCTGAATGTTCTGTTGTTAACAAAGTTATTTATTAGTGTTTCAGAAATGCCCTAAAGTTTCAGTTAGGAGCAGTGCCCAGTTATGCTGTAAGTGAACTGAAATGAAGTGAATAGGGCTGGTTCAAAAGAAATACTAGGATTTGCTCTTATATCCCTGTTGTGGTTTAGCCCAGCAGGCAGCTAAACACCACAGAGCCATTTGCTCACTACCTGCATTGAGATGGGGAAGAGAATCAGAAAAAAGGTAACACTTGTGGACTCAGACAAAGCCTGTTTAATGGGACAGAAAAGGAAGGGAAGTCATAATGATGATAAAAGAAGCAAAACAAGCAATGGACAATGCAATTGCTCACTACCTACTAACCAATGCCTACTCAGTCCCCAAATAGTGGGCCACCACCTCCCAGTCCGTCCCCTCTAGTTTTATCATACATCATGGTATCATATGGTCTGGGATAAACCCTGTGGTCAGCTGGGGACAGCTGTCTGGGCCATGTCTGCTTCCAACTCCTTGTGTATCCCTAGCTCATTTGCTGGTGATGGGGTGAGAGACAGAAAAAGCCTTGACTCTGTGCAAGCACAGCTCAGCAGTGGCTAAAACATCCCTGTGTTATCAATGTTATTCTCATCTTTAATCCAAAACACAGCACTGTACCAGCTACTGAGAAGAAAATTATCCCAACAGAAACCAACACAACTCTCTATCTCCATAAGATCACAAATCAGGGAGCAGGGAGTTGGTTATTTTGGGTGTATTTGCAATGAAGGAACTGGGACATCCAAGCTTTTACAAACAAAAATAATTTAGGAGGATTTCTGTACTCCTTCAGCAATGTTCTCCGTAACTTGATGGTTCCTTGATTTAAAGCTGACATGGAAATTTCAATTAAGCTAATATTTGGGGAATTTCTGTGGTTACTATCTCAACCATTGTTTTTAAGAGCAAAATAGTACAACTTGTTTATTCATTTCAGCTATGATTCTGTTTCTTGTGAGTCTTCATTCTCTTTAGAAGGGGGATACAATTCACCCTCAGCCAGAAACTTCCGTTTACTTTATAAGAACCACTTTATTGTGGAAGTGCTGATGCTGAAGGAGGAAATAATTCTCTCAGCCTGAAATACTGGAACTTTGGGTGTGCAAAAAGGACAGGTAAAGATCTGTGCTGTAGCTGGCAGAAGAACAGATAATACACAAAAGTCTGGAAGTTGGGAAAAGGCAGCTCAGAACTCTTCTCCTTAGCTAGTGAAAGAGTTTTATGGTGACCACACACATCCTTGTCCATTCAGTACCTGAAATGTCTTACACAGGAATTTGCACAAACATTTACAGAAAAGAGAGGAACAGTCTTCACCAAGGCAATCCCATCCTGCTTTTTCACACTGCAGTTCTGGAGGAAGTTATAAAGTACATGTGAAAATGTCTTCCAACATGCTGGAACAAACTTTCATAAGAAGACATGCTAACTTTTCCAAAACTTCCAGAAGACCTAGGAGAGAAAGGAGGAAAAAATATAAAAATTTGCTCTCAAATACCATGCTTGAGCTGGCTAAAGTCCTTGTACAACCCCATTCTAACCAAGGACAAAGAAAGGGAGATTTTAATTCTTCAAAGTTCAGGAAGTTCAGAACAAGCTGTTTTTTCTTGTCTGGAGACTTTGAGGGCTGGAGAGAAATTGGCCAACATTCCCATCTTGATCCCACTTTGAGTGAGAGAGATGGGATCATCCAGCAACAGGAATCTTTTGTGTGTTTTTAGAAAGCATATTGAAAAAATGAAGCTAGAAGAGCATAGCAGCTTTGTACACTGTTTTCTTTAGCAACTGAATGACTCTTTGTGGTTACCTTATGAATCTTAAACTCCTCACTTTATTTAATAGATTGAAGGATACAAAGGCACTGTGAAAATCTGTATATATAACTGCTTCATACACTACAATATTTATCATTAAAGTTTATTAAGTAAAACCATCTGAAAAGCATGACCTGAAAACTATGCAGGTACATTATTTCGGCAGAGAACCTAAAACTAGTCAAACAAGGAAGGAATTCTGGAATACATGCAAACAGTGCAAGTCATTTAAAGCCAATATACCATGCTTGTAAGTTCTGGGTATTTTAGAAAAGAATAAAGAGAGATGATAAGAGAACACAAGGAAATCAGATCAGACTATTTGCTTCCTAATAGCAATCATTTTCTGTTTGTCCTAAGAAGAGTATCAAAGCTTAACTTTCAAGTTATGACACTTGACTGCAAGCAATCAGGGATGCTTCAAGACAACTGAGTGGTCATATGAAAGAAAGTCAGGAGGAACTTCTGGGGACAATAATAGAGTTCCCACAACACAACACTCAGAAAAGGCTATATATGGAACCTCCGTTATTTTTTTTCCTCCTCCATTAAACAAACTTAGAGATACTTTTCCTCTATTTTGTTGAGCTATGTGGTGTCTGTCTTGGAGCTAGTCCCCAGTCATCTGAAGATTTGGATAGGTAGTGCCTAAAATCAGGAAAATTTTCTACCATAGTCATTGAAATTTTCACCATGTGAAGATAGGTCATCTTATCATCAAAGTAAGATAAGATACATGAAGTTTCTCTGACTTAAAACCAGAACAAATACCAGTTGAAGATAGAAGTCAATGTCAAAAAATCAGAAGTTCAAATTCCAGAGACAGAGTATAATCCTATCTTAAATGAGGCCTATGTGTTTTATTTCTAACATGGAGGTCTTGTTTTACCAGTGCTTTAACACAGTGCCTGTATACATTCTCATGCCAACATCATCTCCAGGAATTCAATTGTTTTGTATTTGCTTTTCTCCTAGGCCCAGGGAACAGTGTGGAAATGCCATAGTTTCAGCTGCAGCAGCAAGGTATGAAGAGGAGGCGCTATAAAGAGGAACAAAGAGGTGGAGTGATGAAAGATGAGGTGGTGGGGCAGTGCTACAAAGAGCCCTGAAAACGCATCTGCAGAGTAGATGTAAGAAGCCACATGATAAGATAAAGTGAACCGTGTGGGGTAAAGAAGTAGCAGTTATTAAAGAAGCTGAGATAAAAAGAGGATAATTTAGAAAATAAATTAAATATCCTGGGGTTAGGAGGTGGGGGGGAGGAAATAAACACCTAGAGTTAAAAAAAAAAAAAAAA
>VXBA01001190.1:30860-128087 GCA_013399895.1 Serilophus lunatus
CCCCCCCCGCTCCCTCCGCTCCCTCCAAGAACCCTGCATCTCCCTCCCCTCCCCTTCTCAAACCCCCACACTCTCAAAGCTAAATAATTTTTTTTTTTTGATGGAAGAACAAAATATCAGCAAAAGGATTTTACAATAAAGTCCAAATTCAACAGTAAGAATGAATCAACCTAGAATTGCAAATAACACACTGCTCTGCATCACTTCAGAGGCAGCAGAGGTATTTGAATCTTCCCCAGCTTAGAGGGCTGGAGCAAAAGGTACTTCAAGGTCCTTGTCATCACTGAGTTTCCGTAATGTAGTGATCAGAAACATCCATAAAACCACTGCTCCATGTGACGCTGTATTGTCTTCTTGCCTGGAAGACAGATAGTGTAATCTTAGTGCCAAGTAATACAATATCTTGATATTGTCTCACCCTGTCTCTTTTTTCATTTATTGACCTGGAAGAGACTTTGTTAGTACATCCTACTCTAGAGGGGTAAGACTTACACAATGGCATGTGTTGTCCTAAACCCTATATACTAGAGTATACAGTCGTTCTGTGAAGCCTATTCCAGCCTCTTTTGATTCTTATAGTCATTCTTTTTCCTCAGAAATTGTAAAGGAAAACATCTTTCCATCAGTGAGTGATTTTGATCAATTAAACATCACCATCTTTATACCATCTTTTACACATTAGAAGATAGTGTAATCATGTCCCTCTTTAGTCTTTCCTCTTTTAGACTAAGCAAACCCATCCCCATCATCATAGGACAGCTATCTAACCTCTTTGCTTCTTGATACTGTTTTATGGACTCTCACCAGTTTTTCTTGAAGTGTGATGAAACTTGGGCTGATGAAACTTAAATACTAAAAGGAAATAAGTAATTACCTGCCCTTTCATGGGTTTACCAAATATGAATTAGCAGGTGGCAGGCATATATATCAGAATCCACAGAATTTCTCCTGACTACATACTACAGACATAAATTTTATTAAGTCTTAATAAGGTACAATAGATACTAATCACCAGCTATTTAATCCCTTTTTCATATTTGCTCTTTTTTTATTTCATTCTTCTCTCTTCCTAGATATAGCACTTTATGTTTATCTAAATTGGCTTTAATTTACAAATTCTTTTCACGGTTTAACATGATCATCTTGAAAGCTACTACAGTTGTCCAAAGAGTTTGCACATCTGTCAGTTTATGACACTATCAAATTTCTCTTAAATTCAAGTTCTTAACTAAACCATGAAGCTCATCAAGTCCAGGACACACAAGTTATTATTATTTACTTGGATAACGGGTTTTATTTGCAGATAGCAAAGCAGAAAAAAATGTTTCATATGACAGTTTGGAACACCAAAGAAGAGGCAATGATCATTTACCACAGATGTTTGGAAGAATTATGTTTATGCCAATTAAAGAACCAACAGCCATCAACTAAGGAAAAGCATGAGGAATTATGAAAGCAACTAAAAGAAAGAGAACTTCAAACCTGTCAAGAAACTAGAAGACCTGGAGAAGAGGAAATTCTAGTGAAATAAATCATGGCAAGACATAAGAACAAGAAAACAGCACAGGGAATTAAAGAAAGACATCCTTAACTGCTGTGCCTCACATGTTTCAAGTTGTTTCTATGGTCACAGAATAAGAAGGTCGAATCAGATCAAATAAAGCAGGGCAGAAATGAACAGCACAATTAGGCTGTAGTCAAAAATTAATTACTTTTCCATCCAGTAGAGATTGCATGTTATTTCTTGGAACTTTATATTATTTTCTAAATAATAGGTACTATCCAGCAAAGCAACTGGGAATGAACTGGGGAAAGCCAGCTAAAAAGCCACTTGGCTAAAAATTATAATATTATAATTTATAAAGCTTAAATACACTTGCAACTTGGACACTGGTGGATCTTACCATATTTATGCTATCTCCCTAAGAAACTAGATAAATGAAAAAAGCCAGACAGCCCTAAAACAGAGTAGGACTGGGGAAAAAAATAAGCTACCAAGATAGGTAAAGTAGCATTCCCTTTGCTCCTTACTCTTAGCATTTTAATCTTTTGATATAGTAATTATGATTATGGTATATATCCTATACTATTGATGGTGTTGGTACATTAGATAACACTAACATCACTCTTTTTTCTAGTCATACATTTTTTCCCCAATTTCTTCACAGGACATGAGATGTACTTAACAATGCATGCAATGCATGAGGTCTTCCCATAAATTTATCAGTCATATATCTCTCTGGAGTAGTTCTCTAAACAAGTCAACTATCTTGCAGTGCTGAAGCAAATCCTCTGTGAACTAAATGACACAACACAGTGGAGGCTTGTGGAGCTTCCTAATCTATCCTGCATGAAGATATAACTCAGTGTTTGAAGAGGTGTGCTGGTTGTGGCTGCCATAGAATTCATTTTCTTCAGAGTAATTGGTGTGGGGCAGTATTTTAGAGTTGTACAGAAAACATGATTATATGTAGATGCCTTTTACTATTGTTGAACAGCATTTGCACAGTGTCAAGGCCTTTTCTGCCTCTTACCCCACCCCACCAGCACACAGGCTGAGAATGCACAAGGAGCTGAGAGCAGACACAGCCAGGATAGTTGATCCCAGCTGATCAGAGGGATATCCCAGAAGATATGGTGTCATGCTCAACACATAAGGCTCGGGAAAGGAGGAAGTGGGGGACATTCAGAGTCATGGAGTTTGTAAGGTCACTGCTACATGTGATGGAGTCCAACTTTCCTGGAGATGGCTGAGCACCTGCTTGCCCATGGGAAGCAATTCATTAATTCTTTGTTTTGCTTTGCGTGCATGCGCAACTTTAGCTTTACTTATTAATCTGTCTTTATCTCAATCCATGAGTTTTCTCACTTTTTCAATTGACTCCCCTGTCCCACTGAGGGCACTAAGCGAGCAGCTGAGTGGGACTGCTCTGCCGTCTGGAGTTAAATCACAACTAAAGTTATGCCTGTCATTATGGATTCTTATGGATATGTAATTCTTAGTAACATATCTCCATTCAGCACGGCAAGAATCAGCCCACAGCACCTGAAAATCAGTAGGCCCACTCCACTACTGATGGAAATAAAGTCCAAAATAGTGTGAGTCAGCCTCCTCAATCAACAACTTACTCTGTGTTATTTACAGCACACTAGTGACTACCAAATTCAAAAAAGTTTAGCAAATTATTCCCACATCAGAAAAAACCAATGCTGTGATCATACAAGAGTTACTGTCACCCCAAACCAGCCATATTTCTGCACTGCACTATCATTTAAAAGAACCACTCCTAAACAAAAGTAATTCCTTCAGCTCCATCTGCCAGCACTGGAATCAAGAGGGTTAAAGAAGCTATAAATTATTTCTACCAAGTGAATAGAAAATTAGGATCTTTCACTTTCTTTCATACATCCCTAAGAAAAAAATTATTTCACTGGAAATTACAATTTCATCAGCTGAACTGAAAATCAAGAAATAGACCACTTTAAATATTCACAACACCTTGATTAAAGCAGGTGTCTCCAAGCCCTATTATTGCAAAGTGATTGTTAGAATTTCCATTGTAAATCTCTTCCCTTCTTTTCACTGGTTTTATACTTGTGCCTTGGCTATAAGAGCACATTCCAGGCTGGATTTAGGCTGGCTGATTACTAAAAAGAAGAGAATTTTCCCTTACAAATTATACTAAAAGAAATGTAGGATTAATAAAATGTTGGCTTTTCAGTATGGTGAAAAGGCAGAGTTTGTTTTTCTATATTTCACATATTGATCCAAAGCAGTAACCACAATCTGGTAAACAAAGCTGAAAAATTGTCATGTTTTCCCTGATGGTAAAGGAATTCTCTGAGCTGACAGCCCATTATCCTACTTTACTCTACTTCATTCCTTTCAACTTCTGGAATGGAACAAACAGCACAGGACAGGAAGGGATGTAGTTATTCTAATTACAGAAATCAGAGGCCTTACTATCATATCTTTGGTATGTTTATTCTCCTGGTAGACTGTGAAGTACAGAAATGCTTTTGTTCATTTCATAGATAAGAGATTTTCACCTAATAAACTCATAGTTAAACATAGATAAACAGCATTCAATTCTTGTGTTCACCGTTTAGGCTATGTTCCCACTAATAAAATCAATTGTCCCAAGAGACATACATATCTAGGCAGTGAAAATCAACAGTGAGTTCTGTTAAGTGAGTACCAGCATCAGAGCAGCCCGTGACAGGTTTTTTGCCTGTGCAAATTAGTACCCTCCCAAGCAACTCTTGGGCATGGCTCAGGAGTTAGCATTGGCCAGAGACAATTCCTATCAGGAAAGAAAGAAGAGTTTAATAGCATTGGCATTAGCCGTTCCCTGTCAGCTGGCCAGAGAACAGTCCCAGACATGTTTAATTTACTACTGCAGATGAAGCCAAAATAGTCAGCAACAGCTAATACAGTGCATGGGTATCACAGCTTTGTGCTGAATTATGTCTAATGTAGCAGCAGCCTTTCTCAGATTTGCGTATAAAAACTCCATCTCTAACCATCATATTCTTCAATATTTCATCACAGCTGAGAGTGTGGTCTTTACTATTCTTTATGTCTGTGGTAAGGCTCTATACTGATTATCAGTGTAACAGTAATTTTTAATGCAACTATGATGAATGAAAATTCATGTGTATTGATACAAGGGAGGAGGAATGTAACTGCTCAGCAGAATTGGCAGTAAGACCCAGACTGCTTTTTCTGTGCACTCTCTGTAAAAACCTTTCACAAGTGTTTTATTCTCTTTTAGTAAAGTTTCAGTGTTACAGGTCCATAAAATGAAAACATGTGTTCTCTTTAATATGCATTCAAAGTGAAAATCGCTTCACTCACATAAAACCTAATAATTAGATGTTATGTAGGGAAAGTCTGAAAAAAGAAATAAAATCTCCTGAAGTGAAGTGCACTAAAGATGTTTTGCAATCCTGACACCAGCTACAAAAACGTCTAAGCCATCATCCCCCACTGGATTGACTAAGCACTACATTTTCCTTACATCCACATGCAAAAATCTTTAGGACATAAACATATATCTGACTGAAATCAGGAAAAAAAAAAAAAGTGGTGTAAGAGTCTATTATTAATAAAATTCGCTGTTGTTTTTTAATTGGAAAATATTTTCAAATACTGCTTTAAATTATTAAGCTTCTATGTGATTAAATGGCATTGGTGACAGCTATTTAAATATAGCTTGCTCTTCAACCCTTTTTAAAATTCTGCGTTCACAGAAGAGGGAGATGAACTTCTATTTCCTAAAATACAAGATGTACACTGAAGACTTCCCTTCCTCCCACGTATTAAAGGAGTCAAGAGTTGGATTATTTAATACTGGGCACAAATGTATGCATCAAAAGGGGATTTTTTTGTTTTATTCTGGATTCTGTATACACGTTAGTTACATACCCTTCGTTTAAGTTTTAGCATCCCAACCTACAGACCCATTAATACTGATGGGAAGCTTTTATCATTCTAAAGAGGTTGAGCCTAACACTGGCTCAAAGATAGCTTTCAAAAGAAACAGAATGAAAGTGATGTTAAATTCAAGCCCACAAACGGCTCCAGAAAACTGCCTGTTTTTCTTTTTCTGCCCTTTAATGTATATAACAAGTAGTATTAAAGTGCCTTAATGTTTAAAACACGAATTTATTTCAAACTACAGCTTTGGTAGTAGGGAGCTGCAGATTCTATAATGTCTCTTTATGACACCACTGTGGAAATATTGAGGCAGCAATAACTCTCGGTTGGATTACATCCTGGCAAGAAGCAAAGCAAAATGCCTGAAGTGATCCCACTGTGTGTTAATCACATGGTTAATTTGTTAAATTTGCATTTCATTTTTTTCCATAGCTTGGCAGAAATTTTATTGATATGGGATTTTTTTATTGTTTTGGTTTGGGTTTATGGTTTGGGGCTTGTTTTGTTTTTTCTTTTGTATTTCAAGAGTTTCTGCATTGATCAATCTGTTTTCTGTCCATGACTCTGTCATAATTACTGACTGAATACGTAGCTGAGTAAGAAGAGTTAATGATAGGGCATAGTCTTCTGTGTATTCTCTTGTGTAATTGTTGCTTTTCTGGGTTCATAGGTTGCATGCAAACTGCTTTGGTTTTGATCTCATTTTCTTGTGAAATTGCTCTAAGATAAGCCTCGTAGTGTTTTTTTAAGTCTTTCTTCTTTGTTTGATTAATTTTTATCTTTTTGATTTCCTTATTTTCCTTTATAACACCTAACCCGTGTGAGAATTTTAATATGAGGTCCGGCAGAGAATCCGGCTCTCTTGCTCCCCCCAGCTGTCGAATCAAAATCGTAGTAGTAATACAAGGGCATCCCCTCTGAAACCCACCTGTCACTTCTCTGGCTGAACACCTCGTCGAACTAAAACCCATCTCTTTTGAAAGACAAAAATATTAGTGCCAGGACTTAGTCACAACAAAAATCTTGCAGAGCAACAACTTCAGCCCAATTGCTAACCCAGAATACTATACCGCTTCATAGGAGAATCAAAACTTACACCAAACATTTCTTACATAGCTTACAAGTCATTGGAGCTACGCATGAGTTATATCCTCGGCTAGATCACAATCCATCTAAAATTTAGGGTGGTGCAAACCCCTTAGAAGAACAGAAGAGAAGAACTCATACATGAAATAGCTAGGGCAAAAACTGGTTAGACTTCGTAGGCAATATCATTAAATGTCCTTCAAAACAGGAAGGCAGTTAGTCCTTGCTTATGCATACGGGATTCCTACAGAAGTATGTATACTTATTACCCTTTGCCTAACTTACAGGACTGGTACTGCATTTTGCATTGCCTCAAAACTGCAACTGCTTTTCGAAAACAGCTCCAAAAGACAACACTATATCATGAATTATCCCTCAAGTATGAATCAAAACCATACTGGTTTTTGATTGGAGAAAAGTCTTGGGCAAAGCATTTATCAGAACAGGAATGGAAAAATAAGTTGTGACAACAAATCCTAACGGCTCCGGGTCTCATAACCATGAACCTTTTTCCAGACAAACTAAGAGATGACATTTGCATCCCTGTTTCATTTTGTCTATAGGAATCTTCTTGTATAAATACAAGGTTTCATCTTTCAGTTGTTTCAGACTTCTCTTGCAATTAGTTTGACTGCTTTAGTCACTGACATTCCTTCTGACACTTGCACTTCACAAATGGATCCACAATCTAATTTCCATAAACAGAACTGTATTTCCAAACAAAAATCTTTTGCACTAAGAAAACCTTGAGAAGACTTCTACTGTGTCTGTAGAGATGGAAATTGTCAAGCTCAAGTCAACATTCAATGCAATGGCATCTCCCACACAAGGGTATGAAAAATGAGGAAAACAACTGCCTAGAGGAAAGAGCAGGAGAAGAGGCCCATCTATGTGTATCTGGCACTACTTTATTCTCAGTATGACACGTGCCTGAAGGAGATAATATCTGCCAAGAGAAATCCTTTAAGAAGATACTTCAATGATTGGAAAGGAGATTTAGATGCACAGCAAGGGTCTGACGGAGGCCCTTGGGAAGCAAGAGTGGAGTAATTAAGTAATCTTCTGGGTTCAGCGCTAAAAGGGGTTCAGTCTAGCTTTTAGCATCAATGCTGATCAGCATCAACAAAAAGTTCAAAATATGATGCCACATTTTACTGCAACACAGACAGTGATTGTAGTATCACTGGTGTGTAAGCTGCTTTGGACACATTCAGATTCAAACTATGAATAAATCTTTAATTTGAGTTGTAACATAGGTCCCTGTCCAAAGTCACAAAAATAAATTCCGAATCTAAGATGTCAAATTTGGAACTAGGATTTGATCTTGCAGTCTGGCTAGATGGTGAAGTCATATGAGGAGTGGCTGAGGTCACTTGGTCTGTTCAGCCTGGAGAAAAGGAGGCTGAGGGAAGACCTCATTGTAGTCTACAGTTTCCTCTTGAGGGGAAGAGGAGGGGCAGGCACTAATCTCTTCTCTATGATGACCAGCGACAGGACCCAAACGAATGGCCTGAAGCTGTGTCAGGGATGTTTAGGTTGGATATTAGAAAAAGGTTCTTCACCCAGAGGGTGCTTGGGTACTAGAACAGGTTCCTCAGGGATGTGATCACAGCACCAAGCCTGTCAGAGTTCAAGAAGCATTTGGATGATACTCTCATGCACATGGTGTGTGTGTCTCTGGGGGTGGTCCTGTGCAGGGCTAAGGGTTGGACATGATGATCCTTGTGTGTCCCTTCCAGCTCAGCATATTCTGTGATTCTGTGTGATTCTGTGGTGGAATAATTCAGGCACACCCCATCTAATCAATTAAGTCATTAGAGAAAGGCCAATCCAAACTTTGACAAAAAACACTACCTATCACTCTAATCCCACAGAAGTATATAAAAGGGTCCAAAAGGTTCAGTAGTCTTGATTTATGAAAGCAAAATATAAAAAAAAAAATAAATCAGAATTCCACTTTTAGTTGTATGACCTCAAAGCAACAAGGCCAGATTTATTTAATCTCCTGTTATTATCAGAATGACTCAAAAGAATAAAAACAATTTTTTGCTCATGTTCATAGAAAATTTGATTAAGGAAAATTTTTTTTAAATATAGCATTAGAAAGATGCCACATTTTAGTCTACACTGGAAAATTTCCTACAATATCAATATTAACTCCATTGTTACCATCACTCCGTAATGAAGGACATACAAAACCAATATATTAGGAGAAAAAAAGTATTGTCCACTCCTTGTGAACTCTTATCTGTTGCACATAGAACAAAAGGACTTAAAGAAAACTCCTGAAATGTGGTTAATTAACATATAAACCACAAATGTCAGAGTATCATAAATATTCAAGTAGTGATGGATAGTGGGATAAACCCTGAGTGCATGCCGTAAGTTTTTTATCTCTATAGCTATCTTGAGCTGGATATTTACAGTAAATTACAGCTGCACATGCTTTACTCCAGAGCCATATGTTTTATTATTCAACCAGATGTAAGCCATAAAACTGTTTTATCTATTTTGCGGTTCAGCATAGTACTAATAAAATAAACTACAAATACCTGACTTATAGCTTTGCTGGCATTTTTGCACTCCAGTGAAGTCCAGTGCCAATGCCTCATGCAGTGAAAGTGATCTAAGAAAATCGTATGTTCTTCCCATTTCTTATACTTTCATAAGGACCTTAAATACTTGAATGAACAGTGTTGAGCTATAACTCGTTCTTTTATTGGTTTTCATCACATGGGCTTTCACCATCATTGATAATTCATTTTTGTTTCCTGCACATTGGAAAAGACATTGCAAGGGGCCTTCGCTCTGTCTTGGCATTAACATCACTGATTTTCCTTAAGCATCACAGGGTAGCATCAAATTACTAAAATAATCATATCACAGGAAGAATGTATTTATATAAAAAAGGATTGCAACTAAAAAGATATTCCTCTCCTTTTTTTTTTAATCTATTATATTAAATATTGGACCTAAGAATTGAAAAGTATGGATTTATCTTGCCACTATTTGTGATTAACATTCCCTTATGCATCCATAAATGATGTGCTAAGTGCACAAAAAAATGTTCTCTATTTATGTCAATTGTATTGAAAGACAAATTTTTGCCAAAAGAAGTGGTCTCAGATGTTTCAGAAACCTATTTTTGGTAAGGATTGTGACCATGAGAACGCAGTATTTAATTGGGTTAGAAAAGACATAAAGAATATTTTGAAAAGATCGCAAAATGCAGCCAGTTTTCTAAAAGTTTTAGATACACTGCTGGTCTTGGACTAATATGCTGTCTTGAGGTTGTCATGGACATCTGTTAATAAGTCTCCCTACATACCCTCTACAACATTCATTTAACTCTCAAAATGCATAACCCTAGCAAACTAATGAGGAACTGAATGCTGAATGTTTATCAAAGGGGAACTCTCTTCCATTCCATCCACCTCTTGCATACTTTCAAAGAATTAATCTATTTTAACAAGGGACCCTCTCCCTATTCTATGGCCCCAATTCAATCTCTAAAACAGGGGATTAAATCCAACATTCTGCAAGTCGAAATTAAAGTGGTCTTGGTTGTTGTTTTTCAAGCTACTTTGAGTGTTAATTGGGGTAAAATCTGCAGCTTCTGGATTACCATTCACATTTTGATTAACAGAGGAGGAAAACTTTGCCAGAAGTATCACAAGGACTAAGGAAAATGAAGTCTTTTAACCCTTTCTCAGCATAGTAAGCAGGTATCACATAGAAGAACACAGGCATTTTAAAATTATGTGATTTTTCTGTACATAATAAAAAAGCTGGAGAAAAATAAGGGACTGTGTCATATTTACTCCTCAAAATCCTCCAGATTTCATTATCATTGATTAAAAATAATTGAGCAGATGTTACAGGCAGTAATGCTTTAAAACCCTTTATGCTTAGATTTAAATCTGATATAAGGCAGATAAAGGAAGTGTGAAAAATTTCATATCCTGGTCCTACAGGTATTTATAAAATGCAAGTGCTGTTTTGATACTTTCTTATGCCCAATGCTTAATCATTTTTATGTAGCTGCTGAAAGGATAGGGTCTCAAGTGCGAGTTCCTGTGATAAACACATTTTCTTTTGGCTCATGAGTCATAGACAATGTAAAAAGACATCTTCCTTTCAAAAAGCCAATATTGTGAACATCTGGTTCATACCCTTCTTAACAAAATTTGTTCCACTGTTCTATTACATATAAACATCTGTCATTTATATCAAGCAGTTGAGAAATGCTCTATCTTGAATTCTAAGAGTTGGTGTGCTATATCGTTAAGTACCTTTTATATACAAAATGAAAACTGTTTGTGTTGAAGACTGAATTCTACTCAACAGAGATGACCTATTTCTCAAATGAGAAAATGGGTTAAAGTCATATCCATAGTCTTAAATTTTCTTTTTCCTGACAACTGTATGTAATTACTGTAAATCACTCTTCACATAAAAGACAATGACATGCTACTGGTTGATACCATGTGGATACTATTTAGTGAATGATTTTATCTACTTAAAAGACTACGAATTTTGAGAAGATCCAGACCCTGATTGTTTTCCAGATATTCATTGGTTTTGAATTAATTAACTAAAAAAAAGCAGCTTTCTGCTGTTGTTCAGTGCTATGAGGTTGCTTTGTTTCTTTTTTTTTTTTTTTGAAAGGGGTAGCCACAGGATGAGTAACATGTTGCAGCAACCATTCTTTCTCCAGAGGTGTGGAATCATTTCTACCTCTCCTTTTTGGAATTTTGGAGGCCCGTGAAATCAAAATCTGGGTCAGCTATCACACATTTCTGTAATGCCCAAAAGAGAGCAATGAGATTACTCGATTTTCCTTGATTTTCTTGATGTCTGCTGTGCGGTCCCCTCTACACTCTTGGAAAGAGCAACCTCTGCTACAGCAGGGTAGGATAAGTTCTCAGGAGGCCTCAGCCAGGATCACCACAGGATCTTGTCTCCATGTGTACTTGAAGTTAGAAAGGGGACCCAAGTAGGAAGGGCTTTCTGTAATATTGTAATTCATGGCTCCAAGAAAAGAATCCAACATTTAAGTATGACCCTCAAAACCAGCTGGTTTGAGCAGAGTCCACTTTTAAGAGCAAGTCGAGATGTGTAAATGAGGTGTCTCTTTCTCTCCATTGACTTTACAGACTAAACAGAGAGTCATCTGGCAACAATTAATAGAAAAATGGATTGCATTTCCTAAATGAGGTGCATAAAGTGGGCAGTCTGCACCTGGCTGTATGAACTTTAAATTTGCCATCTTTATTCACAATGTATGAAGTATTTTTCATAGTTTTCCAGGACAGGCATTGCACAAGACATTTGTAACTAGCTGAAAACAAAGAAACCCTGTGATTCACTGAAAAAAAAGGATATTTAGTTAGAAGCATGACAGACCTAGAGGCAACTTCAGAGCTGCAAATGCAATTACTGCTGGCCAGAGGCATTTGCTTTTCACATAAAAAACAAAAAAAGTCTGCTCTGATTTGTCTGATTTCTGTCCAGAGAAGAATAGCAAAAAATATGTTCAGTCTTAGAAGATCTGGGAGATCTTCCCTAAAAAGAGAACAGATTGGGAAAAGATCCCTTTACCTTCATATGTGACATGAAAAAATAATTTAGTCATCCTCCTGCCCTTATTTTAATAGGCTGAACATTGCTTTTTCATTGCAGGATGGGCAAAAAATATGGAACAATTTGATATGCAGCCTGTACTAACATTGAGAAAGCCAAATCCAGTGTACTAATGAAATCTATTGCAATGTAAAAACTGTGTGTTTATTAATAAGGCAGAACATTATTAGATTTTCTTATTGAGCTAGAGCATTTCAAGGCCATTTGGGGCAGGGAGAGAAAGCAACGCCTTTACAGTACATTCTTTGTTTCCTTAACACTGATCACCTGTCATGCTTGATTCCCACAGTGGACCTTTTATAGCAATTTGCTATTCTGACCTTTGCATACATTTTTTGCAAGCTTTACTCTGGGACCATTTAAGCTGGGATGGGTGGGCATATGCTGAGTAGGGTAGCAAAGAGAAAGGAAGGATTAAATTTCAGTTGTGAACTGGCTGCATCTCTTGAACCATTCATTACCAGATTCTCTAGCATTTGGGTTTTCAAAAGGTGATGATTTTTTGTGTGGAAAACGGTATTTTTTTGGCTGGACTCCACTGAAACATACTTTCGACATTAACTCCCTATTGGCAACCATTTCTGCTTATGATTTGTTTTAATGAACACCAGTTTAAACTGGGTTATCATAATGTCTGCTGGAGAAGCGTTGAATCCCAGCATAGTTTATACAAATCTGACTCAACCAGAGCTCATGTGCTGTGGATGATAGCCATGCAAAAGGACTTTTTTGAGCATGAGAGTTAAGTTTATACAGGATATGGTGAAAATACTTGGGGGAAATGAACATTTTTCCATTTCCTTTTTCTTCCTGTTACCTTAGTTCCCCATCTCCATAATCACTGCACACTCCAAATGCCTTCTTTCTCTCTGACTATGGATGTTTCCCATTTGCTGCAACCTTTTCTACTCCTACATCCTCCGCTGACCTCAGTTCCCTCATGCTCCATTTACATCCTCTCAATATTCTGATCTCAGTGCTCTTCATTTTCTATCAGTCATGTGTTTTTTCATCTTCTTCACACCTCTCCATGACCTCCTAAATCTTCTCTGTCATATCTTAGACCAAACAGCTGGAACCAGAAAAGAAACAGCTTCTCATTGAAAGCCTCCAATTGTAAATATCACAGATTTAAATACTACTCAGTGAATCTCTCAGAAATGTCCCTAATTAAATCCCCTCATAATACTAAAAGGTCATCCTTATCAAAGTCTGCAGAAAAAACCCAAAGGTAAGTTGCTGCATTTATTACTGTTGTCAATAACTGAAAATATATTTTTCATTCAAATTAAACCATAACCAAGTATCATAGCAATAATGACTTTAATCTAAGTTTTATCTAGCTATACAGGACTAAATTTAGAATAAAGAATTTCTGAAAAAAAATTTGGGAATCAGCAGCCAATTAGCTTTACAACAGGACATCAGCTAAACCCCCATCGATAGAGTGCCCATATCATTCTGCATCTGGTTTGCATCAGTGTTGCATTACTAATTAGACCTCGCCAATCCATTTGTCAGTACTGGTCTACAAGTGACAGGGTTGAAATATTTTTTCCTATAGAGATATCTGCCAGCATTTCATGCATTTTGATTTAAAATAGGTTAAAGCAAGCATGGATTGTGAAATTCTTTGGGGGAATAGTATCCATTGCAAATTGAGGACAAAGTTGAATAGGTTGAGCATTAAATATATAGGGACAGATCCTCAGATAACATAAATTGTTATGCCACTGATATGATTAAGGCTGTATTGATCCAACTCTGCTGAGAATACGCTGAAAAGTAGTATATCCCATAGCCAGAAGGAATACTGAAAAAACCATAACTGCTCCTTATCAGAATCCATTTTGCTTACAAAAGGAAGTTATTTCTTTGTTGCTATGTAAAATTTTATTTTTGTGAATTTTGCTCTCTGAGTTACCTTCAACTCCCTTGGAGCCTTTTCTCTTTGAAATGAAAGGGTCTCAGTGTTTCATTATTGCAAGGAACAATTACTTTATGGAATTTACATGTATAACTAAGCACTTGGATTTCAAACCTTGAGAGTATGGTATTGAAACAGTGAAAGTTCCTTCTTGACTATGTAACACATTTGAATTTTACATATAGTTACTCCATCTAGTTAAGGAAATAAAGCAACACTTATTTTATTTGCTAGTGTGCTAGTTATTCTTCCTCTGCCTTCTTTCTACTTCAAACACCTCTCTATGTGTAGTAACATTAACAGATAAGTCTGTGGAGGCTGGAAATCCTGTCTCCAGGATGGGGGGGGGGGGGGGCTACAAAGGACTTAAAAGGAGCTGCAAATATGGAGACCCAAGGTGAGATTTCTAATGTATCAGACATGTGATTGCATTAATTCAATACAATGATTAAAGAGCTTTGAAGCAATGCAATTGCCTCATCCAGATAGATGATGCTTGAGCCATGAGGTGTGAGAAACTTATGGAAAGATTGATAAGATAAAGGCCAGGGAAGAAAATACGTTTGGAAGATTTAGAAAATATATTTAGAGGCCCTGAGGAAAAGGAAAATGTTTTAGGTATGTTATACAACAGATTGTTATGTAGCATTAGAAATCTGTCATTAAATGCACAATTTAGAGAGCACAGTGATAATGGATAATGTAAAGATATTATTTAAAATTATTTTAAGGAAGAGAAAATAGACAATTCAGTTCCAGTTCAAGCATCAGCCTCTTACATGTACAACTTAAATAGGTAAATTTAAACATTGATGAACTAGCTCAGCTTCTGGAAGATCTAAAATCATTGGTGAATTTGAGGAGGTATGACAGGGTCTGTAACACATTGCCCTATTATCACTAAAACCCCAGTGTTGGATCTGGGCAGCCAAATCATTCCAACTTGATTTTGAGGGCTGCAGAGGATTAATGATAATTAGATTTCCTCCTGACTATAAATGCCTTGCTCAGAATTATAAAAACTAAGGCAGTACCTTAAGCTCAAAACCTAGTAGTACCATAAGTCCTCAAAATCAACAGGCAAGCCAGGAACATTATTTCTGATTCCCTTTCTTTTTCCGCCTGAGTTCAGATTAGGGCCTTATTTTGAGAAGTAGTACAGAAATAGAATGAGGAAAGGTAGGCACCTCAAGGAGCAAAAATACGGCTGGTGACTGTAGTTTCCAGTATGCATTAAATGGTTATGAAAAGTCACAGATCTCTGAAGAAGTCAACACATGACTAGTATGCTAGCATATATGATTTTCATTTCCCATTTTTTTGTGGACAGAAGTTCACTGGACTGTATATTAATATGAACAGTTCATAATACTTTTCAAATTGCCTATCTTTGTATTTTTAAAAAGGTATTTTAAGGATTCAGTGGGAAAGGCCTGCTGCACAAGGGAGAGAGTAGGATAACATACGACTTAACAAAATTTATGTACTAGCAGCTGCTACAGGTAAACATTTATATTCCAGAAACAGCAATTCTACATCATAAGCTTGTTCAAGAGTTTTTCAATTGGTTATACAGTTTTTCTAGTGATATATATTTGCAAAAAATTACCTGGAACCATCTTTCTTTTATTATTTAATTTACAAATTTCCAGTTGCTTCAGATCTTTTCAGGCTGCATTCCTGTAAACAATGAAGTGAACCTAAACAGTGGAGTTTTTGAGAATTATCTGTAAGTTGCTACTGTTGAATCCTCAGATGATGCCAAATTCTGCACTTTCCCTACAGGAAGGTAAAGAAAGCAAAAAGCATCATGACATAAAATTAGTCTAATACTACACAGAAGGCCCAAAAATGATCCATATTTGAAACAGTTTAGGGAAGCCATTTTCTATGCTCATTTTAAAACACTGTGGTAAGACAAATACAGGTGTGACATCTTTCTCAGCATACCTCAATAATTTGAACTAGATGTTCTAACTTTGACCAAGCTATACTAAATGCCAGAAATGGAAAACAGGTAACAGAGATTCCTCTGAATCCATTCTGTAATCATTTAAAGAATAGAAACCTAATTTTGACACCTGTATAATATTACCACTCAGGACCTCTCCACATTACATCCACCTGCAATAGTCTAGTCTTCTACAACAACAGTACTTTTCCATGAGATAGCAGGTTTTTTCTTTCAGAATATCCCTCCCATTTGAGAAACTCTCTCAGAAAACCCCTCCTTTGCTGCCCCTTTTGTCATTTTTCATGTCATTTTCTACAACTTTCTCATGAAAATGAGTGAAGCGACAGGAACTGATCTCTTCCCTGGTGACCACTGTCAGAACCTGAAGGACTGGCATGAAGCTGTGTCAGGGGAGGTTTAGGTTCGATATTAGTAAAAGGTTCTTCACTCAGAGGGTGGCTGGGCATTAGAACAGTGGTCATAGCACCAAGCCAGACAGACCTCAAGAAGAATTTCAACAGTGGTCTCAGTCACATGTTATTCTTGGGGCTGTCCTGTGCAGGGTCAGGAGTTGGATTAAGATGATGCTTGTGGGTCTCTTCCAAATCAGGATATTCTGTGACTCTATGATTCATTAGTACCAGCTGTAGGTTAAATTCTGGGTGGGCAGGAGCCCAATCCCAAAGCAAGAGGCCATGAACTGCCAACCCCTTTGCCTAACAAAGGGCACAAGGTCCTGTGGCCCAGCCAGGGGACCAGACTCTGAGAGACATGGCAGGACCCAACAACCTCCAGACTTTCCCATCCTTAGACCAAAAGAGTATTAAAGTCCAGGGGTTTCTTTGTTCAGGATGCCAGCTTGAGCTGTTATTTAGTTATTGCACCAAGATTAAATTATTTTAAGGATTTGGATATCTGAGATTCTGCTATGAAAACCTGGGATCAAGCTGGTAAGGAAACCTGGTCTGACTGTGTGAGTGAGGGGGAGGTGGACTTGGGTCCCAGATCAAATGGTGTGAGTGTGACTGGCAGAGTAGCTCCTGGATGGCTGGACAGGGAAGCTTCCTTAACATGGACTATGGCTCACTGAACTGGTACTGGTCCTTCCTACACTCTAAGTGGTTTCTGGCCTATTTTAATACCTCTTCTAAGTAGTGGTCATGCTTCTTTAGTCCTAGGACCCAAATCATGCTTCTTCTCTAACAGCTGGAGGGAGTATAGCACAAAATAATGTGGTTGTTTGGTGGGGTTTGGAATTCTTAACAGTATGTTTATCCCCTGAAATTGCTTCTATTTGGAGCTTTTTATTTTGTGCTTAGAAGAGATAATCCCACTGCTTAAAAGGCTGTACAGAGGATACATGCTTTGTATATAATTATTCTCTTCAGTAAGTTGACTTGTGAAAGTTATGATGTTGAGTCCTCGAGGCACTGCATAGCAGTTTTATTAATATCTGGATAAGTACCTCCAGAAACAGAGTAAAATTCTTTTCCAGTGCTCTCTTGCTAGTCTCTCTGGTGAGTGAAGAACTAATTTCAATCACTTGTAATTTTAAATTTTCTCACATATCAAACATCTTACTACTCTTTTTTTTTCTTTTTTTCTTTTTTTTTTACATTTTGGACTGGGCAGAGATCTTGGCATTGAGTAGATCAGCAGCACAGAATCCCCAGTGAAAGGAGAAAGAAAAAGTGAATCATGTAGTTAGCTGTACTTGTCTGTAGGTTTCCATTAAACAGATGTCTCTGGCTTGCTATCATTCACAGTAATTGTAGTGTCTGGAAAGTTGACTTTCCCTTGAGACTAATCTATTTTAAGTTCAATGGATTAGGGGAAGCTTTTGAATGATTTGTAAAATACATTACACTTAACTTCTTAAGTCCAGGGAAAGACAATACTGTATACTATGCACATTTCTTAGTGCAGAATTTATTAGAATATTAATTTGAGACAATTCTTATGTGAATTTACACAATGGATTACCACATACACATATAATCATATAGATAGTAATTGTTTTCTAAGATAGCATCTAGAAAAATTTAGCTAATTTAGTTACAGTTGTAATTATATTTTTTCTATATTTCCCATATTCTACCATGAACTCTGGCTAAACTATCAAGGCAGTCAAAAGTTGCTGCAGAGACTCAGACATGCTCTGATGGAAAGAATGTTATACTTTAAGGTATTTTTGGCATTTTGCCCAAATATATATGGTATAAATAGGCTAAAGGACTAGTCCTTTAGCTCTTTTTGAGGCTCATTTCTTCACTGAAAAAAACTTAGAGAGACTATTAGAAGCTCTAAACTAATTTAAAAAAAACTCAGAAGAGGATATCCATTATGCCCTGAAATCTCTAGTGGATCCTTCTTGCTTAGTCATTCGAACTGTGCCAAACCCATAAATCACAGAATCACGGGATCACAGAATCACAGAATAACTAGGTTGGAAGAGACCTCAAAGATCATCAAGTCCAATGCATACCCTAACACCTCAACTAGACTATGGCACCAAGTGCCATGTCCAGTCTTTTTTTTAAACACGTCCAGAGATGGTGACTCTACCACCTCCCTGAGCAGACTATTCCAGTACTTTATTATTCTTTCCATGAAGAACTTTTTCCTAATATCCAGCCTATACCTTCCTCGATGCAACTTGAGACAGTGTCCTCTTGTTCTGTCAGTTGCTGCTCGGTGGAAGAGACCAATCCTCACCTGAGTACAACCTCCTCTCAGGAAGTTGTAGAGAGTGATAAGGTCACCTCTGAGTCTCCTTTTCTCCAGGCTAAACAACTTTAGCTCCCTTAACCGTTCCTCATAGGGCTTGTGTTCCAAGCCCCTCACCAGCCTTGTTGCCCTCCTCTGGACGTGCTCGAGCATCTTAATGTCCTTCCTAAGCTGAGGTAACCGAAAAACAAGTGGAGCAGTAACCTTCTAAAATCTTATTTCTGTGGCTGCTGTAATGTCTGTGACTCTGAAATCTCTGTTCAGGTCTCAAAATCAACACAAGATGCATACAATATTTCAGCAGTGTACTTACACCTTACTTACTCCTCTGAATATCATGTAGCTTAAGAAAAGAGCCCTACATTATCTTCACTGTCAATGCCAATAGAAAGAAAGCAGTGGAAAAAAAACAGCGGTTTAAATTCTTTAATCAAAAGTCAAGAGTGCCCAACTTTGTAGCTTTCATTGTAAAAAAAAAAAAAAAAGACACAGAAAAGGTATAATCCTTGGCTCATTAACTATATTAATCCCTGAGACAAAGGAAAAAAGGACTAGGAAACGAGTTATTCTACATGTTGCTCAAAGAGTTGCAAGACTGGAAGGTACATATCTGCCCTGTAAAAAAAACCCAAACAAATAAATCTGTAAAAAATTAATATTTGGTTTCAGTTTTCATAATGAAGCATGTTCAGACCTTTCAAACTCTACCTTGCTTTTGTTGACTAGGAAACCTATATAATAAGAAGCCTAAGGGATATTAAGAAAGTTAAAGAGATGCATAAATAGACAGTGAAGTATGTCACCTGCATTCCAGGTGATAAGCCCTGAAACACACATACTTCTTCTAAATAGCTATATTCAGAAATTTGGACCACTGGGAGATACTCCATATCTGGGGTCCTTTCTCCAGCACTTCAGGTTAAACACAGCATATGTATCTCTTTTCAAAAGAAGAGGAAAATTATTATACTTAAAGACTGACATTAAAGCTGAACCCTAATTTAACAAAAACCTAATGTTTCACCTCATCTTCTCTGAGAAAGCACCAGTGTACACCCCTCCTAGAAAGGGCACTGAGGACTTCCACCTGAAGGGATCCAAAGGCACACTATGACACTCCATCAGTGATCTTACAGAACATTCTATATCCCGGTGAAAGTCTGCCCAGTCGTGCCCAAGCATGCCAGTTTCAGTCTGTTCTGTGGTGCCTTTTGCTGCTCCAGAGGCTGAACTTGCAAAAGGCATGGTATCTGAATCAAATAGTGAGGTCACTGCATAGGCATTTTTCTATGGCCAGTGTCATCTGTGTAGACTTTCCCAGCTTTTCACATAGTTTATGACAGACCGTGGTATGAAAGAGAAGCGTCCCCACTGCATCAGCCTTGAGCAGTGGTAGCAGTCACAGCCGAACATCGACCCATCACATGATATAATATCAAGGATTACCACCATCATAACCATAGCAAGACTGTAATTGGATTTTTGAGTTTGCATGAGAGAACAAGGTTCCTTCACATTCGGGTTTGTGTAGATGTACATTAAACACATTTGTTCAATGTGTCTCTGTATTCTCACCAACAGTGCCTCATTGCCTCACATGGCACTTGTGCTGATAATGCTTTTAAAGGCATTTTTCTCTTCTGTTAGCATTAAACTTCTTTGGAGATCATTCTTTCTTCCTTTACTCTTAAGACTGGATCTTCTGTTAACTCAACAGGTTCTCCATATCTTGCTGTGTGAATGAGAGTCTTTGAAGACTTTGCTGTTTCAAGAGACCAGAATGATTGACTGCAACAGCAGTACAGTAATGGAGAGAATCACTAGGGGGATGTTGGAGCAGACAGCTGTTATATTATTTTGAACAGGCAGTTTTCCTTATAAATATTTACTGTATTGAAAAACAGACAGCTATTGTAGCAGTGATCTGGAAAAAATTTTGAAAAATGACTGGGATTTTCCCTGTGAGACTAACATCAAAAGCTGTAACTGAATATACTTAAGATCCAATATTGTACAAAATTTGGTCTCAGTCTGTATTTAGGGAAAACCTCTAGTGAATCACTGTATTTTTTATGTAAGAAGGTCAGTGTGACTTTTGCTTAAACAGATATTTCAGGACTTCTACCTGTTGTTCACAAATTTTACCCAATCTGAGACATATGCCTGACAAAATTGGCCAAATGTACCTTTGATAATAAGGGGTTTCACAGCTCTCACTGCAGCTGGCTTGGTTTACAATGGTGGAAGATTTGATCCAGCAGAAGAGATCAGTAAATTTATTAAGAAATCATTTAAATATTTTTTCTGAGAAGATGCTGCTACTTTTATCATCAACTTCTGAACATGTTAAATATAATAATGCATTTCTAGTAGCCATAACAAACAAAGATTACTTGAAAAAAATCACACTCTGAAATTTCAAGAACTAAATATTCAAGATATAATTTAGTTGCTGTAGTTGATTTAAAATTGACTCCTTCGTTATGTAAAACACTATACCTATGAGATAATTGATTTTTCCTGTAATTAAACCTGCAATTAAAAAAATGGTATCATCACTTAAATAACTGCTTGGGAAACAACTGGATGAAAAAACAAGCTGAAAGCCAAGGAATGGTCTTTTCTCAGAGTGTGAATAACAACAAGGTTTCATAGTCTGTCAGTCTCAGTACCAGCAAGCTTGTCTTCGAAAATGCTTCCATTTTTCAAGCTGTTAGAGGGATTGCTATAGATCCTGAGGGCATATGCCAGAAAGAAAGATCATAATTCAGCAATAGGAGGTCTGCTTATCTCACTCGACAGTGAGCTGGCAGAGGACGAGACCCACGCTTTGTTTACAAGAGGAATAAACAGCATACCTTCTTCTCGGTGCCTGCATGGGCTGTGAACCCCCTGGGTACAGAGGTGAGGGAAGAATGGAAGAGCTAGCACAGACTGTGAGAAAAAAACTGTGCGTAAGTATGTAGGTGTGTAATTAGTGGGACACCTTTAAAAACGAAAAAGAATCTACCTCATCCTTACAGTATCCCTTGATCTCTTTGTTAAAATGTATTTGTAAGTCTCTATTGAAATGTCATTCAGGAAATACCATTCATCTTCCCTTGATGAAGAAAGAGGGAGGACAGTATTAAGTGGCCTGTGTGGTGAAAGAAAAGCTGTGACTCAATTTTATATTATTTCTAATTAAACTGAGATAATTACAAAAGAGATGTGAAAAATGGGAAGGGAGGAGAAGAAAAAGAGAGAAGAAATTAGATCCTATTTATAACACACTTTTCATAGGGCTAAATTCTGCTGCCTACTTATTTTGAAGTGATTTGATCTACTTGCAAAATATTCCTCTAAAGAAACCATGAAGCTGCAAAAGAGGTCAAATTGATTATAAAACAGCACTGTGATGATTTAGCTAGTAAGAAATGGTCATCTCACCCTTTTAGCAGAAGTGTATTTAAAACCTAATTACAGTGGTGTATTTTAATCAGGAGTTACAGGTGACATTCACCAGATAGAAAGATCAGTAATGACTCTTGCTGACTGCTACAAAGCCAAGAGAAACAAACCAAAGAAATGTACACTGAAAAAGAAATATAGAATTTAGATATGATAACACTATTGTACCAAATAGTGATATACTTTGCCTTTGGCTTCTCATTCTCTCTATGCATTTCTAAATAGTTTCCTGTTTGGATATTATGGCAACACAGACTGGGGGAAAAAGTATTATATTTAAATATTTTTTTAAAAGTATTATATTAGTCTTTTACAAACTGAAGATAAAAACTATTATTTATATTCTGCTACCTATGGTCCAAAAATAATCTGACTTGAACATACTTGTAAAGGTTTTCAAGAATTTGTCAAAGTAAATACTTCTATCTCCTTCTATTTTTTATCCCATCAAAGCTAAATGAATGTAAAGCAGTTTTAACTGTTTTAAATAATCAGCTTGTCTGTCTCAGTTCTTCATGAAAGATAATGAGGTGTATTTGATCAGAAGGTTCATTAAAAATGATTGCATAAAAAAAAGAAAGTCATTCCAAATAGTGTTGCTAATTGGAAAAGATGAATTGACGTATGACTGAAGTTTGGATCCAAGTTCAGAGTCAAAGAAAATGTGTAACAATTTGTTTTCCCATATGCATTAGTTTATATGATGTTATGACATTAACAAGTCCCTCAGTTATATCAACTTTAATTTCACTGTGTGATGTTGAAATAATTTACATTTTTCAATATTACATTTGAGTTTCTGCATATGAATTACAGAAGAAAGTAATTGGCTGTTTAGAAATTGATGTTTCTAATAACCAAGCAAGTGTTGAATCATTTCATTTTTCAGCATCAGTCATATTCTTCATACAATTTCTGAATAGGACATGTCACGTCACTGATATACCTTTTAAATTGAATTAGAGGAAAAATGCTAGATGGAGAAAGTAATTATTTTTCATGTTTTTCATCTGCATAGCTAATGTCAATAGAGTAAAAAATAGTGTGCTTTCTGTAACTCGTCATAGGGAAATACTGCTTGAATAGCCCTATAGACCTCACAGAAGCCACACCTCTGTTTCAGATTTTCAGAACTGAGAATCGTGTAACACCATTACCTTTTCAGAGGAAAACAAGTCTTTTCATCTATAATAAAAGGATATCATGGTAATAATACTAACAGGTTGATATTTAAGATACCTAAAATAATCAGATAAGTGCAATGGAAAAAGGAAAACATACAGTCAAAAGGACATCTCTTCTGAAACCTACAGCCTATGGAAACTGGAATACAGCAGGAACATATGATGAAAAAAAATTACTTCCTCAGCAAATTACCTACCACTTCCAAGTACAGGTGGGCAATAGGACTGTGAATCCCCCTCCAAAACCTATCAATCCTAAACACCTTGCCAGGAGAGAATGAATGGCATACCTCTCTCCATTGCCCTAGAGAAATTTTAAATAGCAAACTTAACACTTCTGCACAGACAATGAGTGAGGTGAATCTTGAGGGCTCTGTGCTCCTTTTTGGGGGAGTTGCAGCAAGTCACCAATGTTCAGTCAACTGCTTAGGATCTATTGGAAATAGGAGAATAGATTTGCTTTTAAAGACTGGATTAGGTAGGGTTTTGGGAAAACAGGTAAAGCTTCAACTTGATCAAACAAAGGCGTGAAAGTACTACTTCTCTTGTGCAGAATATGTGTTTTATTACTAGAAAAGCAGATTATTTAAAAAATTGCGTCTGTGGCATGCATCAGCTGCCTTCTGTTAAACAGGTGTACCTTGAGGGTCTCCAGGGCTGTTCAAGGCTAACTTATAAAGTTAGATTGTAAAGTAATTAACTAGTTTAGAAAGAAATGTTGTTAACTACTGTGCCTTTAAGAGATGAGAGTGTGTTCTTTATCGAAGACTAATCAAAGTGTGACAAAGAAAAATACTATGAAAATAAAACTCATTCGGCCTTTTTCAAGAAGTTGTTGTATCTTATGTAGTTACAACCGATAATTGAGGCAAGCAGGAAATTAGGTCACTTATACTATTTTTCAAGTTAAATGCTACAGGAAATAAACTCAATTCTAATGCTTTTAAGCACCTGAAACTCGATCGTTCATTGTCTTGCCCTTGAGTGGTGGTACTTTTTTGAATGCAGTTTGGATAAGGTAATGACAATGCAAGATACCAAAGTTCAGTCATTGCATCCTAAAGCTTTGAATCTGAAGCAATGTCTGTATAAGAAGTTTTTTCTCCCAGGATATTCACAGGGCATAAATATTATTAAACAGGCATTAGACAGAAGAATATCTTGCAGATGGAGACAGTACTGCTGATTTTAGTTTAAGGAAAGAAAGGAAAAAAAAATTGATGGGATATATCAGTTGGCGTCAGTTGCATCATCAAATTGCAGAGGATAATTTTACCACTAAAACTATTGAGAAATTTGTTGGGATGCATGGAATCACTAAATATCCCAGGACCATGGCTTTGTAAAGAATTGCTTCATATTATGCTTGCTCAAGAATAATTTCTGCAGAGAAACACCTAGACAGTGCACCATTGTAGGCAGATCCTCTGAAGAGGCATAGTGCACTGAATATTAACACCATTTCACACATTCCCAAGATGTATGCAATTACCTCAGGGAGAGAAGCTGGGAATGTGAGGTCTCAAGGGCTTAGATAATGACATAAAATAAATTGCAACGATTACCCATGTATTTTTCCAAGAGACATATTATTTAAAACCTGTCTAGGCTTTTGAGAATGAAAGACAGAGGAATGTCCACTTTATGAAATTGCTATTAATGTGTGACCTAGAGTTGAAGACAAGGTTAATTATGGGTTTTTAACAGAAGTATCATTCTGGTTTAATATCACTACCCAGGCCTTAAATATTGAAGTAAGTCACATTTTTCAGGGACAATTGCCTTTGAATGAAGAATGGCGGGACTCTGATCTTTGCTGACCCTACTGATTCCCATTGTGTAATCCATAGCAACAGCGTTGCCACAGCAACCATGGAACACGTCGTAAAATAGGATAAGACCATGAAATCTGATGTCATAGTTCCATCAGATGCAAAATTGCAAATAACTTCCTAAATCAGATTTATTAAATGATTGATATATTGCATACAAATTATATTGGGTCAATCTGAAATGAACAGGGAACAATGGAATGAATGGAATGAACAATGGAAGGCGAGCTGATCTTACTGGATACTTCAGCGTCTGGTCAAATGTTTGATACTTAAGACAATTATCCTTAAATCATGTGCATCTTTACTAATGTTTTCGTCCTCTTGAGCTTTTGCACTTATCTGGATCTAGTAGCCAATCCTAAACTGAAGGGAGAAGACACAGCTGTAACCAGTGCTGTGTGAATAACACGGAATTATTCAGGATATTGTATACAGAGTTTCATTTTGCCTTGTCTACAAGCTGATTTTTCCTTGGCATATTGTACATCCATCCAACCAGCATGTAATTTACATGAATGTTCACAAATACAACAGAAAAGCTGGAAACATTAAATTATACTTTCTGGCAAAGAAAAATTATTTTTGATGGCAACATGCTTCAGAAAAAAAAGGAAAATAGCGTGTAATAACCCTAAATATTAAAAAAAGCAATATAATACCATACCACTCAAGTTGAACTGTCAGTAATTTTTAAGTCTGTTTTATCAAGAGCAAAACAAAACAATCTGAGAACAAAAGTTCTATTAATTAGAAAAAAGTTTTTGTTTCTCAACCCTCATAACATTTGTTAATTAATATAACTTTGCAGTAATCTTAAGTACATCTCACTGAATGGATGGATTGTGCTATACATATTATAATGGGCTCAGTAGCTACATAGCACAATGCAGGGAATTTTTTTAAGGATCAGAAGGACTTACACTAATCAATTTCATACAGTTTTTTCCTGGGTTTAACAATAGTCAAAGCTCGATATTTCAGAAGTTCTAAACTCCTTAGCATACACCATAGATTTCTATAAGATAAACCGAAATTTCTGCCAAAGCACAGATGGTGATCTATGTATTTCCTCAAGCACAAGGTTTGATGGCTCCTGTAATTTGATTCTCTTTTGTTAGTACAGCTAGTCAATGAGGAGTGCCTTTCTCTGAAAGTTCTGCCTGTATTTTAATCACTCGTGCTCGACTGCACATAATATGCTGTAGACATTCTGCCTCTATAGGAGATTTTAAAAATGTGTTGGTCAAATATATTAACATTCCTAACACCTGCATCTTTAAAGACAACTTATTGATACAGAAAGTTGAAAGAGACAGTCATACAGATCGCAAATTCAAGCAATGATGGTCCTGTTATCAGATAAAATTTAGTGTTCAATCCCTTTTATGGCTGTTTTGTCCTTTTCTTAAGGCTGTTATGTTACAACAACAAAATTCTAAAATTTCTTACTTCTCAGAAGTCATAGATATGAATGTTAGTGTATAAAAAACAAAACTCCTAAAAGTGCACGATCAATTTTTATATGTTTCATGAAAAACAAAACAATGTAGTATTTTAGTTTTCAGCTAAAAGCTAAAAAAGCTCAGTATTTTTAAAAAATCAATACTTCTCAACCAGCTCTATCTTTCCTATAGTTATCTACCACAGACATCTTATTGGAATCACAGATTATCTTTGTAAATTAATTGAAACAAGTAAGGAAAATAATTTGATTTTGAGATGAAATTCTAATGCTGACATAATATTTGAACTGCTTGTGAAATCTGGCTGCAAACTCAGAGGCATGTAATAAAATATATATCTATTAAATAAATAAATAGTAAACTGGTCTTGGAGTTTTTTTGAAAACAAAGGTAAGATATTCATAGCTGTGGTCTCGCTACTGAATTATACAATTGCATCCACTAGCCAGTAATATAGAAAAATCTTCTGGGAGACCTGTTTACAAGAAAGAAAGAAAAAACATTTCATGTCCGTTAGCTGGAATTACAACAATACTCCTTTCAGTGAGGCCAGTTTCAGAACTCAAGTAGAAACTCCCTCAACAACCTCTTTTCTTCACTTTTGTTCTATATTTCTATAGGGTCTAGAGCCATTTTAGCCAGGTTAAAAAATGGTATTAAACTGATTTTTTTTTTTTTTGAAAAGCAGGGTTCTTTGGGGTTTAGATAGAGGAAGGGGTATTTAATAATGTTTCATATTTGATCACCCCTTTCTGTTGCAGAAAGGACAGTGAGTGAGTCCTGCATCTCATTTGCAAAGGATGTCTCACTGAAGAAAAATGTCCCCAGCTGCCAATAAGGGCTTTTCTGGCCTGTAGGGCAAGGCAAGTGTAATGAGAAATGCGCTCACTAATCTCAGGTGGCTACCAACCCCTAACTACAGGACTGTTACTCTCCATAGTACATCCAAGAAAGACTGTCCCTAGACCATCCAAACTAGAGGGACCTACTGGCATGTGTCAGCATCTTCCTCACTCATGTGCCTTGATTTTCCCCAAAAAGAAGGATACCTTTAACTAAAATATAGATACAAACACTTTCCTAGATCCCTTTTTTGTGTGGCCTTCCAGTTCAGGAAAGTATTTAGCTTTCTTGTTTCCTGAGCTTATTTGAGCCAGTCATGAACAGCTTTCATTTCCCTATACAGCATATAAGATTGGGATTTCAGTCTTACAATCTCAAGCTGTTTGCCATTTATTTCAATTCTCTCCCAATACTTCAGAGTTTCCTTCCGGTCTGATGGGAATTGCTCATCCATTTTGTTTCCTCTTATTCCTAGATGCAGTCACACAAACACACATACATGCACTCATTCAAAAGGTCACACACAGACTCCTCTACTGGGGATTCAGAGGCAGAAGGAACACCTAAATCGACATACACCCTACCTCTGATTCTTCCAAAAGCAGGTCAGAATCTGAAGATCTACTACTTCTTGCTACTGATTCATATAGTCTACAACTTGTAACTCATAAGCTTTATTTTCTTAACCTGAAACAAAATTAGTCACAAAATGTCCTACGAGGGTTGAACTATTTTCAGTGGCTATTGTTTACTTTATGGATGATTTTTTGTCTATACAAGTTTCTCTGTTTTCACAGAGGTCCTCCTCCCTGTTATGAGTATTAGTCTGTGTGAAAAGCAAGCAAAACTAATTGTTATGGCTATTGCCCTTATGTTTCCTGCTCTACTGGCATCAGGAGGAACTTCGCCATTAAGCTCAGAGGGTGTTGGATCCAGCCCTAAACAGGCTTATGTATGGCAGTAATGTAGTTTCCTCTTGTTTTCGATGGCATTTCTCCTTCTTTCTATTAATGTCCATCCAACACATCAAAGACCGATTGAGTCAAGGCAGGTTATAGCTTTAAAGAATATAATGCCCACCTGCAAAGTTTAAGGCTGAAGCTATGACCTGCTTTAGCTAAAAAAACAAAATGGGTTTCACAGGTGTCAGAATTCCACTACAATCAAGCACTAATCTTTGTTTTGCAAGAGTGAAATAAAACAAAAGCAATTTATCTGTAAAATGATGAGTTGACTCTTGCCTGTTTTGTGTTAAAACAAGAGACTTCTGTAGGTATTTTTGAGTGTATTTTTAGTCCTGTACTTTTAATTCTTTACATATGTAAGGTAGGGAGGGAATATTTATATTATTTGATAGTTTCAACTACTTTCTAGGCTCAATTATTTTATCAGCTAAAAAGCTGGAAAATATTCTTATGACAAAATAATTTCAAGTTTATCATTAATATTATTTTTTTCATCCAGTTCCTGTGATACTGTTCTAATTCTGATAATGTTGATAGAAGAAGACAGAAACATTTATATTGAGTTATTCAATAATTTTATTAATTCAAAGACATTGCAAAATGTATAAAGCGCTTGTTAGTATCTGGAATAAGAAATTACTTCATATAGCAGAGAGAGATGGTAACCTTTTTTTTATGTGTTCTATATATTCACAGATTTATATAGCTTAGTTTTTTATTTAAGCATTGCTTCTGGGAAGAACAAATCATAAATAAATTAGATTCCTCTTAAACCGTAAGATTTTTAGAGTTGACATTCTTGTTTTAATCTGTGAGAGAGGATTTGAAAGAATGTTGGTGCTGGTGCACCAATATTAAGCAATTATCACCTTTAGTTTCCTTGGATTTTCCCTATTTTGTAACTTGTTGGTATCAAATAGGCTTGCAGAATCAGAGTGAGTCTTTATCTTGCAGACTATATAAGTAATTTTGATTTTTTGCAAACAATTTTGATGGTCTGTCAGACTTGTGCAGCCATTAATGTAATTGGCTCTAATTTTAAAAATAATAATTTTTGCTCTACAAGTAGCCAAAGAAAACAAAGAAAGGGGACAAAGGGTCAAAATCTGAGCTGACTGCCTTTCCTCAGGAAAAGCCTGTAGTTGAGGCAAGAGGAAATCATATATGAGAATTATCTTCTCACTTTATATACAAATAAAAAGAAACTTCACTGTGAAAATATCAGCCATGAGGTTGTTTCTGCCAGATGTCCTTATATCTTGATTTCAGCACAGGCCAATGTCATGTTTTTGAACTCTACCTCATTTCAATATATATTTACACAGAGAGAGAAAAGAATGACATTAAAATGTAATATTCAGATTTTTATAAGAATTTTAGAGTACAGAATATGCAGATAGACACCATCCAAATCATTACCCAATAGTTTTAGGCAAGTAGCAATCACAAAATTTAATATGTGCACAAATGTTTCACTTTAAAATCTGATGGACTGTATAGTGCCTCCCACTAAAAGGAAGGGGAGAAGAAAAGAATAATAAAAACTATGTGGAAGGAGCTGTAAGTTGTTATGCTTTTGTTTGCCCTTGATTGCCCCTTTATATCCACAAGAACTCTGCCACTCTCCAAGAAGCTGCTGTTACTTGTGACAGTGTGCGGCAGAAGAGGATGGTCACTGCTCCCACTTGACGTAACTGGATTTTTGTTCTTCCAGGTTGCTTTGTTACGCATTTATATGGTCTCACTTTAGGTATAGCCCCTTGAAACAGGAATAAGGAAGCACTTCTCTTCACAGTATATACATATATAACACAGAGTACACAAACCCCTTTACTCCTTCATCTAGTGCAGCCTTCTGTGCTGGTTTCAGGTGGAAAAAAAACCCACAATAGTTTTAATTATTCCTGTTGGAGTTTGCACTGAAAAGATGCGCTTCAATTAACATGGATCTGCATGACTTCTGCAGCATTTTCTCATATGCCTCATTTCAAAAAAAATCAAGAGCTCTCTTTGTCTCCCTAGAACATATGGGTTTTGAAACAAGAGCTGTTTTCTGTCTCACACAACAGAAGGACCCCACTGCCCAGGTGACCCCTAGGCTGTGGCCTGAGAGGTGCTTCAACAAGAACGGAAGCTCCTGACCTTTCTCATCTCTACATCTCTGCAACACTGCACAGAGGAGATTTGGCTATCAGCAGATAGTGCGAGAAGAGGGTTTCTCATATCTCCACCTAACTGGAGAGGGCTCTGAACTTACCTTTGTCTCCTCAGGCTCCACAGGGTTAATGACTCTGTTCCCTATCTTTTCATCTCTACTTGTCATTTAAAGGCAAGATGCGTATGAAAACCCTTAAATACATATTTTCAAAACAGTCTGAGTAGATCTTCTCCCACAGCTTTTTGTAATTATTTTTGATTATTTTAAATTAAGGCTAAAATACAACCATAAATACGATGTTTAAGGAGAAAAATCCTGCTGTGAGGAAAAAAAAAAAAAAAGGAAAAAATTCACCTAGCATTGGAAGAGTCAGCCTAATTTTATTATTTTTTTTAAGTAAGAAGTAAGAAATCTGGTTTACAGTCAGCTCCATATGCTGTTTATGAAAATCCTGTCTCACTCACTAGAAATGTACTGTTTAATAGTGGTGCAACAGACTTTAAGGCAACATCATTGATTAATATGGTACAAACTGATACACCAATCTCAATTTACTTTAAGCATTCACTGATCATTGTTTCAGATATTCAGTAGGGGTCTGGAACAGACAAAATGAAGAGGTGCCAAAGACCTAGATTTATTTCTCTAGGGTTTTCTTGGACACCCTATTAGGCTTTCTGAGATGAAGAAAAAAAAAAGGAAGAATAAAAGTTTCTCATCCCCCAAAACACAATAATCAAAAGGATGCCACAACCAGAAGTTGAAAACAAAGTTACTATTAAGATTTGGCTACCCAAGGGATTTGCATGACATCTAAGACAGAAATGTTTTTGCCATCCACACAAAGAAAGCAGCCAGGAAAGCCACTGTTCATCAGAAGGTAATATAATTCCAAACACGCCCTTGAGAGTACTCATAATATCATGGTGTTTAACAGTGTTGTATGACTTTGATTGCCCTGACTTTGTGTAACCATCCTGAGTTTAAAAGGCTTGATTTGTAGAGGATGGAGCTGAGGCATGTGAAACCATTAATTCAAAAATCTCAATTTTCTAGCATATACCCTGAAGCACAGAACTATCTGGACTATCTCAACATAGTTAGCTCAGACATCATTACTACTGCAGTGGAAGCAGTCTGAGTTAATTTCTTCTCCTCAACAGAGCAAATTGCTCTAACTTCAGAGGAGATAGTCACAGAATAAGAAATTGCTAGTTTCTGTAGACACGGTGAACAACCTGTTCTTAAAGTTAGCTTTTAATGCAGGCACAGTAAATCATCATGAGCATTTGTGGAATCTACTGGGGATTTTTCAAGTGATGTCAGTTTCTCAGGTACGCAATAAAACTTTTTTTTTTGCCCATGAAAGGGATGAAATGGTGAAGCAAAACTGAACATTTAAAAATGTACTGAAAGATCAAGTAGTAGAACCGAAGAGACAAGCAGATGCACTTAGAAAAAGTCAATGCATATGAAATATTTCTTTGATGACACAGGCCTAGTTTTAGACTCCAAAGAGGTGACAGGAGAGAGAGACCAGCTGCAGGGATGGAAAAGATGAGTGAAACAGAGATAAGGCACAAGAGAAACAGGATAATATAAAAGATAATGTTTGAGTAATTGTGAAGACAGATATTAAGAGAGGAAGGAAGCATGGCAAAAAGAGTGAACACAGTAATAGGGTCTAATATATCAACTAAAGGATATCAGAGATGGTGAATCAGAAATTTAAATACAACATTTGAAAATAAATAAGAAGTGACAAAAGAATGTAATGCAAGCTAAAATATTTTTTACTAGAGAAAAAATGAAATCATAGAACACTGAGAAAGAGAGAGGCATTTCAAATAAGAAAAAATATGGAAGCAAAAACATTGTGAATTTTTCCCTTCAAATAAAATTCATCTTTATTCTTTGTCTTGGTCATCAATAATTGCTGCTTGTTCCTTATTATTTTACTGATTGGAGGGGTTATTATTATTATTACAAAGCTGTGCTCAGTTAATATCTGCTTTTTTTCATTGGCACATTTCTGCTAGGAAGCATTTCACAAAGACTACCTTTGTTAGCGGATACCCTCAGTGCCAAATTCATCCCTCAGATTTGAGCTCCCATTGGTGGGTAGAGCTGCACAACCTGATCAAAGGACAAGCCCAACCAGGTAAACACTCCACAGTGTGACAAATAGTCCCCATGAAGATAACAGGACATGTGGCACACCTTCATGGCAGATTTGTCTCACTAAAAGTGAAAGAAGAGGTACTCGAGAGGAATAAGTAGAAGACATGTCATAGAGGGCCTGTTGCACAAAGCCACAGCCAGAGAATACATATTCTAGTGGGAGTCTTTTTCACATGAAGCCACGAGAAGGCACATTCCATTTGCACCAAGTATCAGTAACACCCAATGCCTCCATACTGACAGCACAACTGCTTGTGGTATCATTGCATGAGCTACAAATTGCACGTGATGATCAATTTGCTCAGAAAATGAGATGTGAAGCCTGCAGCAAGGCTTTTGTTTCTTGGCTGTTTGGGTTTTTTTATTATCCCTCTTATGTACTACTTCCAAAAATAAAACCCAGTATGATCTTTAGATGTGTGATGAGCTTTAAACTACAGGGCAAGAAGGGTGATATGCAAGAAAAGTTCTATATCTAGCTTAAGGTCTAAGGTGTCTGGCACAGATCCTGCCTTTATCATTATGCAAAGAGCTGTAATTAAATGTATCAGAAACCATGGCCCTCTATATAGAATTAAATAAAAAATATCATACTGCCCATCAACTAATCTTGTTGCATTTTTGACTGAAATATAGAACAGAGAATGTTGACATGTGCTATGAGAATATATGGTTTTCCAACAAAGATATTAGTTGGTTGAAAGTAAAACAAAAACAAAAAAACCCAAAAAATTAGACTTAAGTATTTTTGTCTTTTTTTCCTTCCTTTCTAAAGCAAAACAATCAAACAAACAAAATCCTCCCCAAAAAATCAAACAAACCTTTTTTTAAAAGAAAAACAGTTTCTTGATCTAATTTAATCTGGTATACTAATCTACAAAAATAAGTCAGGCAGTGAAACTAGCTCATTCCTTTTTTTATCAATCATTATTATAATCACTTTCTTGGTAGCTTCTTCTCACAGTTAATTCAGCTGTAGGTAATAACATGCATGCAGGTGTGAGCTGATTTTTCTGAAATTTCTATGTATTTTCATTGAATTCCTCATTCTGAAGCTACTTGATAATTTGCTCCCCCACACCATTCTGGAACACTGTAACAGGCATTGTTTGTTTTCTATACAAGTAAGGCTTAAGCATCACATTACCACAGGCTTCATTCAATGAAAACTGCGTTTATAGTCAAGGAGAGTGAAAGTTTAAAGAGTCTGAAAGTACGGGCAAAGCTGCAAGTTTTCCAGCTGAAAAAAACTTTATCTTAATAGTTAAAACTCACAACTGTTCAGAGGACTTTACTAGGTCCTTAAAATTAATTTAAGTCCTCATAATATTACTATAAATTTAAGCAATAACTTATATGAGCCTTGATTTGGCTCTAGACCCAAGAATGAATTTCACCTGTGGTGAGTGTTGTGTGAAGGGAAAAAAATGTATGAGAAAGATTCCATGGAACTAAGCAAGCTGATAAATTAAACAAGAGGATTGGCAGAGAGCCTGCTATGATTGGTCATATTGGATAAACAATGTGAGAAAAGTAATCTGAGATATTTTAAAAGCCATTCTAAATCCTTACCTAGAAACAAAGGAGCGATATACTACACTTTCTTTGTGTTAGCCAAGAAGAAGGAGTGAGGATATCATGCTTCCATTCATGCCTTTGTTGAGGCTCTGAATTTTCAAACATACTGAATTAAGGCCAGAAGAAAATCTGAGCTCTAGAGATACAAAACAAACTGGTGATAAAGGAAAAGACTGTATAATAGGAAAAGCATTAAATACTATTTTCCACCAATTAATATCATAACATATGCAGCTCTAACAGGATTAGAAAACTATAGTTTGACACAGAATCTCTGTGATATAGAGCACAAAAACCTCACGGGTTATAGCTGAAGAAAACTAAAAATATTGAGTTGTATGAGTTAAACAAATAGATTAATAACTATCAAAACACCAAATATTTAATGCAAACTAAAAATCTAACAGAAGATATCTTAAACTAGCTTTAAAATGCTTCATCGACCAAGTATTCAAGCTGCAAGGCTATTTCACAGCTTGTGTGTACTGCCAACTTCTGCAGGGATTTATCTGCTTACACTACACAAGTATTTCTCATGTCTTTATGTGCCTGACCACACAAACTACACATCCAAGTGCAGGTTGTACATTCATCTTCAAGCTTTTAAATGTGATCGGTGCCTGTAACAAATAAGTGGACTTAAAGTAAAGGTTAAATGAATTATCATATTTATCTGGGCCTCTGAGCTGTTATCAACCCTTTCACAGGCTAGCACTGCACTTAGAAATGAGCATTTCAAAGTAAAAGGTTAAGGGTTTTATATAGAGAGAAAAATAATCAAGTAATTGACAAATTCATTTGCTAAACCAGATGATAAAGACAATTTATCTCTAAAAGTCAGGATAGATTTAACATGGTTTGTAAAATCCTTTATGAAACTCAGTAATGTTGAATGTTTTCTTTAAAATTTCATATTTCAGTGGGAAACACAATTCAACTTAACAAGGTAATATATATGCTTTTAAATGACCTTCTTTTTATTTTACCAAATATTCTAACATAAGACTAGAATCAAGTAGAACAGAAAGCAGGCGGTAACTCTGAGTGGCAAATCAGCAGATTTTGGAACTTAGGTTCACATTTGCAAGTACTCAAATACAAATTTCACTTCAGGATATACAGCATAAAATTACAATATAACTGTCCAAATATTAACCCTGTATAGTAACTGTATTTTATTCCCCCATTATGTACGATTTCTGAAACTAGTTTGAAAGCTGTGTTCTAAAAATGGCTTAATTGCAAGTCATTCTGTAGTGGATATTACTAAATACATTAAAGCCGAGTTACTGCTTAGTATGAAATGACTATTACTCATGCATTTTCTGTGCTAGAGAGAAACTTGCCCTAAATTTGTAGCTAAACAAATCAAAACTTGGTGTGAGATGCAAGAAAAATCTGAGCTAATTAGTCATCTGAAGCTTATATGCTATCAGTAGTGATAATGAAATACCTTTACTCACACTTACAAATGCTCATTCTTATTGCTTAAATATGAAACATTATTTTGAGGGCATAATTGTAGTAGTGCTCATTACATAGAACCAAGAGTCATCCTTCATCCTGCTCTACCTGAGCAATGCTTGTAAAAATGAACTGTAAATAGAAAAAAAATGTTGCAACTTATCAAGATCTAAGTATACAGACCTTCTTGGAAGTATGAATGCATAATATGAAAAATTCATAATGGACTACCTGGATTTACTTGTTTAAATATTCTACATGCTTTTTTATAAATGAAAAATGATCTGAAAAAGAACTGTTGTGACATATTGTCCACCTTTATCCCCAAGTGTTAATTTAATAAGTTTTAATTAAATAAAAGAATCTGAAGATTAAAGAAATATATACAAGAAAGTACATACTGAGGCACGTACCTGTGCAGGCATTAATTTTAGGAGAGGCTCAGTACACCTGCAAGTGAAAGATAAGGTCTAATTTGAAGGTTCTAATGTCCATCTAATTAGATGTTAAAACAATAAATAAATGAAACATAAGTTGGGGTAAAATTATGTACACGTTTTTCTGGACCAAGCTGTCTTTTCCTCTCCATCAATCCATAATACTCCACAGGGACACCAGGAGTTAACTATTTCAGCCATTTGTAATGGATAAAAATGGCTGAATCAGTATTTCCGAATGTTAATGATTAACTTTTTTTCACCATGTGCCATAAGACCTTATTGGAGTTAATTATGACTTTTCATCATAAAAATTAAAGGTTTTAAGTCTTTCAAGTAAAACTTTCCAGAGTTCTCCTAAGGGAATCCCATTATCATTATTATTGTTTTGGGTTTTTTTGACAGGCCCACTGTGTGAAATGGACTTATCATTTCATTACTCCGGGACATTAAATTGCTCAGTGAAGTGAGCACATTCCCCTCTCGGTGTGTTGAGTCATGAAGTGTCTATGCATGGTTTGCAAAATTCTTTTATCTCTGGTAACCCCTGTGACCCACCCCAGTGACTGACTGGCACCTTCACTGTGTGGGGTTAGGATACCTCCAGGCTTTCACTTTGAGGAGTTTTTTAAACTGTTCTTTTAAAAGCTGAACAAGACCTTCACAATTATGAAGTAATCCAGGAACCTCTTCTGCCTTTCCAAGTTCTTGCACAAGAGCATAGTGTGAATGAAACCTAAAAGAATGCCTAAATATGCTCTATTAAAAAAAAAAAAAAAAGATAAGCATTGCAATTATGGTGTTTAAACTGACCTGTGATTGCCTGAATTGAACCCAATACAGATATGCTTCATGCTAAAAGTTCCAGTGTCCACTGCAAGATGACTTAAAGTCTGGCAACTCAACAAACATTTTCATTTTAATTGCATCAAAATGATGACCCAGTTCAAATCTTCCCATTTTCATCATCTGGGTTGGAAACATTGGCTGATAATGTTGTCAGTAAAATCAGCTGTCCCAGCCACAACGCAGATAGCCCTGAGCAATGATGCCTTCTCTCAATTAGTATTTTGCTTGCAAAGTTGGCCTTTGTGTAAATTGGCATGAATGCATTGAGCTAAATCAGATGAGACTGAGCAGCAAAATACATAAGAAGAGAAGGTATTTATCCTAATCAATCTGCAAAAATAAACTAAAAAAAAAAGGCATTTTTGTTTGGTTGGTTGGTTGGTGGTTTGTTGTTTTTTTTCTTTTCAGAAATCTGTAGTACAACAATCTGCTCAATAATTCTGCCTCAGGGAAAAGCTATATGCATAACTTGATTAGTTTGGACTTGATTTTTTGACACAGAAGTTCAAATACAAATCTAAAGAGGAAAAATATATATCATCATCTAGCTTTTGGCTATGCATGAAAGATACAAGTTTAAAATGAGACAGAAGAAGTTACATATTTTTCAATCCATTCTTTCACTTATATCTTTCTGAAATTGTGTAATATTTTTCAATGCAAGCACACCTAAAAATGGAGAGACAGAGGGAAGATAGTGGTTCCATGTCTATCCATAGTAGTTGTCTGTTGCCTTGAGAAAAGTAAGAGATATTGCACAAAACAAATTAATGAAAAACACCCACCACAATTCTTCTGTAAGAGGTAATGTAAGCCTACAGCAACAAAGCACTGAAGGGCTTTTGAATCATGTGATTATTCTTGTGGTAATATATATATGTGTTTCCTTGAGACAAGATGACACTAATATATCTTAGTGGTCAAAATCTTCAGAATATTTCTGATAAGCCAAGACCGGTTTTTAATATCTTTGTACCATATTCTGTGAACAGCCATGCTGATCTCAAGCTGCCTGTACAGGGAATAAGTAACTAAGAGGAGACAAGGTGGATTTCTGCAGAGAAATGCTATCATTCTGTTCCCTGGCTACCAGCATTTCCTTCTGCATTAGTCTTGCTGGATCTGTACACAGATGCCCTCTCTTGCTGAATCCGTTCCATTCTGCACCCCAAATTTCCTTCCCGTCCTTCTTAGGGAACACCTTCCCTCTGCACTACCAACTCTTCAAATTCCTGATCTCCTAATGAAACTATTTCTAGGTGCAGCATTGCCCTGTGATAACTGACAATGAGATAGGTGTCAGGTGTGACTATTTTTCTGGATTCTGTTTCCTCTCCTGAGACCAACATGAGTGGAAAAATCAAAGCAATTGTCACAACATTACTAATCACCTATAAATACATTTTTTCAGGTCTAAGATTAATCAAAAGTTAAATTTTATACTTGATGTCACTACAAAAGAGGATTTTTAGGTTTGGCGATTTTGTTTTTTCTTATATTTTCAAATGGCCAGCAAAGGACACTCAGAGCATCTTCCTTAGCTACTCAGTGGCATTTTGAGTTGGTATTTCCTAAATACATTTACACTCTAAAATGGTACCAGAATTTTTCCTTATTTTATTGGTCATTATACTTCTCTCATTTTCCTTCTGAACTTTTTTTCCTAGAAGGCAGCCAAGTATGCAAGTTCTCTTTTGTTTCTTAATTCTAAAAGGGAATATGTTAAGTGCTTGCTCTGCTCTTTATTAATGCATAGTTTACAGTGGAGATAATCCACATGATCCAAGAAACAAAACACCCACTTCATGCAGGTGTGCAGGCATGCATGAGTTTCACTATGCTGCCAGAAATCTAACATGGGCCTTGAGATTTATTCCTAGTGGATAAATATATGCAATTCTTCATTTTGCATCCAATATATCACTAATTTATAAAAGTAAATAAATAAACAAAAAGCTGGCACTTGCTACTTAGTAGATTTTTTAAAAGCCTTGGTGCTATAATGATTTTCTTGCTTAACAAGGGGAAAATAATGCCTAGTATGCAGTTGTTAACACCTCCTATAAACCTCTAAGACAATCTTTTTTTGCTCAGTGACAAGAAATTTTCACAGGTTTTTCACACAAAATCTCTAAGCAGCTATCCAAGATCTGCAGGTTTTTAACTTCAGTATTCTCCCTCCTTCTGTTTGCTATTCTACTTGGCTCTCTTCTTATGTGTTAATAAGAGGTGCCATTCTAAACCAAAAAGTATAATCAAAAGCATATAACTTTGCTGATGTGATGGTATATCAAATATAACAGCTGCTAGAGTAGGCTTTGAAGAAATTCCACAACATTCTGTAACATACTTCACCGGATAATGTGCATGCTTCACTATTGCATCTCAGAAACTCCATAACTTGACATAATGAAAAGTTAAAAAATGGGGAAGGAAAAAGCAAACATGAGGAATAAAAGGCTTGTTTCCTGATCTGACCTGGTTCCTTCATAGTACTGTCACTCCATATAATCCTGGGTAACCTGTTGTCCTACAAGGGGTTGTTTGCTCAGGTGTGAAGTGTGTGAGCACAGGGAGACAACTCAGGCCACTGGGTACTGTGGCTTGTTTTCACCTGGAACTCTGCCCTACCTAATGAGCACTTTTATAACCAGAAATATTACAGTGCTGGAATAATAACCTTGGGTAGAGGTTGTTCAAATGCAACTTTATTGTTTCTAGACATTGGCTCCAAGTATACGTACCACGTGACACCTGATCTATTAAGTATGACTAGATCTATGTTTCTTCTGTGGAATCACACCTACCTTTACATCATGGCTGTAATCATGTTTGACTGTACCTACTAAGATGTCAAAACAAGGATTCCTCTCACCTCGCCAGACCTGACCGCGTGTGTACGCAGTGCATGGGAAGAAGAGACTGATGATTGCCAGTAGCCAGTATTCTCAGCAGAAACCTTATCTCCTGATTCACAAAGCAGTACAGTATTTTTTTGACACTACTCTCTCTCACCTTCAAATGAAACTGTTGGAAAGACAGCTTCTACCCCTTCATTTTAATACATTTTAATCTTGTACCTTACTTTGCCACACTTATGTAAGCTTACTCCACAAGTGTTCCCATTGATATTATTAAAATGACAGCATATAGTGATCAGATTACTTTGAAAAACTTTCCTGAAAAAAAGGAGCAATTTTAACTACACATTTTATCATCTCATGCAGATTAAAAAAGCCTCTTCAAACGAAAGCCCAATAAAACACGTATCATAAAAAATATGTGGGCAGATAAACATGTTAATTTTAATAGAGGTACTCGCAATACAAGAAATGTTGCAAGCAATGCACGACTATCTTTTGGTTCACAACAGAAATGACTATCTGGATGTCACAAGGACTTCCTGCAAAAGAGCAGGCCTTGGTAGGGTGCAGAACAATGTATGGGAGCAAACAGGACAACTGGGAAAGGTTTCTTTGCATAAGACACATGTGTAGCAGTATTAGCTTCAATTTTTTTGTCATACTCCCCCATTTTCAATTGTTTACGATTCTGCCTTGCTATACCATATTTCTCATCAAAATGCACCACTTTTGAGATTGAGTCTGTATCTAGCTGATACATCTCTAAGGCATCTATGATACTACAGGGGTGTCATAAGTATGTATTTTTAGTCCTTTCTTCTCCCTAGTAATACTCTCTGTTTATTCGTTGTCACTCTTTAGAAAACCTGGTCTTGAAGTTTTGTCACTTCCTTATTTCTCTGTGGTGTTTTATGCTGCCTTCAATTCAAGAAACTAAATTAAGTCAGTGGCACCCAGCTTCTCATTCTGGGTTTTCACCTGCTGCTTCAAGGCAGAAAAAAGAGCAGTTCTCCCCAGTCTGCAGCTGTCGGATAATTATCTCTGGTCTGTCAGCAGAAAATTTAAAGAAATACACACCTTTTTTTTTCTTTTCAAGTAAACCACATGCCAGTTTAACCCTACTGACTTCAGAGCCTGTACATAATAGATTCATTCAGTTGGGTAAGTTATGATTCATCTAACTCTTCTCCTCGGGCATCAGATGGGGAATTCACGCACCATTTGGGTCTCTGGATTCCACTACAGAAGTCAGACACCTGAAATTCAGCATTACCATGCCCACAACTCTCTGCATCTGGGCCACAGAGACCTACCTCTGTTAGGTTGGCCTTAGCTGTGCCTAAGGCTGCTTTTCTCTCCCACATCCCTTCAAACTGAGGTCTCACACTCCACCTTAGCAAATAAGTGGATGAAGGGCATTAAAGACAGAGTGTCTCCCTCATTCAGATTATAAATGTTTAAGATGGTGTCTCCGATTTTAGGGGAAATTGAGCCTCATTTATGAGAATACAGTTTTTCCAAGAGCAGGAAAATTTTTATAAGAACCCTAGATGTACTAACAAGACAAGAAGCTTATTATTCTTCTTAACAGAAGCAGGAAGGAATTAAAAAAAGAAATTAGTTCAAAAGGTGACAGTTTCCTTTAATGACCCACTTAAATATGAAATAATAAGGTCACGCAAAGTTTACACCTGTAATATTTAGACACCACTAAAAGAAACATATGGAGCAATGCTGAATTCTCTGTTGACCTAGCAGTAATTTTATTATGTTGCCATGGGGAATACACTGCTTATTAATTAGTTTATTCAACTTTAATATTTTCTTGTATTAGCTTGTAAATAGACATTTCTATGTTAAATCAATCATTTGTCAAAGATCTTATGGTTCAGCCATGTCCTTGTCAGAAAAAATGGTTAAAACTGCATTAAGCAGCTAAACATTGTTGTCTCTGCAAATGGAAGAGAGCAAGGAATCTATCCAAATCTCATGGACAGATAATTCTAAAATAACAAGACAAGCTAGGGGCTTTTGTACACTTTTTTCCACCCTGTAATGGAGAACTGAAAGCAATTGTAGACACCTAAGAAATAAAGCCCATGGAAAAGACATATGGCATAGGATCCATTATGTGACTGCCTGGATGCAGAATGCTGAAGACATCTGAAAATGTCATCTGTGAATCTTGACTGTTGGTGGGAACATCTCTCACCCAGAGTTAAGCTTTTTGAAGTGCAAGGCCTCAGCTGTTTCCTTGGCACTTCCTGCTGACATCCTTGTCTTTGATGCCAGCACCAGCTCTGTCTTGTTTAGGAAGAAGTACTTGTCTTTAACATAAGGATAGATTTTTATGTAAATCTTAAATGATTTTTAACTCTTTCTCTGTTTTTCCCACAGTTTATAATGTCATTTGGGTTAATAAATTTGGAGCTGTCATTGTTAGAAAATAAAGTACCCCAAGTGCTCCAGTGGGATGGTATTTTCTTCAGTTATTGTACACTTTGCAAACATTTGTAACTGCTGCCTGACCATTCAGTATAAGTCAGCTTGTTCTGGCTCTTAGTGGTAGAAACTGCGTAAGTAAATTGATTTCATAGATACCTTTACAGCATCCTTTCTTTCTTCCTTTACTCTTGTTGAGAAAAAGAAGGCTATTGATTTCTCATAATTTTCCACTGTTCTAATTTTAAGCCCTTTGTTATTATATAAACCTCAGGGGGATCTAAAACCACAGTGCTGAAAGAGTTAAGCAGGTTTTTAAGCACAGAAAATATGTGTCCAGACATGCTGAAGCTTTTAAACTGCCATCTAGAAATCAGTGTAGAGGAGTCAGCACCAGCTCTGACACTGAACATAGAAAGCAGTACTTTGCAAAGAGCACTTTATTGTTCCAGCATGCTAAAAGTGTATTTTTAAACATCTGGAGCTGTGAAAGCTGTTCAGCTGAGACTGTTCGTTACAGGAGGAGGCAGGGGATGGCAAGCAGCCACGGGATCAACAACGTAACACCTGGTTTCTGACCTAAAGTGTCTAAGAAACTGAAGATCTCATCATTGGCAGCCACAGCTTCCCTGCAACATGATCTCTTCTCTGATATATTTGTCTAGTGCTCTCTTTAGGCCTCCTGTAGGCTTTCATTCAAGAAAAAACCCCTCTGAATTCTTCCTTTCCCTGTAGAAACTGGCAGAGAGATAAAAAAAAAGAGTATGAAAGAGAGTAAATGGATCTCAGCAGGAGGAGCCCCATTCCCCTCATAATGACCAGCCAGCATGTCTGTTGCTCCAATGCAGAAACTCAAGTCTTGTCTTTAAAATCACCAGGCATCTCCTAGAACTCATGGGTTCCCTAATTTTTCCTCCAGTTCCATATTATAGCATTCACGCTTCCTGCTACGGGGGTCTAACCGTATCAAATGTTTCTCAGTCTGCCAGAAGGCTTCCATACAAGCACTGTATATTTGTTTCAGTCCTACGCACCTCCGTACATTTTTTGCTATAGACATGTACAAAGTCAGTGGGAATTATGCCTGCGTATGGCAGAGCTGAATACCGCCCCAGATTTACTGTGTCATCCAGTATTTGTAACACAATAGCATTTGTCAAAGTGCCAGTGTGAAGTGCAAGTGGATTTCAAACAGCTGTAGTACTGCCATATGCTGCCCTTCGGTTAAGCCATGACTTAAAGTTCAGCTTCCCATTTAGAGCAAAAATTGACAGATTCATCTTTTTTGGATCTTCAGAAGCAGTTATGCTCTTTGCAGTGCCTTTTCTCATCTAAATCCATCTGATGGGCATTGCTGACACCTCCTCCTGACACTGGACCAAGTGAGTGCCTTGATTTCTGAAAAAAGAAACCTCCTCATGGAGTCCACTGTCCGCCATTAGTGAACTGCGTGGGACTTCAGTCCATGCCAAAACCTCAGAGGAGGGCTTTCAAAAAGTCACGTTACCAGTAAGACCCGTTACCCAGTAATCCCACCTAGGGATACATGCTGAATCAGAACGATGTGAGGGTCAGAGACCTCAAACCAGGTTTAAGCTGTGCAGATGGGCTTGCAGTCTCTGCTGAGACATGAGCTATGCCTCCATATTAAAGGGGAATTCCCAAAATGTCAGGTTTTAAGATATCCTTGACCCACCTCTCTTATTTAACAGTAACAGGATAATGCCACTGCACGTAGCTGGTGAGGCTAGGAGAGCAGTGGTGCACCCTAACTGCTTAGACCAATGGTTCATGAATTCTGGTCTACTAGAGGCACTGCTGAACAATATCTCTTCACCTACTGAAAGTGATAAAACTCCAAGAGAAAAGAATGACAGGTTGAAGATACCTGGCAGGGCACTAACCTGAAATCACATATCCACACCTCTCTTCTGAGTCATACTGGCTGTCTGTGTAAATCCTAGACTCTTAGAACCCTGGCGAATGACCTAAACTGTATGTTTTCAGAGCTGATGGAGATGGTGACAGTCTGGCTGCTAGCAGTGATCTTTAGTATGTGGGAAAGGATCCAGACTTAGCTCAAAGTATGATCTGTCTCAAAAAGATGGATTGAGAAATAAGGGAAATTGTTAGTACAGTAGCAACGTATGTGGTTTGTGAGGAAAAAAATGAGTTAAGAGGCCTATTTGAAAAAAAAGAGTTTTATGCACCAGGTTGGAATTTACAACAACAGAATGTTCTGAGAAATGTTTCCCATTAATATATTATAAAGGAAACATCCTGATCTTGCTATAGAGAAACATAGGTAGAAACCTCTTAAGCTTTGTGACTGCAGCCAAAAATATAATCCTCTCTTTCTGGACAGAATACTTAAGAGGTGCTGAACAATTTCAAATCCTACTACTATTAATGCAAGCTTAAAGTGCTTTATCACCATCCAAGATGTTTTACAGGAGCAGTTTCCTGCAATGTTGTGGACACAATAATTGGCCATGATGGAATCTAAACTGTTTCTCATACAGTTCCTCCTCAGCTTTTCTAAGATTATTCTATAGGAAAAAGCCATGAAATTTTGACAAGCAAACTATATATTACCTCCTTCTTTTTAAGGTACAAAGTAGAACTAAGGGAGAGTTCAAAGTACAAACAAAAAATTATTTGGAACATGGAAAATACACTAAATGGAAATAGACTGAGAAGCATGAGTACCATAAGAAAGAGAATTAGACAAATGAATTTTATATTTTAAGGTAGAAATATTCCAAGGGACAGAACCTAAGAGTTGATTTCTCTGTCTCAGAAGGAACAAATAGAGTTTCAAAGGTGAATAGCTAAAAATTGATCAAAGAAAACACTCTTTTATATGATGTATGACTGAATCATAAAGCTCACCTCCTCAGAAAACTACTCAGGCCTGGAGTTTTAGGGAGATTTTTAAAACCCCAGAATTTCAACACCCATTAAGAGCTCTGATTTTCAGCGCATTTAAAGAAAAAGAACTAGGTACACTCAATGATTATGTTTATCTTAAAATAGCTGGCAATGAATAGGATATTTGCCATTATTTCTAAGGGACATGGAAATGTTACTAAATGGATCTTATATGTTATAGAGATTTAATCGCCACCTGGTTCACGAATGCCGATTGTTTGGTAATCAGGGGGCCAAATTCTTCAGCGCCCAGAAATCAGTCAGCTGTATCAATGAAAAGCTCTGCTTCAGGCTTAAGAAGTCACGTTTGGGTCAGACGCTGTTTTAGAAGCCAGCAGTAACGTTAGATGGAGCGGGCAAATAATAAATAGGAAGCATAAGTCTTCACAGATCTCCTGCGACACAGAAACAGCCTCTCCAGAGAAGCCAGTGCCTACCTCCAGGTCTGCAGAAGATGCTGCTGTGACAGTCACAGCTGTTTATCCCTGCGTCCACGATTCTCACCAACAGAGAAACTTCCAAGGGTTTAATTAAGGGTGAATCCTCCTCACTGTTTTTTCCTTGCAAATCATGTCTGGCAGAACACTCGGCAGCAATACAGCAGATGAGCTAAGGCATACAAAAAGCCCCGGATCAGACCCCACGTGCCTTCCTTACATGCTCAACCCACTTCCAAGAAATCTTTTGAATTCCGAACGGTTGCTGTCATAGCCGTGTACAGAAAGCTGAATGAGCCTCATCACTTGCAGCTTCAGTCCTGCATCTGCCGCACTCGGTGCCGCAATAAGAGCGTGTGAAACTCCTGCCTTGTGCAACATGAGCAGCTCTTCTCCTTGAGAAAGAGTAAAGTGCTGAGGACTGAGGCTTTGCCACCTCCTCTCCACCTTCCTGCTAAAGCCTGAACAGCCCACAGCAATCTCTTACTGCTGGTGACTGAGAGAGAAAATAAAATCAGTTTGTCTAACTTTCTCGAGCAGTAATGAGGCCTTTCTGGAGTGAGGTGTGTTTGTTTTTCAATCTGATTGTAGTGTGACACAACAAAAATGCAATGGTAAGATAACTCTCAAAAAAACGATGCAAAAATGAGTCTCCCAAATCTCAGCTGGACACTTGTAGGCACCGGTCTATTAAAGGTATCTTAAGTGAAAGGATGCTGTGGAAATAGTGTAAGCAGACAGCTATACAGTGAAACAAAATGTTGGAAAACCTGATAAATATAGTTCTGATGCTGTCCTTGAAATATTTAGGCTGGGTGAAAAATCCAAAGCAAAAAGATATGCTGTTTTAAAATGCAGCACTAGAACAGAGTGGAGGAGAGCTGGGAAAAGGGATTTATGTCTCTCCCGCAGGAAAACTGTCTTAGTATAAATCTGTTGTATTGTGTGTAATCACATAGGTTACACCTACCGGTGGCCAAAGCATCCAGACTTCAGTTTTATCACTGCTCATCGGAAGAGATTGAAAGGACAAAGCTACGTAAATAAGCCCGAAGCTGGATGCCACCACACTGATGCACTGACAGTAAAACCAACAGCACTTTCTGCTTTCCAGTATTGAGCCAGCTTAAGGAAACCAAACAAAATGTTGATTATTGCCAAAAGTCATTCTGTCTTTCAAATACATTCATTCGATTTTCAGCTGCACATCAATAACTGCTTCTTAATTATGCTCAAATTATGCTTTCCAAAGTGAACTGCCTACACTTTTCTGAATAGATTTTAACAGAATTAATAATTTTTCTAAAATTACAAGAAATAAGACAAAACTATCTGAGATATTTTTAGCTTAATGTATTGATGAATGGAAATGTAAAACCAAGTGGATTGAAATGAGTATATTTAAATTGTATTTAGGAATTTTACCGCGTGCTATTTTCTTTCAGATGCAATTGAATAAATACAAAAGGAAGAGATAAAGCCACATAAAAATTCAAACTAAAGCTGATTGAAAAATAAGGGGCTTATAAGAAAACACACTCTTGGTACAAAGACTTTTCCTGTGTTCTGTTAGGACTTTTTTTTTTTTTCAGGAAAAAAGTTGTCACTGGCTGAAATCCAGAGCCAGCCATATAAAAAGAAGAAAGACTGCAGCAACATTTGAAAAGAAACTTTCAGTTTGAGCAATAAAAGTTTTGTCCAGAAATCTTATCTGAGAAGATACATAGACCCAGCAAGAGCTTTAGGATGAGCAGGGCTGGCATATAGCCAGCATGGCATGGCATAAAGGCATGCAATAAACAGGCTAAAGGGAATCAGCCACCATTTTCTCAACAGTGGAAAATCAAGAAAAATTCTTCAGACCCAGCAATATCAATCTCCACAGCTTGAGCACTGTTTTGAGGCTTAGAAAATTCATGTGTGCTTTTGTTTGTACAAAAAGAAAACACATAATGAAGGAGTGTAAAGCAAAAGCAGCACATGCAACTATTTTCAACTCTTGCACCATAATTTTTATTTCTCCAAATCTTGAGACTTTTCAGAGTGACATGAAGAGCTCTTTTGGCTTTCTTGCCTTACATCCTCCTGTATTCTTCATGGTGATGAAGGCTAAAATGCTATTGATTCTGCATAATTACTAAATTATTCATGGGATCATATGCTTCCAATATCTGAGTTTAAAGACAGTCAAAATTAGATATGTTGACTGAATTAAGAGATTTGGAAGGACTGAGAGCATGGCATGTGGGGATGAACAGATAATGCAATGACAGTGGACAGCTGACCTGCCAGTTATGCTTATGGAATAGAATTGAATGCAGAAATAGGAAAGAATGAGTTTAAATATTAGAGAGAGGACAAAAAGACACATTAAAATGTGAACAATTTTTATTTCATATTTTCTAGTAATCCATCCTACTTTAAATGAACAGATACAGAAAATTGCTGACAAGGTTCAATAAAATACAAATTACAATTTTTATGGCATTTAATAGCAGTCTTTTATAAAAGCAAGTCATTGTTGTTATGTTTTTGAGTACAGTCTCCATAATATTCAGGACAACACTCTTAATAAAGCATTTTCTCATAGCTAAGAGCTATAATAAAACCTGCATAAGTATTGCTTATGCATGTGCAATTCTGAACTGTGATAAGCAGGATCAGATATCAAAATGAACTATGTTACTTTATATCCATTGAAGGTCTGATCTAGAAGCAACTATCCTCTCACCCTCAATGGATTCCCCATATTACTAATTTAGTAATTGCACTTCTTCAGCAATCTAAGCACATGAGTCTTTGTCAATGCACTTATGAAAACACAAGTCTTATTCCAGGGGTTAAACCAGCTGTGTACAAGGTTCTCTGCTATTTGGAATTTGAGTAGTCCTACAGCTATTCAATTCTTGCAGATCTGTGACCTCTTTTTCACAGGATCCCAGGTTGCAGAAAACCCTGAGTTCTGATCTGGGTTCTTCATCCCATTTAGGCTCTGTTTCCTTTCCGTGTCTAGCAGAACAACCTGGTTTGATCTCCTCACCTACCTGAAACAACCAATGATACTTATCAAATACTACACTTATTTGCCTTTCATCTGTCAACATTTCTCTTCTGCTTGCTGTTACCTATTTTACACTAAAGCCTTTCCCAGAGCTGTGAAGACCCTGCTTCTGTAACAAGTTCCACAGTTGGTACCTTGCTCTGATTTCTTCCTGGGATTTTTAATTGCAGATGTCCCCAAGCCTTGTCCTCAGGAAGCCACCGCCCTCTCATATACCTTCCCTCTCCTTGCCTTCTCCCTCTGTTTCAGAGGCCTTTCTCCAGGAACAGCCATTTGCAACTCCACCACATCATCCTCACTATATATGGGCAGGCTCTTGCCCCTCCTTTTCAAGAAGGTTTCCTATGGATTACATTATGCTTTAATGAAGCATCAACGTGAGTTATGTGAATGGTGGATATTATTTTGTTTCACAGACAATGGCTCAGTCAGCTGAATCCAGCACCATTTGGATTGCGAGTGGCACAATCATGAGTATACTGTGGTATATACTCCAATACTCATCTTTTTCCAAAACTTGATTTCTGATCTGATGGTTCATATGTAATGACATTCCAACTGTCTAAGGGGTATGTTTGGGTTTTTTAAACCCTGGACTTTTTACTCTACCAAAATTTGTACTGTGGCTATGGAGAGTGTCACTTAGAAAGACTGAATTTTCATTGTCCTTTATTTTGCTAACCATTACAAATTTTTAAGCTTTTCTGCAAAAAGAAAATTTACAGTGCCCATAGAATCAAAACCAGTGTGGTGCTGACTGAGCAAGCATTTGATGAATGCATCACAGCAAAGCTAGAGAGACAGACCAAAGAAGAGGTATAACATTTTAAACCTAGGCAGTAACACTGTTATGCTTACTTTGTGAGGCACTATTTTATGTAACAGATCCTTATTCCACTCCAGATGGATAACAACTGTGAATTATAATTTTATTTTCCACTTAGTGGAGCCTATTGACTTAGACTAGTTCTTGCCAGAGAACCAGCTTCATAATAAAGGCAGTAAATTTTGATTTTGTGCTTGTTTGATAATTAATAGTGCGGTGTCAGCAGGAGGACAAAATGCAACTATGATTTTTTTTTCCCTCTGGAAGCTATAAAAGATAGGTTATAAGTCAATGACTTTATGCTGAGTATCTAAGGCACATATCTTTTACTAAAATGAGTTCAGCAGACTCAATGGAGGTCCTGTTCTGTTTGGGGAGGTATGTGTGCAAGGCACTCCATTAACCAAGCATCCTTGGCCCCAGGTGTAAACATACAGATAAGTTACACTGGCAACCATTTTTCCCCCCCAGTGGAGACACAATTTATAGCAACACTGATTTTCCCTTATTGCTAAAAGAGTGACAAAAATAGGTGTCTGTGGGTGTCAGTGTACATCCTGGTTATAAATATAATATATAAAATTATATAATGTGTTTGTCATACTTGGAAACAAGAGGCACAGTAATGAAAAATGCCATGTAAACCTGACACTATTATTTTTTTTATCAACATCTTCCTGTATTTACCAAGGCTTAAAACAATAGCCTTAGCCTTAACTAAGCTAGAGCGACAGCTCTAACAGATGGCTGTGCCAGACAAGCTTTCAACATAGACCAGACCTGAGCACCTCACAGCAAATTAACTAAGGGAATCCTCCTGACGACCCACTGAGATGAGCAAGTGAAATCCCGTGTGCAAGCGTGACGCAGGGACTAAAAACCCAGTCCAGCCAAGTATCTGTGTGCTTGGAGATCACTTTGAAGTGACTTACAGACATAAATGGAGGATTAGGCCCAAATATTTACTGAGATGCCAGAGGATGCTCACACTGTCCACTATGAGCTCGTATGCCCTTCTGCTGGACCAAGTAACTTTCCCAAGGACATATGTAGCACAGTCAAGAGGTAAACCTAAGTGTCACTTGTGACTTTTCTTTTAAGGTCAATTTCCAGCACAGAATCTGTGAATTTGACCTCTAAAATGAGTTCCATCAGCAAGAAGACATGCCAATCCAACCAGCCCCCAGTCTGGGGCTTTCTGTATGTCCCATTTCAGAGTACTTGTGCCATTGTGACATGCTAAGTACCTTTGCCATACATTTTTTTCTGATTATTCAGAAAAGAACAAATAATTTGACAAATGGGAATTGCGTGACCCATACTATGAATAACTAGCTCCCTTTCTCCAAAGAAAATTCTGACAAATTGGCATCTGCTGTTAAAAGTGAAAAATGCATCTTTGCCCTCTGCAGACCCTCCCACCTGTTACTCCATAGATGATCATGACATTTATGAGCTGCTAACAAACTAAACGGTGCTTCCCTTTCAGGGTGACTGGGCTTTGTCAGAAAATTATGGTATTATTTATTACATGATTTTGTTATCCTAGTGAAAATTACAACAGCACAAACAGACCTTGTATTAAGGCTTGTGCTGGCCCTCATCTCCCTTAAGCTGGAACACAGCAAGGACAGGACAATGCATAGCCCTGCTGAAAGAACCATGCAGAGATGTTCTGACTTTGCATTTCTAATCCTTTATCATCCTCCCAAGGTCTTAGGTCTCCAGTCCCTTCTTGTCCCTGTCACTCCAGGCTTGCTGCTTCCCCTCCTCAGGAGAAGCAGTGCCAAGTGTCCAGAAGGCTTTAGGTGCATATTTTTCCCTGACTCTGTCCACAGTATAAATCGATCCTATAATGTCTGGAAATTATTTATGTGGTTATAATCTCACCTCCAAGATCATCCAGGCAACCTGGCTACTGGACTTGACTGGATTTCACTGACTTCCAAGGGTATAATATGCCCAGGTGTTTTCTAAAATCTGCTGATATATATAAGAGAATGTCTGGGAAAGAAGTAGGTCGATAGAAGTCAGTGTATTAGGAGCTTTCTTTCCTATAAACCACTAGCAATCAGGTTGGAGGGGAGGAAAAAGGGAAAAATGGGAGGGAGGCAGGCAGGCATGCAGGCAGGCAAGGTTGGTGGCTTTCTTACTTATTTTCATCTTTTAAAAAAGAAAAAAATTGCAAAACAAAAGAAGAAAATACTTAGAAGGCAAGGTTTCCATAGGAAAAAAGTATTTTATTTTTTTAAGAACAAATTCAGTTTGAAACAGACGTGGAATGTGATTTTCATAACTTTCATTTTCTGGGAATTAATTGCAATGTGGAACTAAAGCAGATTTCAAACTTATGTCCGGCTAGTTTTAATACAGAACAAAACAAACAAACAAAACAAAACCAAAACAACATAAAAAAAATTAAAAAAAAAAGAAAAAAAGGAAATTAATTATAACTCAAGCATAATACTGTGTTACTTACAAACTGGACAAAGAAATTCTTAAATAAATATTCATGGTACACAATTCCAGCACAAATATGCGGCAATTTGGCAACCTTTTATATTGTATTTTTCTCAATACAGTGCAAAGGGGAATGACACTGCCTTTAAACAAGCTGTAGCTAAATACATTGCAAAATTCAAATTTTATACAAAACATCTTGCTTGGACTTTATAAAAAACCAACATTGCTCTATATACACAATCTGGTTAAGAAAAGCCTTTTTTGTCTTGTTTTCATGTAGGTTTTATTATTATTATTTAAAAAGGTGAATAAGGCTACTGTAACACCCCAAATCCATATACAGTAAATCTGAACCTATTTACAGCATCTTCACTTAGACATGATGGTGCAAATTCCAATTTGGGTGACTAGGGACGATCATACAAGCAAGGCATTTACAGTAACTTTTCAAGCTGGACCAACGTCAAAGAAAGGAACGGTTGGTAGATTGTCATAATTCTGCACCAGACACAAAACAGACGCACAGTACTTATTTTTTTCAATTGGTTGCAGGTTGCTCTTGAGCAATTCGTCTGATTTTTTCTTTTCACAGTTTAGTATGTAACTAGAATGTGGCCAACTGATGAAGCACAGATATGATTTAATAAAAATCAGTATCAGTAAACCCATCTTTTCCCTTCCGCCCCCTCCCCCCAAATAAAACCTTAGTGACTTACAAGAGAACCTTGTATAGATGAATTCACAGAAAGGAAAGGTTGTTGAAAAGAATTACATATGTACTGTAGTTAGTCACCATGGTAACCTTCCACAAAACCATGGGTTGGGATTTTTTTGTTTTTGTTTCTCTTTTGGATCAACATCCCAACATAATCCTCAGGTTCCGAAAACAAAGAGAGTGATCATTTCTATGACATACTTTTTTTTGGCCTTTTTTTTTTTTTTTCTTTTGCAGGTGCTCACTGGAGGTCTGAGAACCCTAAAATGCTGTTGCTACATTTTCTTTCCAAATCAGAAAGCAAAGTGTTACCATAGTAACATGACTATGTTAGAAATGTCTATTTGCATAGCACATATAAAAGTAGAGTCTTTTTTATTTCCTCCCCAGGGTGGAAGCTTTAGGGGAATAGCCATGCTAAAGAGAAAACTTTAACCTGAAATCCCCTCTATGAACCTCAACGAAATCTAGAGAACACATCAGCCTGTAAGGCAAGGGAAAACACAACACAGAAAACAAATGCCGGCACACCTTGTCACTGTTAAATATGTGATGCAGTAACACTGACTAACGGATATTTTGGGCCTTATCTTTCCTAGTTTTCTCTTATGAGATGCTTTGGAATTTTATTTTTTTTTTAAATATGCTCCCATTGCTATTTTTGGATGGCTGATTTTTTTTTCCCCAGAAGTAGTTTATTTAAAAAAAAATAAATGTGCGTATGCATAAATATATATGCATATGTATGCATATATAAACATATATATGTGTGTATATACATACACACACACACACACATATATATATATATAAAAAATGATGACAAGTTAAGACTATGTAATTGCCGCAAATGAATTTCACATCTTCTGGTGTAGATTCTGTGCAATCTCAAAATATATATTAGTAAAAAAAAAAACAAAACAAAAACAAGAAGAAAGAATGAATGAAAGAAAAACTCTCACTTTTTATCCCTTGTGTTCTATACACCTATTATAAATAAGACATAGTTTCCTTCTCCATCTCAGTGTCATAATTTATTTTATTCTTACGGACTGCAAAAGGCTTGCCATATGTGCTTTCACTTTGCAACAGAGCACCAATGAACGGCTGTGTCAGCCCCAGTACCTACACCCATTGTGCAGGGACAGCACTACAATAAGCCAAAAAGCCAAAAGGGTCAGTCAGGAAGAAATTCTGCCTTACTTTTAGAGATGAGAAAAGTTTTGTGGTTTGTTGCTTTTTTTTTTTCCAGAACTTTACCAGTGATGGAACTATAGCTCATTTGACCCATTGGCTCATAATTTTCTTGGTCAGACTTGGCTCTCTGCTATTTTCTTAAACGCTTTCCCTGTGTTAGTATAATCTGATAGTATAGCAGCTGAGTCTGCTTAAAAGTCATCCAAAGCAGACTGAGTTTTCACCACAGCTTCAAAGCTGTGTATCTTATTGCCAGTACCACATCAGCCCTGCTCTAATATATCCTCAGCGGCCTGCTATTGTCTTGTCTTCTCCAGGCTTGTTCACTTACTAACAATAGTCCTCTGTTCTACTGTATTGAAGGTACTATTTTTTTCTGCACACTGGTATTTGATAACCATGAATTCCTTCAAATGCAGCCTTAATCCACTGTGCATGTTATTGTGTTTCCTACTTGCCTCTTAAAACTTAGCATACCAAAGTGCTGTGCTACCAAAATGGTTTTTTTTCTTTTTTTTATTCCCAGCTTCTATTTTTGAGGCAGCAACAATCAACTGCAACTCTAATCAGCCCTTCCATCCACCACCCAGTCCTGCTCTTGACTTTGCTGGTAGCGTAACTTTTTGGCTGGAAGGCTCCTTACTATCAAACACTATTTTTATAAATGCATTACCCATTCGAGTGAGGCTGCTGTAGCAGATGGATGGAGTGTGGATCTCCAAACATTAATGTTCCATTAGTGATTCAGGAGGTGGAGTGAAAGGAAATCTTATGTGAAGGATGGCAGAGCCCTGGATAACAGAAACAAATGAAACAGTGATGGACTAAAAGCAAGAGAACTTTAACAAGTCTTACTTAGACACCAAGGTCTGTGTGACAAATCCAGTACACACTGAGAGAGACACACAAAAGTCAGAAGATTGCATTTCAAGGTTGATATATTCTAGAGCACCTTCCCAGGATGCCTAGAGCTATTAACATCCATGGACTGCTCCATCTTTCCTTGGCTTTTGTACATGCCTGAACGCCCGTAGCACATGGCTTTGAAGGATGATGAATGTAACGAGTACAGCAATCAGAATGGGCATCTTCTACATAAAAGTCTTCCAGCTTTTAGTGAATACTCATTCACTGAGATAGGAATTCTACAGACTAGGTAAGCTGTCCAGCTTGTGTCGGTTCCTGGAGAAAGAGCTGTTGCTTTCTCCCCCCTGTGCTTAAGTCAATGCTAGCACACAAGGCGTCATCACAAACCCCAACAGAAAGCATTTGACCAGTGAGTTTCCTCTACGACTCAACTGTACCACAGAGCTGGTTGTGTGTTCCTCAGACCTTGTAATAAATGTTTGCTGGACTCTGAGGAGGCATCTCTTGAACTATGTACACCGGATGTCCATAGTCGCCGCTGACCTTTTCATAGTGGGGGCAAAAGACACTGTCTGCAGTCCTTAGAGGAATGATAATGTCACTGGGCTCAGAACCATTGTTGTTGCCACTGCGTTTTGGGGTGGCTAATGTACTAAGTGATAGAGTTGTCGTGTGTTGCGGGGAATGCTTCCTGTGTCTTCTCCGGTACTTCAACAAAAGAACCACCAAAGTGATGATGATGACGATGAAAATGATGCACCCTGATGCAATCCCTGCAAATAAGGCCACCTCTGAACCCAGTATACTGGAATGCCCAGCCTTACTGCCATCTGTGCTAGATCCTGGAAAGAATGAAAATACAATAGACAAAAGTTATTGCCATCCTGTGACCCGTTTAAATGCTTAAAAATGTGTAGAGTAAGCAAGACTGGAAGAATCAACTGACAGCTGAAGTTTGACAAACCAATTACCCTGTTAGATAGCTAAATGCAAACAGACGAAGTCAGCAATCAATATTAAACAAGACTTTGTGTCTGCTGGTCTCACTTTTGTGCTGCTCCCAAACCACCTTGTTTCATACATCATCATCCATCAGTGGTGAGGACTGGCACTGACAAGGCAGCCTCTGATGCACACTGCATCTTTTAACAGATGCAGGCCAGCCCCAGGCACAAGAGAGGGGTGGGATAGGACTGGAAGGGAAAGTTACACAGGGAAATGACAATTCTCAGAACAACTGGTACTGTTCAGTGTCACACAGTTCCCTCTGCTATTTTAGCTTTCACATATTGATTTAAGTTAAACCATCCTTTGTACCTCTTAAACATGGACTCCTCTTGCTTGCACATGAAACAAAGGAGCTTGAGGCAGTGTGGGAGACAGGCAAAATGGCTATGGTATATATCTGTTTATATTAACTTACATTTAACTAAAAGAAAACAACACCATGCATTTGGTAGCCAGGAAAAGCTCATGTGCTGAACAGTCTGCTGAGAATTTTGTGTGATCGTACTGTCATATTATTTGTCACAAAAATTAAATGAATGCTCACTTGACACTTTCTCACTCAAAAGTTTGAATCAATTTCCTTCTCTTGAAGCTCACTCACAATGGAAAAATGATACAGATGCAACATTCACATAATTGTTAACTCTTTAATCTGTAGGAATTGGCTCAAGCCTACCCAATATCCACTATATCAAAGATTCATTAGCCCAGTAACTAATGACAGAACTAGCAAGGAAAACTTGCAGCCTTTTTCAGAAAACCCTGAATCACCTATCAGCAAGTTTTGCTTTGTAGCATTCTCAGTTCACTGAATTTCCTTCTTAGACACCTTCAGTCTTAAGAATTAGGGTTTTTTCTTGTTTACCTAATGAATGAAATGCATCCTGAAGATATTTGTTTGGAATCATCTGTTTATTTTATTTAGATGATTAGTAAAAAATATTTACATTTAGTAAAAGACCAGCCATGTGTAGATTTTATATGGTCAGCTAAAAGATCAGGACATTAATTATAGATGCCTTGAAATAAACTTTATAAATGGCTGTCGAGAACCACTTGATAATGTATTATACGGGAAGAGAGAGACTCGTTCATCTGCCAGAGTACTAAATGTAAGGCAACACTGACCATTGTAAAACAGCTTAGCAACTGTCCTATCCAAAAATTTTCCTGTAAATGACTGATATCACTAGATATAATTAACTTCTACAGCACAGTGGAAGAACGGAGAGAGCAGCTGTTGCCAAAACTTGCAGCTCCCAGACACCATCCACTGGGGCATCAGAACTGGCTTTTGCTTCATCTCACTATGAAAATATTTGTACTTTTTTGGCATTTTAATGGTAAAATAAAAGGCACTTGGGGTCAAGTAGGACACCTCCCAGAGTCCCATCTCACCTACCTGAGTGGTCCTTCACAAATGGGCTGGTGGTGGAACTCTTCCCATTGGTGCCAGCTTCCTGTTCAGGGCGCTTGGTGGGATCTGTGTGCCGGGGCAGCCCCGCTGAGTTTGGATCTGGGGAAAAGAAACATGATTAATGCAGCTTTTAATGCACTAGATGGTATGGAGCCTCACAAGCCAGCTCTAGGTATCTTGTGAGACACAAATGGTTTAACAGAAGAATCTTTATGCAAAAGATGGGGAGATATAAGAACATAATTCTCCTTTTAAAGCAAAATGGTTACATTAGTTATTTCAGAGGTTTAAATTCTGAGGCCATCTGCAGAAACTATAGGGACTCCTGTAATTAGCAAGAAAAGCTTTGCAGATGACATTTCAGTTTAACTGAGGAAGTTGATTGACTACTAAACCAATTTCTACTTAGAAGAATAATTCTTTCTTCCTGCACAATAGGTTATCTATATGTGAAAAGAGACAATGAACAAAAACCTCTCTGTAATCAGAATTCATAACAAGCAAACTATAGAAATATTAGCTTCCCTCTTTTCATGTATTTAAAATAATTTTGAGCAGCAGAGTTGTGTCTTTTGTTTTTAAAATAAAAATAAAAATGACTGAAACACACTACTCCCAGGTGACCTTTCCTTCTAGGGATCTCTCCAATAAAGAGATCTTATTACGCTAACCCTCCTTCTGTAGAAATCTGTCAGTAGCCGAGGAAGAGAAAATAGTCTTTGCTTTCAGACTATAAGGGAGGAATGACCACACTAGACTCAACTGTCTCTCTGCTCTACACTGCTAAAAGAAGGCTGAAAACTAAAAAGGACACTGAGACCGATCAAAGTGATTTCATGAAACAGCAGGTGGTCTTTACCTTGTCCAACTTTCATGAGGATCTTCATGGTTTTTGTCTGGCACACCCCTCCCTCCTGGTTATCCAGGCCCTCCAAAGACCCATTTGATGTTGCTGATTAAAAATAAAAGAAAAATAAATAAAAAGAAAAATAAATAAAAACCAAGAAATCAACAGGCAAAGTGATGTGAACATGAGTGTCTGAAAGCAGGTATCTTTCAATCTACCAGGACCTGTTCTGGTTGCTTGGGCTGGCCTATGGAAAGTTGTGAAATGTTGAAAGCCAAAGGAATGAATACATTGGTAAGCCGTACAATATATACAAATGGAGGAATGTGTTATCAAGGTTTCAAATTTACCCAGCAACCTTTTTTTTCCTATGCACAAATGACTGACTGACTGGGGCAAAAACACAGCAGCTTGCTAGTAGGTGATGGAGTCAGCTGAACAGGAAGCTCTGACAGGCACAGAGAAGCAAAGCACTACTCCCCCCCGACAGTATCTTTATAATCACCACATTACACCTGCTTCCTCTATTACAAATCTCCTGCTGGAAGAAGGGAACGCATACAAAAGACCCAGGTGAAAGCTAAGATTCTGAACTGATTGGAAAACCATTTAATATTTTAAAGCACAATCTCACTTTTCTCGGCATTGAGGAGCCCCCGTGGGGGTGGGTGGCAGAGGGGATAACGCTCTATTCTCACGGAAACCCTCCGGCTCATATGAACAACTGGGTGCTTTCCTCTGTGTTTACATTGTTCTTGCTTATCTAGGTGCTGGCGGGAACCACGCAACCCTGGTGCAAACCAACGCTGCCATGGGATTGGAGTGTGAAGCACCACTCCCTTGGAGAATCCAAACACTGAGTCATGGTGTGCATGGGTGCGCCACTGCTGCCCAAGACAGTTGTTGGTTGCAAAACAGCAGCTGAAAAACCATTAGGGAGCTCCTCAGCAGCTGGCATTGCATCAACTCTGCGCTGCACTAGGCACTGGCATCGGTGCACTGGTCATGGTGGCAAAGGGGGTACAATGGCCAGTGGGCTCTGGCTTTGCTATGCAGGGAATGCACTATGGATTTTCCTGCCCTGGTTATTATGGGGAAGGAAATTTCATCATCACTTCTTGAAGCTGTTTATCTAAGGCCCAAAACGGTCATATAAGAGGGTGCATGCACAGGTACCAGCACTGGGCCACCAAGATGAGAAAACAAACGGAAAATGGGTTGTAACGGGGCTCACTGCTTGCCGTGGCTCAGATGAACTGCTTAAGCAGCACATGCCTGCCTCTGCCCCTCTCCTTTTTGCTCGTGGGCTTTACACTGTTCAGATCTTTGTTTTTAATTCTCCCTCTTTCTCTTTCACCTTCCTTGGGGATTTTCTTTCAAATGCAGTCTATGTATATTTCCTTTTTCCTTCACAATGTCTTCCTAGCCCCATGACAGTATTTTTCTTTCTCTAATCTTTTCTCTAGCCGTAAAGATATAAACCCCATACCACTGAACCCTGCTTCCTAGCCTTTGATCTGCTTCTTGTTTTTGTTCCACTTCTGACTCTTTTGTGACCAACTCGAATTACAGCCACCATACAAACTTCCCAAATTGTGCTTTCTTTTCCTAGAATTCCCTTCTCCTCACACATGGACCCTCCCAGTTCCTTCTGTTGTTCCCTCCCCCCTGTAAAAACATGACAATAGCCATATGGCAAAAAGACTTTTTAAAATACAAAAGAGCACATTGAGTAATTTAAGATAAAAGCTGATCTGAAATATGCCACTGCATTGCCAGGCTCAGAAAATAATGGAGACATATAGTTTTGTTTTCTTTTGGTTTTTTCCAGAGGGAAAAAAAATCAATACCAAGAATCCATCCTGGACATAAATCAAATGTGTCTTTGCTGAAAGTGTTTTTTATGATCTATTTGCCAATGTACCAGCACAAGGACAAGGAGAAAAAAAGCAGTAAATAGAAATACCAAAGCTGAGCATCAACTGAACACAGAAGTAATAAACACTGACTTTGTCTTGTGGTTTTTTTGTTATTTGATTTTTTTTTAATCTAGGCAGTGGGGACTCGCATCTCCTTAAACACCTTCTACTTGATTTTCATTGAATAGAGTGCTGCTTCTTCTGAACATCAATGCCTTTTTGTTCTTTAAAGGCCTATCCATTTAACCCACAGAGTAGAAGACCTCAATAAGATGCAGACGATGCAGTCTGACCTCAGTACAGAATAAGAAAGTAAGATGGCAAAAAGAATGCAAAATTACTTCAAATACAGTCTCCAAATGGGAAGACCCAGATGTACAATGAGTCTGGTTGTGTGCCTACGCCAGCGCAATCTGCCCCGCTTACTTGCTAAAAGAATGCTTTCACAGCTTTGATGTCAGATGAATGAATTTGCAGAAGTATTCACTTTTTCCACAGTTCTTCAAGGGATTTTAGGAAAGCCTACGTTATAGCTCACAGTACAGACTGCTACGTCCTGAGGAATGGGGAATTTTCAAAGAGAAGCATTTCAGTGACAAAGCAAAGTTTCCATCTCATCTTGTCCCTGTAATTAAACTGACAATTACCCAAGGCCACTGGAGGAAATTATTTTTTGAAATTCATTAAGACTATCAAAATATAACCTTGCGTATCCCTAGAGTACCAGGAAGAAAGTAGGTAGCTTTAAACACATCGTTTCAAGCTTTGAAAAGCTGCATAGAGAAAAAGAAGTAATCTGGGACAGCAGAGAAAACAGAGTTTCATACTGCTAATGCCCCTTGACAGTGTAGTGTTCAGAAGTCAAACAAAGGAGCAAGTACAAAGTATTCCTCAAACACTTGCCACAGACTTTCTATATTGGTCTCCAAATGAAAATTACGCCTGATATCACGTTAGCTCCTCCACTGCCCTCACACCTCTGCAGGAAACTGACTCTTTACCTGTAGCTCTGCTCACATCAAAACGATATTTTTAAAAAAAAATAAAAAAGTGCTCGTGATAGAGGAGTTTTGGATATAAACACAAACTTAAGTTTCTTGTGTCTAAAATGGAAATACTACTCTCCAGTGTGTTTGTATTTTAAACCATCCATCCATTTCATTTTTATATACATATATATTTAAAAAGAACAGGTTTGGGGCTTTTTTTAAATACATACAGGTCTAAATATGGATGTATTTTAGAGTGCATTACTTACACATTAGCTACCATACATGGCCTTCTGCTAAGAAGAATAGATACTACTTAAATTTTGCCATTAATAAACATAACTAACAATTAATAAGTATGAAGTTTCTCATTAGTATTAAATGTTCTCAGGATCTCACACTTCACTTTGTATTTTTACAGCAATACATAGAAACCTGAAAGTAAGTAAAATGTTGCTAAACGGGTATCAAAATATTTTTAAATCTTCTGATGTTTTTCTGAGACCTGTCCTGTTCCACTGGTGTCAATTGCAAAACTAATAATTAGAGTCAAAAGGGCATTATTCAGTCAATAGTTAAACCACACAAGAAATAAATATGTATAATTGCACTAAAATCTCTATTAATTTTAACTTTCTAACAGAATTGTTATAGCTTATAGACAGTTTTTCCAGTAGTTTATCAGACACTGCATGTCTGCATTCCTTGAATACAACAGCAGCTGTCATTTTATAAGGAATGCAAGTTTAGGTTTTCAACATTCAGAAAACGCTTAGCTGTTATGAAATTATGTTTAAAGAGTCTGCTGATACATACTTACTTTGGCGAAGCTAGTATACATTTTCAGTTTCATAAAAGCCTGCCTTAACATATCCTCTCCCGTACACAAGGGAGAAATTAAATTATTCAGACCAAAGAACTTCATTCAGATCTGCCTCTCCTTCTTTATAAATTATATAAAACAAACAAAAACCCCAACAAAATAAGAAACAAAGAAAAAAAGCCTGTAACTCATGTAAATCATGTAAACATTTTACATTTATTTGCTTTCAAAACTCCACAGTGCTGTTTATTGTACAAAATGTGTTAGTCATAAATGCAAAGGCAGGGAATCAGTGAACGAAGCAGAGTCACCTGACAAGAATAGTTCCTGGCTATGATTCTTATACAGTCCCCATGGAGAGGAAGTAATATTACATTTTAATATGTCTTCATTTGATTGTTATTACTCTGCCTCCCAGGAGGCTAAGGCACTGCGTGGATCACGGCTGTTTTCAACCTATCAGGTTGGTAACATTGCTCTAATCAGATGGAGAATTAAGCTGCTGGATTTGTGCCTGTATATAGCTTTTCATTCACAAAGAGATTAGAAACGGAGGCACAGTCAAAAAATTCAACTTCCTTCACTTCTAAAATCACACATAACACAAAGAAAAAATGCCACCACAACTACTTAAAGGAAAACACCAGCAGACAAAAATTTCAGCCTCTTAATTTTGCTACAATTATAACCCATAGTTTCATGTTTTAGGATTATGAAAAATATCACCTATTTGCAAATTAAATGCCATATCCTTTGAACCAACACAACTTTAAAACACATCTATTTCTAGAGCTTGAATATGAAATGTACTATACAGCTGATGAGAGAAATTATGACCATCGTATTCAATTTTCCTGTGAAAAGTAAATGGACCTTAAACCATCGACTACAGGAATGAGTGAATGATGTCAACTGATGGGAAAGGGCAAAATTGGTTTTTGTTCCCCCTTAGTGTGCTGGACAATGAAATTCACTTGGCAATATATTAAAGGTGTATAATTGGTGAGGTCACCAAGAATTAATCGCTGCTGATGTGAATTTGTTAATAGCATTTGAGAATTACAGGTTTCTTTGAGGTAGATCAGTACCATCCAATCATAGTAATTTTCAACTTTTTTTTCATTAAATACTGTTTAAATTCTGCACCACAAAATAGGTTTCTCAAAATCAGAACAAAATAAAATCATGTAACACTATTCATCTCCACTTTTCCCCTGTTGTGTTTAGAAACAATGGAAAAGTCTAAACAGCAGCAAAAATCCACACAAGCTTTAGATCCAACAGCAGTAAGAAGCTATTATTAAAGCAAAGCTGCATTTGATCTCACATGCATCCTCAGGATTACAAAGTACATGTAAAGTTTTTCAGGGTTTCTTATTTTATTCAGAAATAGAACACTATTTTGGCCAGGCATCATGTGTTTGTGCTCTGACTACTTTCATCTGCTTTTGGTCCTTTTAATGACTTTCTTAGTAAAGCACCAAATAAATAACTCTTCTTTCCCACAAATTTAGGTAATTTATGGAACAGGTTTAAGAAAACCAGAAATCACACACTGCAAAACCACAAATCACTGATCACAACACAGAGGTTGTTTCTAAACCAGCCATGGATGAAGAACAAGGTAGCTGAGGTAATAGTAAGAATGTTTTAATGAAATGAATTTAAATTCCATCCCCCTGCTACCTTCCTTAGTAGCCATGCCAGATCTGCATGGAGAGCTGAAACAACAAAAAAAATTGTTCAGGCTGCTCACCAAAAAACAGGTATTTTGGCACACACTACATTGAGTAAGCTGTAGAATGTTTAAAAAGAAGAAAAATATGCTAATTTCAAATACTAGCAACTAATGGTTTACCTTTGCTTGTAGTGACAAAAAATAAAACTGACACTGAAACATTCTCTTTTTTAAAAAAATTAAATTGTTTTCCAGAATTTAACTATTAGAGGCCTCAAACCTAGACAACAAGCGTTAGAACTTAAATGCATTATGAATAGTTGAGTGGAGTACTGTTAATGTTTTTATAAACAGACAATAAACCCACAGCTTTTCTAATTGTCTCATAGAGACAAAGAAATTATCTTTAATAAAATAAACAGATAAAAAGCTGCTGAATTTGCTCAATTAATATAATTTAGGACACCAAGACTGTAATGGAAAATACAGAAACAGCTTACCAATAATTCTGCTTTGTTCTAACATGTCTGTTTTTTTTAATTTGCCCTACTTGCAAAGTCAAGGTGGCAGCAGAATATTGAGGAGTTTCTTAACCTAAAAGACATTCAGAAACTCTCATGGTCTCAATTGATCACACATTGTTTCAAATTAAGATAGATTTTTTTTCCTTAAACTAAGGCTTGTAGAATGTTTACACTCTTGAAGTCAGCCTTTTTTTTTCTCTCTATCCACACACAAGGCAAAACTTCAATGTGAAGGAAAGGACAAGAATTCTCCATTCCTCTTTTTCACTTCTCATCCTTGTTTTTCAAATTAAATCCTATATTGCATGTCTCAGGATTTATATCTAAACAGGCCCACAAATTATATTCTGCAGAGCAAGTAAGCAGTAATGCCCTCCCCAGTCAAGCTAAAAACCAGAACAAAATGAAGTTAAAATAAAAAACAGGCCTCTTCTTGCCTGGAAGAAGCAAAGACTCTGCAGTGAAACTTTGTGATTCACTTTTCTAACCACTACTCTGAAATGTATCTTGTCCAACTGTGAATAGCGTGACTTGTGGTACTTAGATGGGACTCATGATATAGGGGTATTTATATAATTCCTCATAAAAATCTCCACTTGTATTCATATGCTAAGAGAAGAACAGATTCTATTGCTGTTTCAATGTTTTTTAAGGGTTCGATGTGGAGGACGCAACCAAGACAGAGCCAATCAGTTCCGTACTGTGATATACTTTGGTATGTAACAACTGTATAATTCTAGGCACATCTCTGGAAATCTTTAGACTCTCTTTGCCACATCTCATGTCATCTGACAGCACAAAATACGGAGAGAATCGTAAAGTTTCCTGCATTCAGAATGGTTTCATTAGTTCCAAGGAGGCATGGCACCAAACAAGAAAAGCAGAGGTGGTAAAAAACCCCTTTATGTCAACAAAGTCTTTCCATAAAGGGAAAAAGAGACAGTGAGCATGACGGAGTTGGAAAATATCAAAAAAGCTGTGAGTTCCAACTAGTTACTGCTGGGTATCATTTTTAAAACACCACTACTTTCTCCCTGGGTTAAGGAATACCACAGCTGAAGCACACTAAACAGTAAACTATTTGCTCAGTTATTATCCATAACTGAAGGTCACAGCTTCCACCCACCCACAACAAAATCCTACTTGCTTCACTGCTGTCAAGTGTCCCTTTATAGAATTCTCTTGGAACGATTTAGAGATTATATAAAAAAAAACCAGAAAAGCCTCTCAATACTGTATCACTATGAATGACAATTTGAGTCTTTCATTACAGTTAAGCATTTCTAAAAGTATTTCAGTTCTATATTTCACATACTCTGAGAAATGTTGTCAGATAATGATCCATTGCACACATGGTTGCCTCTAGTTTACATAAACAAATTATATATTTGTGAGCACTGAAGTAACTGTGGCAGATGCAAGCCCACTAATTATGATGTATTTAGCGTAAATCAGAAAGCATGCATCTAAAACAGATTACTAGCTAGTTAACTTCACCAACCACAAACAGGTATTTTATGTAAGTTTATCCTTTCTCCTGGCTTGCTACTGACAGAAGCCCCCCATCAACAGGGAAAAATGTCTCCCCACTACCACTACCACAGCAAGCTTTGCTTAACAGTTCAGCTGAACAGAACTAATAGAATTAGTTAGCATTCAAGTTACACTGATTGTTGCTAATGACAAGAGGGCTTGCTGGAAACAAAAGCAGAAGCTTTAACATTAAACAAGGGCCCACTTTCTGTATCATACAAATTCAACATCATTCTACAAGGTGTAGAAAACCTTGAAAACCTCTGGGTTTTGTCTGTGTCACTTGGATAAGGAAGGGTTATAGTGAAAGTTCATATTAAATAAATAATAAACCTCTTGCTCATTCTACTGTCACTAATTGCGTGCAATGATATTAATGACCCAGTAATTGCTATACGAGTAGCACTGAAGTGGAAAACATCATTCTGAGGCAGAGTTCATCTCTAGGTGGTAGGACTTCACCAGTGACTGAGTTAATGCCTAGTGACAGTTTAGAATATAACACTATAGATGAGAAAATGTGCCAGTCTCATGGTTATAACAGTTTAGATGGACATGATGTTATTTGCTTTGACCACACAGAGTCCAGGAGTAACCCCAATAAAGTGGCACAGTCAGACTTTGCCCTGTAGATGAACCTCATTCCTTTCAGGGGAGATGCTCTGTACTATAACAATCTAGAGCAATTTTCCACATGTTTGCTTCAATAAAAGAATACCTTCATCTCCTGCTTTTACATGGAGGACAACAAAAGTGTGCTTTATTGCAAAACACAAAAAGCTATTTACATCATCTAACTATCCTTCAGCAACACAGAGTTTGGCACCTTAGTACTGAGATCAATTATGATACTATTGGATGACTGTGTACTTGGCAAAGACGATCAGAAGTTAAGCACTGTTTTGATTGCAATATGCTTATGTTTGTGTTTAGAGTTTTAAAATACCCACAAAGTAAACCTTAATGAGGGAACATTGCAGATATAAACCAATTTGAATTTCCAAAGTGCCACAGGACCTCCAGTTAAAATACTTGCCATTAAGAAATTAAGCATTTTGCTTCTTTAGAAATTATCACATAGGCACATTCATTGTGGTTCACTTTAGGAACCAACGGGACAGATGTTAATCCTCTAGTTTTTGGAATTTTGAAAATTTGCAACTAGACAGGCAAACAGATACTTTTAATGCTTACATTAATATTAATTTAATATTCCCTAGTGTTTTAAAACTATAATGTTATTTAGGTTTTTGTTTTTTGTTTTGTTTTTCTTTTGCAATACAAAGTATTTAACTAATGTCTTGATTACACTACCAAATTTGCCACTGACAGCCTCTGGATGGCAGGTGGAATCAAGTTTCAACACAGCCTGGGACCAAACACGTGGAAAGCACCTCTGCAATAGAGACCCACAGGGTCCTGGTGGACACCAAGTTGAGCCAGCAACGTGCTCTCATGGCAAAGGCGGCCAACAGCCTCCTGGGCTCCGTTTGTCAGAACACTGCCAACAGGTTTTGGGAGGTGATACTTCCCCTCTAAGCTGCACTGGTGAGGCCACTCCAGGAGAGCTGGGTGCAATCACAGGCTCCCCAATACAAGACAGGCAAGGACTTACAGGAGCAAGTCCAGTAAACTCCAGTAAGCTCATGGAGATGATGGAGATGTGTCTAGGAGAAGGTCCTCTATCCTTGGAGACACTCAAAACTCAGCTGCACTTGGTTCTAGGCAACTGGCTGCAGATGGGTCTGCTTGAGCAGAAGTTTGAGCAGGGGACTAAATGATCTGTAGACGTGTTATCCAAACCAAACTATTCTGGGATTCTGCAATCAACTGCACTGTTATGGTTCAACAGACTTATATGCTAATTTGAAATATGTGAAAATCACGTAATTTTTAATTTCCCTGGCAGGATTTGGATGCAGAATTCTGTTTCTCTCACAGCAGCTTAGTGAGCACATAAGGACTAGTCAACTGCTGCAGTTTACTGATCTTTGCTGTCTTCATCTACTGAACAAAAAACAGATAAATCATGCTAACAAAGATCCGAACATGCTTTTTAAAAACAGCCTTATCAGCTTAATATGGACTCTTCCCTAAGAACAGCTAAGACTACCTTAACTTTAATCCTGCTTTTACTCACAGAAAAATTTGTAGGATTTCTTTGGAACTGAAAACAAGAAACTGGAAGACTTCCCATTAGAGCTTAGTTTTACAGTGTGATTTACAAGAAATAAATCCTGAAATATTCTTCATCCAACAGGATTGACTAAAGTCAGGAAAGAAAATGCATACTGACATTTAACCCTGGTTTTCAACCATTCCAGCCCTGTGTTTTAGCTAATGCGGTTCTCAGACAAAAGTACATTCCCTTCTATTACAGCTATGTAACAACTTTAATGAGGAAAACAACTTCAAATCTTTGATATCAGTTTCATTAAAGCCTTTATAAATCCTTATGCAGTTCCTCATCTTTTATTTTAGGACTTAAAATATAAGAGATGTAATACAAGCGACTGTATAAAGACTAATCACCCCGCTTGACAAGTTAAATGCTCATCACCAAACTCATATACAAAAAGAAAGTTAAATGAGTTTTTAGCATGATAGCGCTCTTCTAAGTTTCATTTTAGACAGATACTTTCCTAATACAGTCCATACAGCATGGCATGTGTCTCCAATACACACCCCCCTAATATAAACAGTTACTCATCTCGAACATAAAGCATGCAGTCCTGTTAAGGATATTTATGTAAATCTAAGAACATATACAACTTTGATAAGACCAGGGCTTAAGCTTTATTTTTTTTGCAAAGCACTATGAATACTATATATATAAAGACTTCTAAGTTAGAGTATCTTTCTTTGTGACTGTACTATATTTCCAGTATTTATAAATTGTTTCTGAGGAAATATAAAAGTGGAAATAAAAATAGTGAGTAAAAATATCAAACAGCTTCCTATGAAATTTTAAAACCTGTTCAATTCCTGAGTATTTCCTGTATAATTTTTTCTTCCAGTCTGAATAATTATTCTTCATTTTCATCTGATTCCGTATCTATTTGGAATACCTGTGGGGTTGTGGGGGAAGATAACTGTATTTTTTTCACGAGATGCCATCAATTAACAAACTGAGCATTCCCATCTTTCATTTCCTTCCCTTAGGAATAGAGGCATAATAACAGATTTCCTGCTGAACTATCTCTGTCTACTTTAAAGGAGATAAACGATTGGTACTGCCTAGGTAATGGCACCAAATATGAACAAAGTCCATCAATATAAAATAGCCTTATTCTCTTACAAGACCTGTGTGGTCTGGGACAAAACCCCAAAGGACCATGACTCCATTAATCCTGTAGGTCTCAGACTCAGTTAGAAATCTGAAGCTGCACAGACAGTGATTTTTCTCTCCAATAATATTATTTGTATAAGCTGTATTTATATTTAATTCAACAAGAGCTAAGTGGTATTGCTGATACATCCCTTAAAAGACTCTTCAGCAAAGTCAAAGACTGACCTCTGGATATCATTTAACACTAAGCAGAAATTATTTATTTAATTTTTTGAGGAAGGAGGAAGAAAAAAGAAAGGAAAAAATGTGATCTTTGTACAAATGGCATCAGAGTGACTATTATCACACAGGCTTTCACTAACACCACCATCACCAAAAAAATAAACAGTAGACTTCTGGACCACAGAGTCTTTTAACAAAGAGCTGGGAAAATGTCTTTGTTGTAAAAGAAAAGGAATTGAAATTCTGATACAGCTTTTGTTCCCATTTAGGCTAGTTTGGAATTAACCTCTGAACAAAGGAAAATTTGTTTACTGTTTCCTTTCAGGCAGATCTTACTAGGTGATTCGGAAGTTGCAGGGGGCTTCAGGCTGAAATCTGCCTCACAATGTTTTCAGAATGCCCAGCCAGACAGATTAGTCAGTGCTTAAAATGGTCAGAATACTAAAATAACATTTCAATGTAAATTTATTTGGCCGTGCAGAGATTTATTTTTCCCAGCTGGGCCATACTTCAGGGCACAATCCATATTGTCCTTTAATATGTTCTTCCTCAGACAGTTATTGCCCTTTAATTGTAACAGAATGACAAAGCGAAAACATAAAAAGCCTTGTGATTTTTTCAAACAAAGCTAATGCTAAAGTTTCAGAATGACTGTTTTGATTTTAAAAGCCACAGTACTATTAAAGTAGTTATCCAAAATGTAGTGCTACTAGCCAGTATAAACCTTTAAATCAGTCAGGGATCAAATATATATATATATGTATATGTATATACAAATATATATATATGGTTTTTAATTTAAGCCAGAAGCCAATTTTGTAAGTGGGTCACTTGAAGAAACATTTACCAAAAAAATATTTAAGGAAAGCTGCATATTCCATTTTGCCAATGTCAAAGCTAATGTGCATCACTGCCTTGGCAAGCTTGGCTAATGAGGTGCAGGCAGAGCAAGCCTTATAGAGGAATCTTTCAGAGAACCATTCTATAGCCCCTTCTCAAGTGTCAAGTCATTCTACTTCAAATTTGGAACAGGTGACGATTTCATTGCAGGTGACTTATTTTTTAATGTTGATGATGTCAGCCCATTAACTTCACTTTACTTATGCAAAGGAAGAGATGAAGTGAGTGAAGTATGTGCTTGCTTGACCAAACTATCTAAGGACCTTGACAGTGACATAAAGGCAGGTGGCACTGCTCCCTTCCCTCTGGCACTGCTCCCTTCCCTCTGCAGTAGCTTCCCACAGGCTTTCCCTGGTTCTCCCTCAGCACAAACCCAGAGTATCGCAGGGTTCCCTAGCCCTCTGAATGAAGGCCAGGTTTCCTAGGAAGGGTTCAGGACAATTCCTGTTCACCAAAAATAAACACCTTTGGCATACTATACGAGTCTGTACTATGCTAACATGTCTCCTTCCCAAACAAGAAGAAACATTGCATCTGAGAGAGATTCTGAACCAGTGACACCATGACCCAAGTACTTGCTGATCAATTCCTCAGGTATTGAAGAGATGCTCATTGCTTGTTCTGAGCAATTCATGACAGCAGAAAATCATAGGGTATTCCCTAAACACGCAAAGACATAAGAAGACTTTCTAACGCAAACTTCAGAGTTGCAAATCTCCACGCCCTTCAGCTTAAGTTTGCCCTCCACACAGACATTTATGTTGTTGGGCACAATGTATCTTCCTTCATGTATCTGATTAAGGATTTCCTTAGACACTTACAATATGTTAGCTAAATGGTCACATATTTTAGGATAATCAAACATTAATACTTCTGAGATCTCAAGTGCATTTGACCTTCCCCAGTTCTGCTGAAAAGATATCAGGTAACTGGAAGAAAATTCATCTATTCATTTCCCAGGAACGAAAAATTGATGATGGCAAAGAACAGAAAAGCAAGGACACTCGGTAACATCATTTATTCACTTTCACAATACCATTCAGTATTGTCTTTCCAATTACTGCTGTTCCCAGAATTAACTCTTTGGATACTGATACTCATATTGAGGAATATCTTGCCAGGCAATGGATTACTTTCTTTTTTTGCTTTAATTAAGGTACCACTAAATGTGAAAACAGGTATCAGAAACTCATCTACACTTTTACTTTTTACAAAATTGCGAATTGTGGAATGAGAAGATTTGCATCTTTTATATGCTTAGGATTTGGGAAGCACTGAATAGAAAAGATCTCCTTCTGTTATACCTATCATGAATACATCTGGATGGTGTAAAAACTATGGCTTGAAGAATTCCTGTGCAATCACATGTTGTCCCTAAAGGTACACAAGGCTCAAGAAGCTGCTTCATCCTGTGCTGTAATTCCTCATCCCAAAATTAGTAACCTCCGAATCTGAATAGAGATTTTACTCTTTAATACAGCTCCACAAATCATATACTATTACCTTAGCAAAACAAACAGCGTTTTCAAATAATGGCAAGATGATAAAGATACATGACGATGCACAAAACATTTTAAGGGCTGACAGCAACCTGTCAGCATAAATAGCATGAGATTAGGCTGTTGGTGCAGCCATAGAAAGCAGCGAAAAGACGCTGAGCTCAGAAAGCTCTCGCATCAGGTTGGTTTGATGCCCCTTAGTTGAGAGAATGCAAGATCCTGAAATACTTCAAAATCCAAACCTGCAAAAATCCAAGCTCCCAAAAGCATCAGTGCCTTCATTTCATAGCACTCCCACCCCTCCAAAAAAAACAACAAAACAAGGAGGGAAGGATGCCGGAGGGAGGGAGGGAGGAAGGGAGGGGAACTATAGGTCTGTGAACAGAGATTTATGCAAACCCCAATTTGTATACATGACTAAGATGTATTATATTACTTACAAAAATGAAACCAAATGTCTTGACTACCAGAATTTGCGTTGACAAAGCTGTGTTATAAACTTTTGAACACAAACTGTTAAAACCCTATCTAGCTTCAGCATCTCTAAAACAGTGTTCTAGCTGAGCACTGGCCTAGTTTTCTACCTCTCTCAGTGTTTCTGAGACCAACATCATTGAGTTTATTGTTTTTCCCCTTGAATGACAGAAAAGTGAGTTCTAGCTTCAGGATGCTTGGGTTTTCAGGGCTGGGGTACTTTTTTTGTCCAGCCTATTAAAATGTAGAGGTACTCTTGCAGCTCGATCAGTATGCTAGCAACAGAGTGATAAATTAGCCATTTGTTTACGCCACAATGAGCAGGAGAAGTAATACCCTAAGGCACTCCAGTATTACTGCTAGGCCAGTGTGATTTTTTGAGGCATTAGGCTGAAGGCTGAGTAAGTTCTTTCAAACAAGTTATACTGTAATCTTACAGGAAATGCAACATCTATTATGCCTTATTGCTATAATGAAATAATTATACAAAACTAATGAAAATGAGACGTACTTAATAATTCTCTGGGTAAATCCATGACAGAACTGACAGGGTATCAGAAAGTTCCATTTGTGCCCATAATTTTCAGATAATAATTGTAACAGTGCCATTTGTTCTACAACAACTGGTCTTCTGTGGTTGATTTTAAAGGCAGCACTATATACTTTGCATATTTCCTTATTTAAGCCAAATATTTGAGCATGGTACTTTTTATACTACACATTTTCAACGGAGTTACAGATCTGTTAACAGCTCATCTTGTCACTTTTAACCTGGTAAATATCTCATTGGATTTCAGTGGGAAGTCTGTCAAAGTTAAATACTGTTTAAGTGGGATCAGGGTTTTATATATCCCCAAACTGAAAGAGAAAGCACCTACATTAAGTGATCTTTAGAAGCAAAAAATGTTGCTTTTTATCTCCCACAACTGCATTAAGTGATTTCTACAACTGATACGTAATACAGCGAATTCTTATTTAGTTTCTGTGACATACAACCTGTTTTATACACAGTGTACCATTACGGATATAACTGGGAAGTTAGCAATAATTTATATTGAATGCATTTCCATTTTAAAAGTACTTGGTCAGAGAACTTTTAAAATTACCAACACTTCTAACTAAGAAGGTCAGAAATATTTATATTGGTAGACATTAGATGAAATAGTTACTAACCCTCCAGTTTTCAAGAAGGTGGCAGAAATGTGTCCAGGGACAAACCCTTTAGAAGGGCTTGTTATGATAAGACAAGGGTTAACGGTTGTGAACTAAAAAGAGAGTAGACTCAGACTAGATATATTGAAGACATTTTTTACAGTGAGTGTGGTGAAACACTGGAACAGGCCGTCCAGAGGGGTGAGAGATGCTGCAAACAGCTCTGAGCAACCTGTTTGAAATGAAGAGGTTCCAGCACATTGGATGGGGGCTTGGACTAAACGATCCTTAAAGTTCCCTTCCAGCCCAAACTATTCTGTGATTCTGTGAAATAAGACACACCAGTATCCAACTTCCTCTTAACTGCAGAAAAGCCAAACCACAGATTTTGTTCAATGTTCTAATAACTGGTGATACTTGATCAAGATTTCAAAAATGCCCATAGGGCTAAGTGAGATCTGCAGGGCACAGCACTACAATGACCAAACCTAAACTGATGTAAATTGCTGTGGTATTGCTGGGGTCCCAGCTTATACTAACTCCTCATGCACATTCTTAATTCTGCGCATCAAAAGCAATTTGAATCACTAGACACAGAAGCTACCTCCAGGCTTGCCTTCAGCCATAAATCTCTGAGCAGACTAAAACTCACACAAAGCTTACGTTGTTGGACAGAGGTTTGTGCCGTGCACACTCATGTTGCAAGCTAGGACCATGATAAAGGATGAAATTGAAGATCATCCTAGTCCAGGTTTTGCACAAGAACCCTCCTAGCTACCATACGGACACAGAAGGTATATTTTGAGGAAATCCATGTTCAACTACAACCTTTACCAGTAACCCTTGTGAGGAAACTACGCTGTCACAATTGACACCAAAATGGCCAAAAGATGTTTCCTGTGAGAGTCCCTGGACTACACGGAGTAGTGACTGGCCATATCACATAGGATGTCTCATCTAGGAACAGCCAGATCACTGTACTCCTACTCGTGGCACAAGGAGACCCAATAGCATCCACATCACGAGCGTTGTGGGCAGGAAACACTTCACAGTGTAGCACCACAACACTTTCAATGAAAATACAGGGCACGATATTGTGCGCAACAAAAACAAAGAAGCCCTTTACAGGCATAGAAGTACCATCTAATTTGATTTACACAAACCAAGGAAAAAAGAGACAGAGACCCTTTGGAAATCAGGAATAATGTTGAAAATATGTTGGCAAGAAACTATTTTCAGATTAAAAATACAAACCCAATCAAATTCTTCTTAGTTTGTTTATAAGGCATAAGACAGCATAGAAAAGAATGAACAATCATATTCAAAAGAATGAACAACTGAAATTTTGAACTTACATATGACGTAATAATCTTTGTTCTTCTGAAATTCCAGGCCCCAGAGATTAGGACTGAACTCTTGAAACTTGATGGTAAACTTAACATCTTGATCTGGCTTGGCACAGTTGAGTAGAGGTGTATTGTCCTTTTTAATAGCACAGCTATCAGCTTGGTCTTTATCAACCATGTAGACCTTATAATATTCATATTGGCCAACAGTTTTAGAGTCCACCTTTGGGCATATAATATCCAGTTTGTCTCCTATCTGTGGATATAGTACCAATCCTTGTCCGGGAAGGAATCTAAAATGGAAAAAAAAAAGGGGGGAGGAAGGGGGCAGAGAAGAAGAGGGAAAATGTGAGACACTTGATAAAATCTTACGCAGAAAAATAGCAACTGCAGTGAACAGAAAGGAACACATAGTTTCCAAAAACAAAATGACAGACTTAGCAAACTAAACCTTAGTAGTTTCAGCTTGACTCAGTATCAACAAGACGTTTATTTAGGTCCTGGAAATTAGAGATGGATTGAGTGTTATAGTTCTTCTCCCAGTCTTGGGAATTCCAGCAGGTTTCACATCTCTCTCTCTGGCAGGCACTGCTGTTTCTTCCGCATTTGGAATGTACAGCGGCTAATGCAGTATCTGGTGGGCAATGATCCCGTTTTCCTGCTTTGGTAACATTTTTACTATTCTTGCATGTATTTTGCTAATTTTGGACATGGCAGAACGACAAGAATAATCTTTCTAACCCCTTGAGCAGCCTCGTGAGACAGGAAGCAACTCAGACTTTTGAGAGTTAACAACATACTAAGATGTTGATTGATATTATTAGTATAACATAAAGAAACATCAGTCAGTCACCAGGATCAGTGCTTACAGACCTGGAATGGATAGAGATCTACCTGACCCACACATGCTTCTGATAAAACACTTGTATCAAAGGCAGTGTGACTACTACATTACAATGATTTCTCTTCATAAACTCCACCATTGCTGTCATTATTTTGCCTCTTTTTTGATTAGTTTTATGATAGAAGTGAAACATGGGTGTGCTTTTGCCTTAGTTTGGCGACACTTCTTAAAGCTCACTGTCAGTTTGTGTCATGTTTGCAGTTAGACATAATATTGTATCTTTCCTACTCATAATAATTAACATGCAAACAACAAGCAGTTCTTCATGAAAGGAAAACATAAATAATTACTTAATAGTATTGATTAATCCACAAAATGAGGAGCCTTGTTCTCACAAAGACAAAAGCCACAGCAGGTTTGTTTGTTTCTCTCTCCATTAAGATACATTTGTTCTAATTAAGGCCAAGAAGTGCATGTTTTAGAACGACAGCCAACAACACAATGTACTCAAATGCACAGACCTAAAAGACTGACTTTCTTTCCTCTTTCTCCTGCCTGCCAGCCTTTTCCAAAGATCTTCCTTAATGGAAAATCGGCCTGAAAAACCGACTGAAACAATTGCTGCCTAATGAACACTCTTATCCAAGTGCTAGTATTCAAACAAGCACATGTAGTAAATCTAGCTTATTCACAGGCAGCCTTCCTGGAAGGTTTAAATTAGAATATTAAGGTCCCTGCAGAAAAAAGCTGCAGGCGTCAGTGACCTCCAGCCTCTGGCTTGGCAAAAGGAGACACCAGCATGTAGTAGTGGGGGTTGGGGGTAGAATTTACTAAATTAAAGGATGATGCAACGCCCCCAAATTTTGCTTGCTCCCACACAATTCAAGTTTATGATCTGTGCTAATTGAGCAGGATTATTTTCAGTCACAAAGCCTGTGTAAGAACTATATTTGTTATGAAGCAGCACGTAGCAGGACAAAGACATATAATTACAGATTTAGGGACAAGAACAATGAAATGTTATGGCAAGAAAAGCGACTGTTGATGTATAAATCGCTGCACTCTTTTGTTCAGTACAGTGTAATTTCCAGACTGCAGAAACTGGGCTTGGCCACGGCTGTTCAAAATGAGATTGAAGTGGAGACAGGGCAAAGCTGCACCACCTCCTCCAGTTTTCAGACATGCCAAAAGAATGCAGTGATTACCACTTCCTGAAAGCAGAAAAGGCAAAACAAGTGGGAAGGTGGAAATGCATCCTCAGAATTAGCTGCCTAGTAAAGGACAACCAGATGTACGTGTAGATGCGGCACTCAGAGACAAGGTTGAGTAGTGGTGAACATAGCAGTGCAGGGTTAATGCTTGGACTTGATCTTACAGGTCTACTCCGACCTAAATGATTCTATGACTGAGAGAGAAGCCAGTTCTGCAAGGGTGCCAAGGAAAGGCAGGCAGGAAGTCCCAGCCTGTGCGTTCCCAAGGGAGCAGCACATACCCTGATTCTGGCTCTCCTCAGGAATCAACTCCAACCAAGCAAAGGCAAAGGGACTGAGTTTCTAAGCCAACCTCCTTCACCTGTGACTGACCTTACCACCTTGTCTGACCACAGCCCCACTTTCACCTTGCTCCTGTGCAGCAGTGTTGTACAGCAGGAAGATGACAATTACTCATGCCAGGACAAAGGGAGGTCACTGTATGATTCCACTGCTGCAAGTGTTTCTTCTTGCCAGCAATTCTTCTTTATGTAACAGAAATGTGTAATATGAAACACATGAGATTTCAGAGGACTGGACCTTTGCTTCTAAATTAATCAACTTGGATTCTCATGCATAACAAATATGAAATTCACAAGGTTAGAGAAATGCACTTGTCTGTCTGTAATATGACCCAGAAACTACCCTGAAAAACAAAAAACACTGATTCTAACTTTAGATTTTGTGTATATACATGAAACAGCCACACTGCACATTCTCCATGCAAGCTCTGAGTATACACAGGATGGGTTGAGAGATGGCATGCCAAGCAGTCCTCAGAAACAGCTACAAGAGAGAAAGAACACTTGTGAGCCTTGGCTAAGAAGCCAGAAATTGCCCCATAAAAGGCAGAGGACAGAATCACCCCCAACAGAGAGTTAAAAGTACATTTTACAAGAGCTTTAAACCAATGCACTCGTTAGACTTTATGGCAGGGGAATATTCTCACTATGACTCTGAAGTCTGTACAGTTTTAGAACTAAACTCAGTAAGTCTCCTTCCACTTGAGTGTCTGAGCTTGCAGATCTAATGCTGATGAGATTAGGGAAGAAAAAAGGCTGAAAATGCAAGGATTAATCTGAGAACTTGATTGTATTGAAATTTTTTCCTAAGTTTGCATTTTGATGATGACCTTTGTGAGAGAGATATTTTTCCAATTTACTTTCCTTATTTTCTTACAACAATAAAGCACAAATATAGATGGAGATTAAAAAAAGTTTCACCTCACTATTTCAGTTCAACCACAAACTTAAAAGTGGCTGATTAGTAGAAGGCATGATTATCATCCCTGCATTTGGCTAATACTTTAGATACTGTGTTTTTTAGAAAGATTTTAAATAAATCATTTGCTGGGTACGAAGCATTTTCTGAAGCTATTTATGAAATGTCAGGAGGATTAAGACCACTGTTTTATGATCCTATTTTTGAAGAAAAAAGGACAATGTACATTCAGCCTTGGTAGAGGTAACAAAAACTTTAGGATTAATCCTGAATCTTCATTTCTGCAAGTGTTAATGTAGCCTTAAGTATTCCGGAGTAGCATCAACACTGATGAAATGTTTGCAGGATGCTGTCTATAAAAATTAAGTTAATGAAATGGCTTTGAAAGTCTGATCAGAATGTGCTTTCAACTAATTAAAAAGCTTTTTTCCCATCAAAACATAAATATAATAAAGACAGAGAAAGAGGTTTTCAGAATCCTGTGACTGATCCTGAGGAGGCTCCGTTACTCCAGTGGAGGCTTGGGACAGTGATGCGCTCTCTCCGAGGAGTCAGGACTGCAACAGCACTGGAACCACTACTTTCTATAAAAAGTCAATTTTCGAACTTTCTGAGTTTCAATTCTAAGTATGATTTACTAGGAAACTTACATACCAATATAGGCCCCTGTACCCCAAGAGAAACTAAGGAGACCAGCTTAGTGAGCTTCCTAAATAATTTCTGTCAGCAGTCAGATACAGCGAGACTCTTAGAGCATTTGAAAAATCCTGCTCACAATAAATAATCCTGGTGCTTGCTATGAGAAAGCACAAGAAAGTACATTAAGTACCATATAAGCTGTACGATGAAATTCATGTGCTTTCTGTCTGGCACTTTCGGATACAGATGGCATTTTACTGTCAGCCCCAAAACTGGTGTATTGTGGGCGACATTTGACATCTGTGCAAAGCCCATGGATGTGAATCCCTCCCACACATCCAACTAGGCTTACAGCTTATCAAATAATAACAACTTGCAGAGTTCACAAACGTTTTAAAAATAATTATTATATTTGACCAAAAATGACACACAAACAGAAAATAGGAACAGAGTAGTTTGTTCCTCACTCACATCAATGCTACAATGATTTTAACTACCACACTTATTTCAAGGCCCAGCAGCAGTTCCTGGCACTAATGTACCCTTACTGGTCAAAGTCCTCAAGAAGCTTAAATTTGATTGTGAAATTTTATCAAAAATAAAATGTTTATTATGTGAAATTTCTGAATAATTTCTTAAGAACCTACTTATTGTTTAGAGAAACTTCACACATTCAACTACACTAAATTACAACGGAATTTTGCTTAATAACTATTCAAACCTGCCAAATGTCATAAATAGCAAATTCTCCAAAAAAACCCTTAACCTGCCCACACTCTTGTACACTGAGAATATCCTACCATTACTTCATAGTCATTTCTGAAATTGTAAAATTATCAACAGATAAAATTCCTAGAGAAATAAACTCTTTAGGAGTTTTTTTTTTCTGTTCATCAGTATTGACTGATGTAGCCAAGTGTTTTGTCAGTTTTTCCAACTTGCAAAACTATAAACACACAAATACGTACACATACTGTATATGCACACCTAGCTTTACGTGTATTCTAGTAATTATAAAATAAATATGATTTTAGAAAGCATATTAGTACTTGTTGCAAGTCTTGTATATTTAACTGGGGAAACAGTGCCAAATTTCTATGCCTTAATAACTTACCTGAACTAATTGGTGCAGGCAGTTAACTTCAAATTAATGTCACAAAAATAAACCTAAAAATGTGAACAATCAAGACACTTCTTAAAATGCAGCATGAAACCTACTGTTGGGGAATCCTATGTACTTAGCTTTATGCAGTTTAACTACCAGCCTGACTATAAAAGTTTTACTAAGGAAATATCATGAATACTAGTAACACAGTATGTTAGCCTGTTACTTTTAAAACTGCAGACTGAAACAGTATACAGAACTACATTCCACGCAAAGTCCTTACAGTTTAAAAAGAATGGTTATTAAGTAGTATATGTATTCATCACCTGACTTTTGAGAAAATAACAACATTCATATTTTGAGTATCACTTTGTCACAGGAGAAATACTTAAGCAAGGGAAAAGTCCTACCAATTTGATGCAAAGCAAGTAACAGTTTCAGGAAAAGGCTAGTGAAGTAGCAGTGGGCTAATTATGATGATAACCAGTTTACTGACTCCTAAAAACACTGAACTGAATAAAATCCAAAACATAGACCAGAGCTCTTTGCAAGAGTTGTTTGCTCCATACAAAAGTTTAACATTAGTTTCTGTCATAGTCAACATCATATAAAAACATGTGCCGTGTGGATATAAGGTATACACCCAGCTGTAAACCTGAAATGCTTCTTTTGCAGTAGCAGTGATTTTACAGGATTCACGTCACTCCAGTTTAAATAGATTAAGTGAACACAAATTCTATGAGCAGAGGATCAGTAACTGTTGTGGACAAACAGAAAAAACAATATTCATCCAAAAAAGTTTAATTTGGAGTCTGTCTCAAAATGGGCATGCAATTTTGTGAAAGGCACTACATACTTATGTGAAGCCTCTGTAAGAAAAAATATCAGAGTGTGACACAGCAAGATGACAAACTGGCTTTATACACAGACTAACAAATAAAACTTTGAAAGCAAAACGAAGTAAAGCATTTCATATTATTAAAATTCTTTAAAGTGAGTTCTGGAAGCTACTTTTCTTTGTCAGTGCAGTCTCACTAGATCATGTTAATGCTATAGCAAAGTTTTACAGCATATGCTCAACAGGAAGGTTTTTGAATTTAAATAACATTTAAGAAGTTTAATCTGCTCACCTTTATTTATATGTAACATTTTTCCATGCAGCTAATGAAACCATTCATGTAAGGAATGCTTACTAGCATTAATGAGACTTTCAGGCTAGAAACTAAATGGAATTCAAATAAACAAATATATTCATGCTCATCCCTTAAGATCCTTAACAGCAAGTACCACATTATACAAAGTCAGATTATAAAATACTGTAACACAAGCTGTGTAAGATGCGGCTATTGTATTTTTCACTTCTACTGTAAGGGAAGAATGCCTATTCAGGCTCCCTTGACATAAAACCAGCAGTAAGACTACAAATGCTTTGAAACAGTCCCCTCAAACTGTAGCTGATCTCCATCCTAGGGTTTGGGGTATCTCCTTCTCCTTTCCCTTCCTCACCTCCAAAGGAGCCCTTCTTCGTTCAGACTATCAGGGGCAAATACTTGCAGTGCACTGAAAAACCTTACTTTGTTTTAATCACAACTCTAGACACAAAGTGTCAATGATGCCGCCATTTCATGTGTCTCAAGTAGCCACGTAAATGAGCACTGTTCTTGGTGCCTTTTCCTGAATCTATTCTTACTGAAATTGGTTGCAGAATTTATATTGACTTCAGTAGGGGAAAACAATGCAAGATGTTTGTAACTCATGTGGCAATTCGGTAGCACTGTTATGTTTTCTTAACATTTTGAGCAGACAGGGAATTAGGAACATGTATGAAACTTCAGCCATTTCATTTATCCATTCATTATACTCCCTTTAGCAAAATACTAGAGGAAAGCATCTAAAATACAACAGGTGTTTTCTAATGTGTGTAAAACAAGAATGGGCTTGTGTACAGGAGTGCATACACTTTTCCCCAAAGAAAACATTTTTTTGCATGGACCTGCAGGATTTGACAGCCATCACACCACAGTTCTAAAGGCACATTGCTTCTGCTGTATAGAAACACTCAGAGACAACATCCTTCTTCAAAACACATCATAAAATGTCCTATCTGGTCTCCTAGAAAGATGTGTCATGAGCTTCCTTCAACAATTAACTCTTATGACTAGTATTGTTGCAGAAATACTGACACTTTTTCACTCCACTCAGCTTAGAATGCTCACAGGTCTAAAGATGTCTTGCATATGAGAGAGCACAAAACCCGCAACTAAGACATATTTGGCAAGAACAGTACCCCTTTCACTCCTCACGTATACAGAGGGTCTCTTGCAACCTAGCAAAAAAACATCTTATTGAAGATACCCAAAGAGAAAAAGCTGGTTCCTTAAAAGCTGTGATGTTTCAGGTTACAGATTTGACCTCGTTCTGTAGAAAAATAAGCCAAAGGAGATGTCGCAGACTCTCCTTCAGGTCTACCCCGAACCAGAGTTTCAGAAGAGGTAAGTGACTTTGCAATCCCTGTCCAGAGAAATCATGTCATCTCAGAGCAGGATCATGGAATCTTGAGAATGACTATGGACACAGGGGCACCAGGAGCCCCCTTTCCCCAGCCCATCCCGCCGGGGACAGGCAGCACCCTGCCTCTAGACACCCAGGGTGCAGCTGCCAGAAGGGTTTTGCTGTTAGGCAGCACGTCTGTTTCAACTGGACATCACCTCTGCCTGCGAGAGATGGTTTAGTTCTCCTGGAAATCTGCCCTTTCCCTCACTGCTTTGGCTCTCACTTGCAGAACAAAGCCAAAAACCCCACCTAACTAAAACCTTCAGGTCAGTCTCTCCACCTGCAATGTATACCCAGGATGCAAAAATGAATGCCTGTTTTTCATTGCATAAAAGTTAAGCACATTTCCCCTGCTTTAGAAAAACTTCTGAAAGCAAACACCTATCTGTTTGCCTTTTCCTGTACAATGTGTTTTTTGCACAAGAACGCACAGCCTGGCTCAGAACATTTATACAAGGGTAAGGCTTGAATGTTGAAAAGACAAACGTACAATCCAATTTTTTACTAGAGTTGATTAAGGATTTTTTTTTTAAACAATATAGATTTTTATATTCAGTTTTCATACATGACCTCCACACAAGGCACTATTAATAGCAATTAACTTTTTGTATTATGTGCAGAAAGCAATTACTGCTCTGCTTAAAGTACTTAAAGCACTAGAGAATTCTGATCCATTTACTAAATCAATTTCTGTTACCACAAAAGAACCACTAATGTGCTTCAGGACAGTCTTCTAACTAAGAGGAAAAAAATAACAGAGGATGCATATGACCAATGATCTATTTTAAAGTGTATTATATTAACATTTCATCAGCATTTACAGAAATATGAACCTCACAACAGTGCTGGACTTAGTCAGCTTCACCAAACAGGGAATCATTGCTCACTTGCTCTAATGCAGAAGCACGGAAATGCACAGGCATATTCTCCTTTTTATTTCATTTCAGCAGAAATGTGCTTCCTATGTAGAGTTTAAAAACTGCAAGTGGCTGCAGTGGAGAGTAGCAAGCAGTCTGTATAAATGGCTTATTCTGAGGAATTTCTGAAAGAAAAAACACTCAGTAGGTGCACTGTAATTAGCTGCTCTTTCTAGTTGCCTCTTGACAAATGATGCATGTGGGTGTGGATGAGAGCCCAACTCTTGACCCGTGCCACCACTACACACTTTAGTACTTCAAGCAGAAACCCCTAGCCCCAGCACTCTTTTTGTTTTGCTTTTTCCAGAAACGTGGCACTAGTAATGCACAACGTGCGAATCAGACACGACTAGCAAAGCTGGAATTCTTTTACAAGTGCTTCATATACCTATGTCCTAAATACATCACAGAGCAGCTCCCTGCCTTCGATTCCTCCCAAATATGTAGCATGTTTCAGGACTCCACTAAAGGACAGAAATACATGGAAACACACAGGGCAAACGTTATTCCCACAACACTTAATGATACGCTTTGTAACATTCATAAGCTTTTCAAACAGAAGATATTCATGTGATCATTACTTTAATACAGGAGATTATAAGCCTACTGAGAAATCCAACTTCTGCCACAAAAAACACCCATAAAAATAAACTTTTTTTTTTGGATAGCACTTTACTGCCCCCTTTTGCACTTTAACATTAGAACAGGTTTCAACATGAACACATATCTCGAGAAACATTGAAAATACAGGGCAAAACAACAGGGCATCATCTTTAGTCACTAGTACACTTTCAGGCACTGCTTTGCGGACATCTTCCACTTGCCTACACTGCAAACAAATGAAACATCTAGCTTGGATTTTCCTTAATCTTCCATGGAAGAGATCAGTTATGGATGGTTTAAATTACCATCTTCCATTGTAATCTGCATGTATATGGGTAACTGGAAAAGAGCGGGATATTGCTCATTAACACTAGTTGTCTCTCTAGCATAATTTTCTAAAGCAAAGACCATCTGCAACTTGAATTTGGTTTATTCATCAAGATGACAAAGAGCTTTCCAGTCTGAGGCGATTCATGTGCTAGCAATGCCTGAACTGAAAGGATGGGGGGGGGGGGGCATCCTTCAGAAGAAAACTTCACAAACCAGCAGGCAAGAATATTTTCATGAAAGGTGAAGACAAGAAGCCTAGACATTCAAATACCCTGCAACCCTACAGGCATAAACCAGTTCTGCAACTCCATACTGCAATTACAGTCACTACAGAATCGATGTATGTCTGTGTATGTCCACATAGATCTGCAAAAGGTAATAAATCTATAGTCTAGTGGCCAGTTATTTACAAAATACTAATTCATTATGACAGAGCCAGAGGGGGATCCATCCTGTCCCAACCCTCAGCTTCCATTTGACAAAGTCCATGTGCTGCTGCATACACTTATATTTAAACTTAATCCATTTTCCTCTGTCATCCTACAATTACAATACAAGTCACAATAATATTAAATTTCACTGCCTACAGCATTGCACAATTGAACCATTACTGTAATGAAAACTGATTCCCTTTGATATTCACACTGGTGTTTTCTCTCATTTGCTAGCCATGAAATACAGGAAGAGACCAATGTTGTTTTAATTAAAGAATTGTTGTTCAAAATATGCTACTGGGAATATTAAAGAAGTTCTTTGCTCTGGCGGCAGAGATAATCAGGTATTTCAATGGTTTGAATTTTGGGAAAAAAATAAAAAAGAAGGTAAAATAAAAAAATCTGTGCCATGAATTCGGCGTAACACAAAACCACTGCTCTACTTGACTTGTGCTTACAGAGGCAGGGTGTGCCAAACCCAAGAGAGATGGCGCTTGAAAAGACACAGAGAGCAGTAGTTAGCATGGAACGGAAAGTCAAACTAAACCATGTGTGTTTCTTATAAACGTCACTAAAGTCTTTGCTTCTAGAAAGCTAACAGAGAGCAGCTGGCATTTGCCAAAGAACTACTTTTCCAAAAGTGCAAACCAGATTGTTCTATTGCTGTGCTATTCTATACTCTTCTCCACCATTCCTGTTAGAAAAACAAATGTCTTATGTCAGCCACAATGCAAGGATGCCAACCAAAGTTTGCAGTCTTTCTTCTTTGAACTAGTTTGTTCACACCTGTACAGTCTTGTTTCAAGACATGCTCCAAGCAAAGTCTATAAAAGAGGGCGGGGACTGTCTTGTTAGTTGATGAGACATTAATAATCGGTGATTGTATCTCAAATTCAAAGAAAAAAATCTCAGCTGCTTTGCAGTTGTCAGAAAATACATTATTGCATACCATTTGCCTACATAAGTAAACACTGGAAGTAGAAGAAGTTGTTAACTCATAATTTTCAGGAAAAGTTATGCCAAATCAGTAACAGCCTTGTATAACAAACAAACCTATTTTGGCAAATCATTGTTACGCCAAGGAGAAAATAACCATGAGCAAAAATCCAAATGGGAGATCTGCAATCCATCTGCACTTGCTTCTCGCATTAAATCCCAGATTCAGTCACCCGAAAGCATGGAGATTCTATGTTCTTACATTATGTAAGAACTTATCCATAGTTTGACGGACTTGCAGAAGCAGAACAAACTGGCTGGACACTGCCACCTTCAAGGCAGAAGTAATATATGACTTACCAAGAACCAGCTTTTGGCCCACTGCAGGTCTCAAATGAAGCTAAACTGACACTGGTGTAGTTGAAAAAATTCTGTAAATGACACATGATTGACACCCCCGCCACAGATGGAAGAGTCTATCAGAGAAATTCAGCAGAAAGCTGGGGACAAGAAGAGCTCTAGACACTCAAGTTTTAACTCACTGTCCTGCACCCATGAAACGCTGACGTTTCCATTCAGCCTCTACTTCAGGGAGGCTCCCTTGTGTTAGGAGGGGGGGAAACAGAGGCTCTTGGGAACAGCTGGGTCATCCTGAGCGATCAGTTGTCAGTGGCAATGTGTTGCTGGCAATACACCAAACAGCGAGCAAAAAAAAGGGACAGAAAACTCCGTTCCAGCAGAGCTATCGGTGCAACCAGACTCCAGAGCCACAGCTGATGTACCCGCTCAAGCTCCCAGCTGGCACAAGGGATCACCACTGGTATGGCTACACTGACTACTGGTAAGCTACACATCTCTTCCCAAATGCAGACAGGGCTGTAGCTTCTGACATAATTTTCTGATCATTAAAAAAGTACAATGAAGCTTCGGAGAGATCTGTATTTATCCAAGCCCAAGAAAACCTCTTCACTCTGGTCTTGGCTCAAGACAGCTCATGCTTAAATTCGTCCCGCTTCAGCAAAAATATTCAGCATTCGGCACATGCTGGACACGAGCTTTTCTGAATTAGAACTGTTTCCCAAGTCAGGAGCACAGTGGAGTCCTGCTTGCCTTGGTGTCACGCACCAATCCACAGAACGGAAAAGATTACAAGAAGCTAAAATTTTAAGATTTGGCTTTTGGTTTTCTCCAAAAAGCGACTGAAAACTGTCTGATAACAATGATTACCACTAAAAAAGGTCTTTTAAAATATTTTTCATGCAGATAAGTAATCTTGTCTGTCAATGTGACCTTCCCTGTCCAGCTAAGCCTATGTAGCTTGGATATACCCTGGAAAAAGAAACTCCAAAAACCTGAAGGTTAAGCATTGTGCAGTGATTAAGCTAGACTGCTTCTGAACTAAACTGAAATTAATTAAACGTGAAGAAAGCAACTGAAGTGTGGTCAGAGAATGCTGTGGGACTGTAAATCCTCAAAAGGAGCCAAGATGTTCCCAAGTCCAAATTTACACTTCTATCCAGTCAGGTATAGAACCCAACTGCTGCTCAGGCAGTAGGTAAGCAGATGGCAGGCACCAAGCAAAAATGAAACTGTGAAATGATGCACCACTCAAAGAGTCAGAAGAAGCAGTTATGTGTGCTTCCACCAGTGCTCGCTACATAGGTTCCTTAAACAAACTGCTTCAAACTTGCAGAACATCAAAAGCCAGATGGGTCTTCCTGAATGAATCCACAGGCAAGGAGCCAGGATTCCCGTTCGCTGCAGAAATAGGCCTGGACTTGATTTGAGTCTTCTTAGCTCTGACAGGCTGCAGTCTGGCAGAACTCCCAATCCAAAATAAAATAGCATTCAAGCGAGACTGGGCTTTAACTAACAATAATAATAATAATAAAATTTCAAATCCCTCTTATTAGCTTTAAAATGCACCTCTCTTTACAGAGCAGTGTTCACTTTTCCCACTGCTGTTCTCTTGTTTGAGTATCTAAGTGAATGCACTATTCAAACAAAAGCTAACAAAACAGTGAGAAGCAATTTGCAGTATCATAGATTTTTCAGCCTAACATTATCATTCCACCATCCAATCTATCCTCCTGTGTAAGACAAGCCAAATAATTTCTCAGTTTCCATTAACACACGTAAAACTTGATTAGGCTTTAAAATATACAAAGCTCTGATCCTACTAAATAAAGTTTTGTAAATCCTATTTTAGCCATCAACCACGAGACATTTAAAAAGAACACTATAGGCAGGAAACCCATCTTGTAGTTATGTATATGCCATACATTAGGAATGATTCACCTAGGAACCTAATCCCCTACCAGCCTTTATCTTTTTTGGCTTGGAACTTATGTTTAAAACTAGAAGAAAGCATAGACTATTACATCAAAGTTTAAATCAGCTGCACTATAATTATTATGCTGATACCGCAATAAACACTGGGTGTTGGCTGGCCAGGATTGCCAAAAAAGATAGAGGTCCTGCCCTTATTTGCTGTCTCTGACAATGTATATAATCACATCAAAGGAAAGTTCTGTGCACCACAGCTAACAGAAAAAAAAAATCATATCTGGATATTCTCATTCCTATGCCAAAATGGTATATTTTGTTCATTACAAGAAAATTTAAATTTTGCCTAAAATGAAAAAACAATTATAATGCTAAGCCCTTGCAGGCTTTCAGGACTTGGGAGTACTCACTGAAATCAAAGGAGGTATCTTCATGGAGCAGCTAGACAGAAGCTTTGAACATGTTTATCTACTTGCAACTACAAAACACAAAACAGTAAATATTTTCAAATATAAAATTTCAAATTATCTACTGTAATTCTGCATTTAAGGTCTGCTCAATGACTTCTGACAACCAGGCTAAGATTAAACATGAATTTACAAGAAATTTTACAAAAAAACCCCAGATAATTCAAGATGACACTGAAGACACTTCAAGCTTAGGAAATTTCTGTGCCTCTGCTTTATCACTTCAGGTTTGAAGATCTATCTGGGGGCGGAGGAGCAATGCAAAACTGTTGTTGTCCTGCCATTTTGTTTTCATACTTCCCTTTTAGAAACATACTGAGCTCAATGCACTTGTTTTCTCAAGGCCTCTCCACTGTTGTGTGTTGGGATTTCTTTCCCAATTAGGGAACAGAAGTACAAATTGCAAAACCTCAGTGTTTTAAACACATCTTCGAGTTTGTATCGGTGAACACTCCTTCGGGAGACGGGAACCTGGGAAGGAAGGGCTCTGTGTGCAGGGAGAGCTGGGGTGCTCTGCCCAGGATGCTCTCCAGAGGGGACTCCCCACTTCTCCCTGTCCCCTGCCAAACCCGTCTGGCCTTATCCGGGACATTTCTGAAATGTGACGGGACAGGCAGGTTCGAAAGCTAAACGTTGGATAATGGTGGGCAAACAAAGGACATCGGTTTTTGCATTATTTCTTTAATTACTTTAACCCTCGTTCGAACAAAAAGCATAAGGCCAGAGTAATTCAGCTTCTCTCTTTGTCATTTGCCTGCCATAAATATGCACCAGTCTGCATTTGAAAAGCTGGAGGAGGCCGCAAGCTTGCTGGACATTTATCATGCTCTGTTCCCTGTTAACAAGCAAATACTTTAGTTGAATGGCCCATTAGCAATCATTGTCAAACGCAGAATGCAAGGTGCTCGGATGTGACCGGCCTGTAAATTAGATGAGGGTGCCCCTGCCCTTTGGAGAATTTCAGCAAATGAATTGGTGGATTTGTGAAGGTTAAGTTGCGAGACAGGAAACCTATCTGAGCACTTCAGGCTCCCTGTATTCTGGCAATCTGTCCGGCCCCCTCTATGCACTTGTTTATTTTTCATTTTTTTTTAAATCGCATCGGTAGCTAGACAGTTTCAGACCTGGAGTGCCCTTTTCAGTAAGAATTTTGAAGATTTCCAGCATTCTGCGGGGTAGAACGATAAATTCAAGCATGTAATGAACATCTTTATATTAAAAAAATTGGGGTTAAAAAAAAACCCGAACAAATCAAAACAAAACAAAAAATCTCCACTTTAAAAAGTGTCCAAGCCACTGCCAAACAAACAGCATGAATTCCATTTTGTCGAGCTCATCCCAGGCTCACTCCCACTGAAGAAAGACACAACTGTTATTGTAGGCTTCTGTGTTTTTTCTCCTTGTGTCTAGACTGCGCCTAACAAATGCTGAGTGCTTTCTTTCCCCGCTTAGCAGACAAATGAGCAGGCAATAAAGTAGGTATTTCTCATTTGAATCGTAGCCCTGATTTGCAATGTAATGCTAACTTTAAATTGTGAGTGTTCAGGGTTGTCAGCTGGGTAGAAAAGCAAGTATTAACTATTTAGAAGAGTCTTTAAGAGAAAAGGCAAGAAAAACCAAACCCCAAGTAGCTGCACTAGGAGAGGTATTCTACTACCTTTACAGCTGCAGATTGCTTAAAATAAATGACAAAACAATGGCTAAATTGTCTGCCGGCTGAACTCCGGAGAGGCTGACAGCAAACTCATCACAGTGACTGCAAACTGGGGGGGAGGCAGATGCTTATCTCATTCTTTCTAGATTTCAGCCTGCCTTTCGAAAATAAACACCACCTAGAGACTGAGCCAGATCCATTAGGTTATCTGCAGCTTGACTGGTACACGGGAATGGATGCTGGTTTGCTTGTGGTTATTTTCGGGTTTTTTTCTCCCTTTATATTTTTGCAGGATAGAAAATACAAGAGATGCTGAAGTATCACCTGGCCAAGGCACGGAAAATGCAGCATGATTATCTTTGCTGCTCCCATGGAGTGTGAGATGGGAGACCACAGACTGAAACACAGCTGAAGTCAAAAGGTCTCTTGTTTTCTTTCCAGATAACCCCAGTCTTACCTATCCCTTCTGCTGTCTGTGCCTTGCCAACATGCTCCTGCCCGAAGTCCCGATAGATTAAGGCAGCAAACCCCAAGTGCAGCCAGTTCTTCAGAAAGGCTGCTGCTAGGGCAGGAGTTAAAAAGGAAAATCTTCCACACCTCACAATTGCAGCCATCTCAAGTTTTAATCGGCCTCCATCTCGGCAAAAAGCAGTAAATTAAATCTATCTTTACCATATTATACGCCACCAATGAGCAAGAACTGAGCAGCTTTTCTTCACCGCTTCAACCACCCCAAGCCACAAGTAGGCTTTTCATACTTCCTAATCCCGGCCCCCAAGTTTTGTGCGGTTCTCACATAATACCTTACAGCCCGGAGCAAGGCCCTTAGTTTATAACACCCCTTTCAGAGACGTGTCATTTCTACCATCAAGCTAATCTATATGTTGCCATGGCATCACCCTTTATCTGCCTTTACATCTTATGAACTGCATGGATTTACCACATTATTTTTATCTGAAAGACAGAAAATGGTGGTTTTATTGCCATACAATCAGATTACTGCTGCTAGTTTCTCTATGCCTTTTTACCATACTTCAATCAAAAGGGATCAGTTTCTTTATACTCTGCCCTTGATTTACATTACATCTGTAAAGACCTAGTCTGGGTTGTAATCCCCTTATTAACTATGACCAGGGTTGATTTGCCTAAAAATAAAAGCAAATTGTGTCAGACCTTTTCACTTTGTTTTTGATTCGGAACTACAAAATGGATTACTAAAGAAATCTTCAGAGTTCACACGGCCGGTATAGTACTGAATTTAAAATGAGAATTAAACAAGTTAAACATGGGAGCTGTGTCAACGGTTTACATTTTCCATCATGGGAGAAAGGCTGAACTGCATTTGTCTTTGTGTTCTCCGGCTTTAAAGAGACAATGAAGCCACAGGAGTTTTTTCCAAGCTCTTCTAACACTGTCCATTTGCCATCCTCCCTTCCTCTGCTTTTTCATGCAACTCCCCCACAAACTCTTCTCCATTGCTGCCCCCTTCCCATCCCCGACAAAAAAAACCCCTCCCCTCCCTCGAGACAACAGTGTGTTGGTTAAAAGTCTATATTCAGTGGCATTGAGTATTTTAATCAAAATATTTTAAGCAGTTTAACATTCCTATGTAAGTTTCCACAATACCTCACAAAGAATGAGCTCATAAGCAAATCCATGTAGATGTATGATAAATGACCAGAAAAACAGGTTTCTTTATGTCAGCAGCCAAGGCAGACAGACATTAGGCACACATGAATAACATTTTAATCACTATTTTTTTTTCTCAGAAGAGCACTTTCTTCTCATTTGCAACAAGCAATTTCGAGTACTGCAGGTTTGCATGACACATGAAGCCCAGATCCTAAAAAACCAAAAAAGGTCCCCAAAGCAGGCCTGGCTGTGGCTGCTGCTCAGGGATGAAAGGCCTGTCTTTGCCTGTGCATCACAGCAGTCACCTCAGCTCCTCCACTGATGACTTCCCATCACAGGAACCTTGGTCAAATTTGACATAATCCGGAGTGTTACACCTCAAGCAACGTGATCTCTTTACAGTAAAACACGGAAGGAAAAAAGAAAACGGGAGAGGCCTTCTTGTGTGTGGGAAGAGGGAAAACTTAAGTGATTTTAGCATGACTTTTAGTCATTGCCTCTCTAAAAGCAATTACTTCATTAAACAAAGTGAAATAACATAGCACAGCTTACAGATAACATGCTTTAAGATAATTACTATAAATAATATAGCAATTATACTCCACATATAAAAGGCTGGGGGAAATAACGCACTCAAGAAATCAGCCTTCAGTTTATTCTGAATTCATTTTGCTAATTCACTTATGCTTCAGAGTCCTGGCTACAAATGCCAGAGACATTAAACGGACTGGAAGCCACCACTCGCTCCTTCTCCTAGCATGCCAAGTGTCAATAGCTATGTTTTGGGTACAATTTAGGAGCATGTGTTTAAATCATTTTAACCTTCCACTCCTGTTTCTTCAGCTTGAGGCTGTAATTGCTGAGGTTAGAAAGTGCGGTCCCATAGCACAGTACTCCCAAATCAATTCTTGTCTAGCTGTGAGGCTCCCAAACATGTTGTGAGATATCGTTTTAGCAAGCTCTTTGTGCTCTGGCTGGCTCGCCCGTCCTGAGAAACAAGGGCTGTTCATTACCTACAGTTTATCATCCTGACAAAATGTGAGGAATGTGGATGTGAAAGCACTAACAATTCCACCCCTGGTGCTTTCTCCTTTTTTTCCTCTCTGTATTAAAACCGACAAGATTAACCCAAATGCAAACTGCAGAGCATAGTTCAAGGGGCTATTCAATCAGCAGTGAATGCGCATTTGTTTACCTACAAAAATAAGAATTTCGGATACAATGAGCAGCAGACTAGTCTATATGCTACTGAATAGAACATTTAACAGGGTCATCAATTGTAGTTTATTTTATCAGTTTCTGACATTCAGAGGCAGACTGTGAAACATCCCATATATACCCGGTTATCAGAGGGAGAGAAAAACAACTATATAACCTAACAATCAGTGTCAAAGGCACACCACTTGTGAGGATAACCTTCCACACGTCTTTAAGGAGAACCGCCTTGCTCGCCGGCCTATAGCACACAGGGAATAACGACACTGAGACATAAGAGACGCTTCTTGAATGAGATTTCTCTACGGCTTCACTAAAAGGCGCCCCATAACACCGCGTGGAATCCTGCGTGTCAAAGGCGGTGCTGAGCCCTTGTGAGATGAAACTGAGGTAATCCTTGCTATCTGCATAAACTGTTTGTCTTGGCAAAAATAACACAGCAGAAGTGGCCCGTTAAAAAGTGTCAACAGGAGTTAAACCTATAGAGTAATTTTTCCTGTGTGTTTTCAGGATCAGGGGATCTAAGGTTCTTCACATGATAAATCTTGTAAAGTCTACCATGACCATCTGCAACAATGATGTTTAACCTCCCAAGTAATAAAGTCACAGGTATAATTATTTTATGGAGGTCACTTCAATCTCATGATTTGGTCGAGGCAATAAAAGCAGATCTCTGAAAAGGGAGGGGGGAAACGGGAGGGAGCCCTGTGTTCAGACAGCTACTGCATGCTCTCCATCCCAGCCACCTGCTAGAAATTATAACCTCTAGACTTCAGTGCAAAACCAATTCAGTTTATATGTTCACCTTAACATAAAATTTATTATTTCATACTTTATATTAACCTGCCTAACAACTTCTCCCAGCATTTAATTGCCTACCTGTTCAGAAGATTTATGTGTTGAAGCTTTCAATAGAGTTAAATGCACTCCTTCCCTGAATAAATTAACCAGCACCAAAGATAGTTATTATTTCAAACCTAGAAAGGAGCTTTATTATTATACCATGCCAAGATCTATTCAGCAGCTTTAGTTCTCAAGCTAACATTCAGCTCGAATCCTGAGTGAGGACAACCTCATCTAAGGAGAAATTATTCAGGATCCTTGAGGCAAACTACTGTGAGAAGAATTAGTAAGAAAACCTGCTCTGAGTAGCGAATAGGAGCTGCCTCACCGGCAGCAGTATCAGGAACGCATTTGCAAGCCTCCTCAAACTCCAGGCCTCCAAGTGGCCTATAAATCACTAGCCCCAGCAACTGAAAAGACTAATTTTAATAGTGTACTTCTTCACGGTGGTGATTAAGCCTCAATGAATCACTCAAAAATACTCAATTACATCAGCAACACAACCTATTTTTAGGCGTGCGTTTAAGTTGAAAAAGTAATTAGATATTATCATTAGATCTACCATTAACAGCATTCCAACCTTTTTTTGTAATCAAACAAAACTAACAAAATGGAAACACAAATCGTGTTTGATAGAGGAAGCATATCCCCAGGCTCTGTAAAATGGGCTGAATTTAGCTGCTCGGATACTTTTGTTTCAGTGGTGGCTAACAGAAGCGATCAAGACAACTTAAAAAAAGGCCAAAGCAGGTTGAGGCTGGCGGAGGAGAGCCCAGAGCAGCCGGCTCTTCTGCTTTGGAAGAGTGACCTCTGTAGGCACAAACCCAGCGAAGGCTGGGATGCACACGCAAAAGCCTTCCCCTCCCTCCAAGGCCGAGCCAAGGCTGTTTTCCACCAGCACAGCAGGCCCACTCCTGCAACGCAATCCCGGCTCGCAGCCTTTGCCTTTCGAGAGCCTAAAGAGCCTTATAAAGCCCGCTTTATAACCGGCCAGCCCGCTTTATCCTCTGATGTGATGCCCCGTCTTTCTTCAGCCAAAGAAAAGCTTTAGCTATGTAGCATCATGGAAATGCTGAGCCAGTGACTGGAGCTAAAGTTTATTTTAACAGGCTTCCCACCTGGTGCATATACAAAATGAGCACTTGGTAATCAATGTTTATAAATGAACACACTGAATTGAGTAGTCCACACTGCGCCCCTCTCGGGTTTTGTTGTTTGTTTTTAAGAAAACTCAGAAAACTTCATGGTAAAGAAGCCTCCCAGAAACAGACCAACTATCAACACCATTAAAAAGAATCTCTAGCGATTTTTTTTCCTTCAGTGGAAACAACAGTAGATAATGACGATTGTAAGGCAAGACCGCCTGATAAACTTGCGATATTATTCCTAATGCAAACTTTGAAATCTTCACCAAACTCCTTGGGATCCTGCCACCTACACAGAATTAGTCCCTGATCCAGGAAATACTCCATTCATTCTTGTCTCATCACCACCTAACACTTCCTCTACAAAGTCCCCCGGGAAAACAAGACGTGTACTCGCTGGACTTAATGGGAAATTCTAAATTCAATTAACACAGCGCATATGGTTTCATTTTACATATATATAAATGATGATAGAAGACGCGTTTAAAGACATTATTTTAACCTATTCCTGGTTTAAAACTCCCTAAACTCACTACACGCTATTTCTTCCTATTGTGATTTTTTTTATTCTGAACTAGTGGGTTTAATCACAGAAGTTCAAAAGATCTCACAGCTGGACAGAGTCAACTTCCATTTTGTATGTCAAAAATTCAAGAGGACAAAAGAGAAGCAGAATTAGCCTTTCATCACTGCCTCACTTCTCTTTGGAAGCGCGGCCCACTTTCCAAAGAGTTCCTTTCTCCAATACCAATAATTCAGTATGTTTAAGTAAAGAAAGGTGGTGTTTTGTTAAGGATACTCTTCTATTTAAGAGTGTACCTTAACAGTGAAGTCCTGGCAACGCATGTACATTTTTGCCTGGGTTTGTTAATGGAGAATGACACTAAATGGTTGTGTGATGGGTAATGCTTAGTTCATTACTCACTGACATGTGCCTTGATACCATCAACTCCACAACCAAATTTAGCCCTGTTATAAGTAGATGTAACTTCGCTGGAATCAATGGCGTGAGTTTGCATCTGCAGACGGAGAAGTTGAAGAGTATCACCCTTTCCTGGCAACCCCGCGCAGCCTCCGCCACGGCTCTAGCCCAGGCGAGCCCGAATCCCGCCGGCAGGTCTCAGCCTGCTACCGCCGCCCCACTGGCCGCGCCGCTCCCGAGTCCGCCGCCCCGTCCCGCTGCGGGCCAGCCCTCCTTCTCGGGATCCTCCCGCCGCGGGCGAGGGGCGACGAGGCGCTCCTCCGTCACACGGAACACCCGCCCTGGGGAGGGCCGGAGTCCCTCGCAGCCGCCAGTGGCCCCCGCCCCGTCCCCCTGTGCCTGCCGGCGGCCGCGGCCGATCCCTGGCACAGACCCGTCCCTCCCACCGCACACGGCCGCGGAGCACAGCGCCGGCCCTCGGGGAGACGGCGGGCGGGAGCGGGATGGAAACTTACTTGGGGTTGGAGGAATTCCAATATATGGGGTCTAAAACGATGGACCGCGCCAGTGCAGTTCTGCATAAAACCATCACGGCTCCCCAGCAGTACTTCCAGGCGGAGGCATCTCGCCTCCGCGCTGCCATGGTCGCAGGCGGCACCGAGTCCCTCCCCGGAGCCTCGCCAACTCCGCCGTGCGCCTTCCCCCGCACCTGAACCGCAACAGCAGGGTCGGTGCCCGGTATCCCAACAGCCGGGACGATTGACAGGAATAATAATAAAAAATAAATTAAAAAAATCACAGGCTAGGAGTCGATGATGCACTTGGCGAGAGCTGCAAGCAGATCTACTGAGTCATGTATGCCACTCGCATGTAGGAATATCTCCTGCGAGGTAAGATCCAAGCTACCTCCGAAGGAACAACAGCAATAACAAAAAAAATGCAAAAGCCTCAGTCCTTCCTCTTACAGGGGGTCTCCCGGCTGTCTTGGAAGATGCCACTCAAGCTGCCAACTCCCATTTGGATCCAGAGCGCCATACGCGTTCACAGTGTCTTAAGGCTCGCGTAAAAAGGAGTTTAAGAAAAAAAAAAAAGGAAAGAAAAAACGGTGGTAGGAGAAATAAAGGTGTCGGGAGGCAAGGACACAGCTTCGGCGGGAGGCTCCTCCTGTGTGTCTCTCACTGCTCCCCGCAGTTTGCAATCCGCACGAGCACCAGCCCGGGCTGTTTCGGGGAGCTCGGGAACAACCGCGAGTCAATAAATCCACTCCGAGTCAGCTCCCCCGGTCCCAGGGAAGCGCATCCGCAGGGCTCTGGCTTCCCCGGGAGGCACTGCTGTCCTTGTCGCCGGCAAAAACCACAAAGAGCAGCAAGAAAATAAAGAGGGATGGAAAACAGTAAATAAATAATAAAAAAAAGGCAAATAAAAGGAGGGGGCAGGGGGTTGCAGCGTCAAATCGTCCCTCTCCCGTTGCGCGATCTGCAGTGTGCGCCGCGGCGGCCGACTGAGAAGGAACGCCGGGCGCGGGGGTTGCGCCGCCGCGCAGCCCAGCGCGGAGGAGAAGGAAGGGGGTGAGGGAAGAGGAGCGGCGCCAGCCACGGCCGTTCCCACCGCGGCGCCTCCAACC